>OY734959.1:12503199-12869966 GCA_963457585.1 Spergularia bocconei
GTGAGTGAAGGTCTCATGGTGAAGGAAGCGGACTTGAGTAACTTGACCATGGGCTTTATTTCTGAGGCTCCATTTCCAATTTTGGAAGAGCAGAGTGCCCTTTCTGGAGTGTTAGAGGAGGATTTTACTTTTGACCATTTAATTGCTGCAAATGTTGTTCCAGTCTTCCAGAAGGTGAAGTGGAGAGTGCAATATTCTTTTTGGAGCTCATGGAGCCTGAAAGTTGCGGGAATTCCTTCTCCATGGAAACTTTAGCGCTTTTTCGAGGCGTCTAAGGTCTTAACTTACTTAAGTCGACAAAGCCAACTCTAATGTATTCTGAAGGGGGGCGTTTTAGCTAAGGGCTTTTTAGCTAAGGGCTTTTTAGCTATGATTTAGAAATCTGAAATCCACTATCAATTATGATGGTGGTTTGAAGAGGGGCATTTTGGCTAAGGGTTTATGGTTGGGCAGGGACTTCTTGTTCTCCCTTGTTTGTAGTTTTCTTTTTATCATCTATAATCACATAAGGGATATTTTTCCAAAATGCCCCTGAGGTTTCCGACTTCACCTATCACAAAAAAAAAAAAAAAGAAGAAAGAATGGGAAGACCAGTTTAATGTTTTGTGGTGAGATTACTAAGTTTTGATTAGATGAAAGGTACGAACTGTGTGGTTGGGGATTACTTTTTCTTGTCATTATATCTCTACTTATTTCAATTTTCTAATGAATTCACATTTTAGTAGCCAAAACAACAAAAAAAGAAAATTTCCTCTATTAGGTTTTTGGAATCCCTTTAAAATTACCACAGCTTCATACACATCATATGAGGTGAATCACACTCTATCTCATGGGGTGACTCGTTGCTTGCCCTTAGCCCCTCTCTGTGGGTCTATGTACTCAGTTTCCATCTCTCTTATAATTTCTGGCTGCTTTTACTTTAGCCCAAGAGTATATGACAACAACGACAACAACTAAGCGTTAGTTCCAACATGTATGATATATCCTCATGCATAACCCAAGACTATGCATGATAAATTTTGCACGAAAGTCCAAGGCGATATTTTTATCTCTGCCCTTCTTCCCAAAATGGGCTAATGGTTAATGCCTTTTTGGTAAAAGGGTAGATTATCATTTCACCTTTTTAGTGTCCCTTGTATCTATGCTTTTGATTAGTTTTAGAAAGAAAGACTGGCCCAAGACCCCTGCCTTTTCCATGCCCTTGGTGTTGATACCTCTATCTTTCATGTTTTCTGGCAAGCCTTCTCCTTAATCCTACAAATCAGCTGTCCCTTTAATCTGCACTGAAGAGTGCTATATTGGTTTCCAGCTCTCAATAAAGTTGATGCTAAAAGGAAAAGGGAGAGGTAAGGAAGGGGAAACTGTAGCATAATGTTTTTTTTCCTTGAGAGGTCTGAAAAAGGAGTTTATGACTTTTTGGCTTTCTGAACTAGGAGCAGTTGCTGGGAAAACATGACAGGATAGAAGACCACTGGAAGGACTTAGGCTGGCTGGCAAGTCTGTAGGATTACTGGGTTTAACACCAACCATACTACCACAGAATGTTAGATCTGAGAAAATTGCGAAAGGTAGGGGATAGGGAGGGAATTGAAGGCATTGGAGAGAGATTAAGGAGCTTTTGGTGGTTGAGGGAATGAAACAAGGAAAGACATGGGAAGAAATATGCAGATATAGGTCAAGACTCGTAAGAGCACTTGAAAGAAAGGAGAAACCAAAATTGGAGATATAGGTCAAGACTCAAGAATTAATGCTAGGCGTGGTATTCTGTTGAACATAGTCCATCATGTTGATTGATAGGCATGTCCTGAAGTGTTTACAACAATATCTTTAACCCCAGTGCCTTAAAGGCTATTGAAACATAGAGAGGCTGCGGACGGATGACCCAAGATGAAAATTGCTTCGAGAAATCGCACCGACTGACTGCTACTTCACAAAATAAGAAGCACAGACAGTTTTATGAGTCATTTTGCTTTATTCCATTATATCCCAAAAACCAAAAGAATAAGTAGTCTTTGGCTCCAATGGAAATGGAAACAAACTCCTGAAGTGTTTATATTGGCAAATTTTGTTTATAGAATTGGGAGTGCTAAATTGTCTTGCAAGTATGTTTCTTCCGCTTTGTCAAGGTCTATATTAAGGTGCATCAGGCATTTGCAGTTCCTCTTAGAAGCATCTGCCATGAACCTTCTTTTGATTTTCTTCTGTGCTAGTCAATAGTCATACATGTTTTTATAGTTTCAGGGACGATTGCGTGGCTTTTGCTTGAGTGAATACCGGAAAGTCTGCTCATTGCTGATGATAGACTTCAAAGCTGACGACCTTGTCATTTCTATTTCTGTGTGTGTAGATGTCGGAGACTGGCAATAAACTGGTTTAATCTTCAAGTTCCACTCGTACCCTTTTGGATGAGTATGATCGTAGGGAATTTAAATTGTTTCTTTGTCAATCCTTTGATTGCCCTTGTAGGCTAGTTACCTTACTTTTTTGAGAAAAAAAGGATAGAGGTCTCCAAGAGAGTATTGATATTATGGAGTAGAACTGTAGAAGTCAACTGATGTCATGATTTTTCTTGAATAGTTTCGTCGAGAATTCTTCATCTGCTTTGGATGTAATGTAGGAATATATCCTTTTGTTCAGAGAATCTTCTCTTTTTACATGTGTTCTACCTTCAGTCGCTAACATCTTTCAGAGTTTAAAAGCTCGTCATGCTGGTTCCCTTTTTTTCCCGTCGCTTAGGCTATTGAGTTGAAGTCTTATGGGGGTTTGCTGTACATTATTTTGCTGGACACTTTGGATGATCGGTTTTCGGATCATCTTTTCTGTCTGCCGTCCAAAAGATTAGTTTACTGTTTCTCTAATCCCGTGATTCTCACGGGCGCAAAAATTGGTTAATAAATCAAACATTGAACATCAACATTGTCCCAGGAGCCTTTAAGGAAAGTTGGAATCAGATCTACTCAACCATAGCCAAGTGATGCAAACATCGAATGGCTGTTTCTAGATGACCTAGAATGAATTTGTGTTGAGCATTGTTCTTGAAAGTTTCTTTTCTATTTATTTTATCCGTGAAACATGCTAGGGGAGAAGCCAGAGACTAGTCTATATTGCTTATTGCTGTGGATGCTGTTTGTGTAAGATATGCCTATATTGCAGCAGATTGCAGGAGTTAGCTATTTTCTAATGCTGCGTCTATAATGATTCCAGGAAAAATTCATTGAGCAATTCTCGGAAGATACCTATGGTTATGCTGTTGAAGATCGTAAGAGCTTTGTTGCCTATAAACACCTTGGTAAGACCTATTATTTGATTTTCTGCTGCTACTATTTAAGATTGTAAATGTTTGTTGGGTCTCGTGTTCTTGGCTGCCAAATATAACTCCATCTGCTACAAAGTACCAAGAGTGTGTGTAGTGTAGTTTTAAGTCTTAAATTCACCTGTTTGAGAGTATGCTGAAGGGGACTTCAAGATTTGTACCGAGGAGACATAGATTAGAAAGATTACACTAGGGTTATTATTTCTTGGACGGACACTAAAATGGAAACATATTGGAGAAGGGGAGGTCTTACAAGCTTGTAATGCAAAACAAAGAAACTCAGAGCACTTTAGCAGAATAATTTTGATTAGTTGTTTGTGTAAACACAACGCAATATAAAAAAAGAAATAGCAGTCACAATAAACTTCATAATTGCTTATCATTATACGCTACATTCATCTCGTTTATCATAATGCAATTCTTGAAAAAATCGCATACTTTGTACTAGCAAAACGCTCACCAAATGTCTGCATTTTTTAAATTTTGAAGTGTAGCAGTTAGTCGTCTTGACCTCTCAGTGCTTTACATTAGGGCAGGTGAATCCCCCTTCCTTGCCATAGCAGGAATCTTTGAGGAGTTGGTGTAATGTTGCTGTTGTTATAGTGTTACATCCTTTCTTGTAAGAGTGACAACAACTATTCCGTTCACACCACCTGTCTTTCCACTCCAAGAGAGCTCTTGCAATTGTCTTCGCCAACAAATTTGTCACTGGATGAACAACAACATCATCTTTACCCCAGCGCCTTAAAGGCTCCTGCCATAAGGCGGGGTAAGGGGGTCGGATGTGCGCAAGCCTTACCCCTATTGAAACATAGAGAGGCTGCGCACGGATGACCCAAAATGAAAATTGCTTCGAAAACAGCACCGAATGACTGCTACTTCACAAAATAAGAAGCACAAATAGTTTTATAAGCCATTTTACTTTATTCCATTATATCACAAAGGCAAAGAATAATTAGTCACTGGATGAATGATTGACACAATTTAATTTCGTCTTTGAAAATCTCAAGGAGCATCTTAACATTGTTTAAGAAAGCAATAAAATGATAATCAAAACCGAGGGGTTGTCCCTGTATCATTAATTTACTGGAAGTGTTGTGTGAAATGCCTCAGGTTTTGTCAAGCTGCTACAGTCACATAGATGCTTGTCATACACTGAATTTCTATGAGAGAGCATTTACTAATACTTCTTCCTTGACTTACAGTAATTGTTATGATCTGAACATTTGAAAATTACTGTGTCTTTTTCAGCCGCAGCTGTCAGCAAAGAAAAGTCGTTTGATTTTCTTTCAGGTATGTTCTACTGTGGGTAGTGTTCAACTTTAGGTTTCATGATCATGGGAATTCAGGGTCCTGATCTCTTTTAGAACGACATTTGAGGCTGGTTCATTGGTGATTCCTTAAAATGACTGCTTTTATCTTGATCTCAGATTTTGTTCCTGAGAAGATAACAGTCGAGAAGGCATTAGCTGAACGGAAGCCCCCTGAGACGATACCAGTCTAGCATTTCAACAAGCACCCAGATGGCCAGATGTGCGCATCTCCCTAGGTAGTAAAGCTAACGTTAGGTAATCTCCTCGAGTAGATAATATTAGGAAACTGGTGTTATTTTCAGACAACTGGTATTTTAAATGTATAACATATTTGTCCTCCATCGGTTTATATACACACCTTTCAGCTTCCATGACATCGTCTTTCCGACCTGTGAGTGGCTTAACGATACAGACTATGAGATTAGTACCGGTTAATTTGTTGATGTAGGAGGCCTGGTTCTCTCTTATTTCCCTAATTTTAGCTCGTCATTCCCTCTGACTCCACTGTCATTGTCAAATAATGGTTATATATCCTTGATTTTAGCTAATCAGTGGGTTGAAGGGGGTCTATTTCAAATGACGAGGGATATTGGTAGAAGTTGTGGTGCCGTGATTTGACGAGTTGTGTTGAGATTTTCAACGAGAGTAAGATTATTTGTATATCTCATATTCCCATGCAATGATAAACACGATATTCCCCCTCACAAAACACGCGGGAATCATATTATCATATACGGAGTACTACGTATTGTCATCGCCAGCTCTTAGACAATGCGTTAGGTATTGGAGAGTGACTGACCCGAGTAGTCGAGTGTGAGTCAACAAGTCTTACTAGCTGATCTAACTTGAACTTTGGCGTGACTTGTGTATTGAGCCGCGTTTATCACCATTTTAATTTGAATATTAAGCGTGACCGTGTTTTCTATATAAACAAACAAATTTATCACTACGTTTGTTACTCAACAAGTCACATCATAACACGATACATTATTCTTTCTCATCATGTACTACTCCCTCCTTCCAGTTTAAACGCTCCGGGCGTTTTGAGTGGGGTAATATTAAGAAAAATGATGAGAGAGAATGTGGGGATTAATAAAAGTAGAAGAGATTATGTGATAATTTAATAAAAGTAGGAGAGAGAAATATGTCCCAAATTAGATGGGGTGTTTGAAGTGGGACGTCCCAAAATGTAATATGAGGCGTTTGAACTGGGACGGAGGGAGTACGCTTTTAATAGTTTTACTAGTTTTTGACCCGTGCAAATGCACGGGAATTACAAATGTTTTCCTAAATATAATTATCTATGTCAGTAATATAAATTTGCTACGAAAATATTTAAAACAAAACCATTTTATGTAATGTTTGGAAATTGTAACTAGAAATTTTTGGTAACCATTTTCAGCGTTTGGTAAAGTAGAATGCGGTTTGGGGGTTGTATTTGGTGTACACATGTAAATTTTGCTTCAAATTCAGAAATCCAAATTCTCGAATAATTTATAGAGTTGCCAAGCATATGATTTGAGTAAATTTTGGATTTGAGAATAACATTCCCAAAACACCTTCTTAAAGAATTTTAACTTAAAAATCATGTTCAAAAATAAGAATTTAGGATTCGTCTGAAAAGTACGACCTCATACCAACGGACCACGTAATGAGTCTGCTCCACCCCTCAATAACCACCTGTCGATTCTTGTATGTATTCGACAACTTTTATCAACTTTATTAGGCGGCTCCCTCTCGCGCCAAGTTTACTGGGCGGCTCCCTCTTGCGCCAAGTTTACTAGGCGACCTCAACTTCCCATGCATTAAATCATCTACGCAAACCACCAATCGACAATCATCACTCTACCCGCTTCCCTATCTAACACTCACCACTTCCATCCCCATTCCTAATCATCAACACCCAACATTCAACAAAATTTTAGAAGACATCTTTTCACCCTGGTCAAGTTTTTTAATCGACCCATTCCTTGTCGATTTCTTACATGATCTCCCTAACCGACACCTCTACACCCATCAAATTATCTAACCAGTAGTCGCATCCGCCTCCTATTCAGTTTATTCTCCACCTCACGCTTTACTTTACATGAACTCCCTTAGCAGGTCAATTCCTATTGTAACCCCTTCACACCCGCTGATTCCTAGAATCGAGTCATTTATATTAACATCTCTTACCAACTCATGCAACACATCGACTCCTTTGCGCGACCCTCCCACCACTAACTTTGAAACTCGACCCCCTAAATGTATATTTTCTTTTATATGTACTCCTTCAAACTAATTTATACATAATTGGTACCCGTGCACATGTATGGGGATTAACAGTTTTTTTTACCCGTGCAAATGCACGGGAATTACAAATGTTTTTCTAAATATAATTATCTATGTCATGTAATACAAAATTGCTACGAAAATATTTAAAACAAAACATTTTATATAGCGTTTGAAAACTGTAAGTTAAAATTTTTGGTAGCTATTTTTAATTTAGCGTTTGGTAAAGTAGAATGCGGTTTGGGGGCAAATTAAGATATCCAAATTCTCGAACAATTTTTAGGATGACCAATCATATGATTTGGGTACATTTTTTATTTGACAATAACATTCCCGAAACACCTTCTTAAAGAATTTAACTTAAAAATCGTGTTCAAAAATAAGAATTTAGGATCATACCCGCTTCCATATCTAACACCCACCACTTTCATCCCTATTCCTAATCGTCACTACGCAACATCCAACAAAATTTTTAGAAGACATCTTCTCACCCCTCGTCAAATTTTTTTACTTGACCCATTCCTCGTCGATTTCTTACATGACCTCCGTAAGAGAAACCTTTACACCCATCAAATTATCTCACCGGTAGTCGCACCCGCCTCCTACTCAGTTTATTCCCCACCTCACGCTCTATTTTACATGAACTCCCTTATCAGGTCAATGCCTACTGTAACCTCTTCACACCCGCTGATTCCTAGAATTGAGTCTTTTATATTAACATCTCCTATCAACTCATGACAACACATCGACTCCTTTGCCGACCCTTCCACTACTAACTTTGAAACTCGACCCCTTAAATGAATAGTTTCCTTTATATGTATATAATAACTGAATTGTTTATATCTTTATCTTTATTTTTATACCATTCAAACTAATTTATATGTAATTGGTACCCGTGCACATGTATGGAGATTAATAACATTTTTTTAGATACTCTGCACCCCTCTTACCCATGTCAAAAATTTTAGCCAACTCCTAACCCTGTCCATTCTCTACCCCTCCATAATTAAAACTCATACCTTGTCAAAATATTTTGCTGACCCTCAACCCCTGCCAACTACCCGTCTTCCTTATAACATCCATATGATCATACCTCACACTCCCACCCCGTCAAAATTTTTATAACTATAGTCCATCATACAAATCAAATTTTTTTTGAGATGTTGGGGCTCGAAAATTTGAATGCTTAGTGTTAATGTCTTGGAAACATTAATCGTTCAATGTTAATTTGATAATATATTACGACATTGTTTTTTTCTAAAGTTAGATATAAATTTCTTGCATGAATCAGTATAATGGTCCATTTTATGTTGATCGTTGTAGTATGGTATAATTATTTTGTTCCCATATTTGGGAGTGAGTAGAAATTTTTTTTTCATATTATTTTTAAAATTTTGTAATTATATTCACACTAAATCAGCATCAGATTTGTACTAGATCTTTCCTTTTTATAGAATAAGTTGTAAAAATATGCACGAAGTAATAGTTAGCATACTGTTAATGTAATGACTATGTAAGTGAGAGGTCAATGGTTCAAATTGTTGCTCAATCATTTTTGGTTGATTTACCAATGAGGATTGCTGACGTGTTAAATGATTCCTGACATGTCAGATCTACGGAGAAGCTCGTCACGTCAGTTTTTCATGCACGCAATTATTAAAAGTAATAGATAGATTAGATCGGAGTTTTTGAATAGTCCGATCCATAGCAAATAGAAACGATAAGGTATGGAAGGTGTAGTAGGCTGTAGGCCTAGTAGCACTGTCTCGATGAAATGAGGAATGAATCCACATTGCAAAAGAAAATGAAATAATTAGATGGATTCGATGAAGAAAATGATAAAAAAAAAAGAATAAAAAAAAATAGTTGAATCAAAATGTAAGTCGCGTGCGAGATGATCTTCATGTTTGTTTTAAGATAAATTATCATTGGACGGTTTTAAACAAAGTGAAAAATCGTTTAAGTTATCCAACTAAAGAGATACGAAGTAGAACCTTACTGGTTGCCTATGACCTAAATACAACCACTTTATTTCCATTTTCTAAGCAATCTCTGTTTTTTTAGGACATCTTTTTTAAAGAAATATAGGGTAGATGTTGTTTTCATGAATTGAAAGTACAAACATTTATACAATCTCATAATAATCTAAAACAATAATACAAATTTCCAATACAAATTTAAGCATTCTCTTAAGAACATCTTTGAGACCCTATACTTCATTAGTAAGATTTTAATATGGGTCTCTATAGTGAGACATTTTTTTTTTTGTTACAATGAGGGAAGCCCCCGAAAATAAAATTAAATAAACTAACTACGAACTAAACGAGGTGTCGAAACCCCTAAAACATCCTCCCTAAGAACGAGCCTAAACTCGTTCGGAGGGTACTCTATGACCAGGGCCGTCTCGGAAATTTCGGGGGCCCTGTGCGAAAATGTAAATGGAGGCCCTAACTTTTATTAGTTTATTAATCTATATTTATTATATAATAATAAGGCCCCATCTATGAAAATGACCGAAATAGTACATTAGTATGGGAAAAAATATCCAAATGAAAAAAATAAAAAGCTAGGCTCAAGATTCGAACTCGCGGCAATTGCAATTACAGCTGGAACTTCAAGCCCAACAAACCACTATGCTACAAGCTGAACACTGATTTTCATGAGGAAGGTTAATTATATGTATCGACTTGCAGGGTTTTTGGGCCCTCTGAAAATGGGGGCCCTGTGCCACCGCACGGGCTGCACGGGCTAATACCCGGCCCTGTCTATGACGATGAGCTTCTGGCAAATATTTACAAGAGCATAAAGTGGATCGTTGACTATTTTTCTGTTGTTGATCATCTCGACACAGGTCAGATTATCCATGTGAATAAGGAGTTTTTCGAAGCCCAGCAATTTGGCCTCCTCTAACCCCTGCTTGAATTGAGGGCCATAAGTTCAGCCCGCATGGACGTACATTGTCCATAGCTGGCGAGATAAGGCTGAGTAAAGTTACCAGATGAGTCTCGGAAAATCCCCCCCCCCCACCTGCAGGCCCATGATTTCCAGGACTCGCTCCATCAGTGTTTAGGAGAACCCACCTGTGTGGAGGAGGTCTCTACCATATGTGAACTTCCCGCAACTCACCTGGAGAGGGTACAAGGATTGAAAATGGGTCGAACGCCCTTTTTGTCTCTTCAAACTGAATTTTCAGAAATAGGTACGGATTGATTGGAATTTCTGCAGCTCGACCAAACACAATGTTATTGCGCCATTTCCAAATCCACCAGCAAGTAACAAGAAATTTGACAGGCCAATCACCCATCGCGAGCGAGTTAACGTTGTTCATGTTATCTAGGAGCCAATTTTGTAAAGGAGGGGAGTGGAAGGTACTTAGGCTGGCAGTTTCCCCAAGCTGTCGCCACACAAATCTTGCATCTGTGCAGTCTCTTAGGAGGTGTAGCATATCCTCTGGCACCTTCTTGCATCGTATGCAAGTAGGATCATTTGTCAGATTGCGCTTGAGTCTATTTGCATTGCAGATGAGTCTCTCATGCGTTGTGAGCCACGGGAACATCCTGATTCTTTGCTGCACTGGGAGTTTCCAAACATATCCTCACTTCTTACGGTCATCATGAGTGGAATCTATCTCCCTACGCAAACATGTTGACATCACACCTGCCCTTACGGTATTTCGCCCACAACACGGAAGACCATAGAGTGTGTGGGTTAGCTAGCACTCGATAACCAAGCTTTGCGAGAAAGTCTGTGTTTGCTTGTCTGGCTGATCTGATGTTCAATCCCTCATTTTCTCTGAAGTGTTTCTCACGAGAGGAGATGAATTTTTCGGTGGTTTTCATCACCCCCTAGATAAATCTTCGATTTTTGCGATCAATGCTGTCACAAGTCTTTCTAGGGATCTTAGTCGTCTTCATGTTGTATGTAGCTAGGTGGTTAAGAGTGGACTGAACTACAGTCGCCCTTCCGGCCAAAAAATTAAAGATGTTTGGTTTGCCACCCATCCAGCCTTTTATCTACTTTCTCTTCCAAGTGACTGTATGTCGCTCGTGTGATTCTTCCGTGAATGATCGGCATTCCTAAGTAAATACCCAGGTCCTCAGTGGAGGGGATACCAAGAGTTCCGCAAATCTCCGTTTGTTCCCCTTCAGGAACATTGGCTGGAAAAGAAAATTTGGGATTTCTCTTTACTGACTTTTTCCCCGGAAGCATAGCAAAATTTGTTTAAGCACCCTTGGATGATCATAGCTTGCTCTACAGAAGATTCGGCAAACATAATGAGATCATCCACGAAGAATATATTGGCAGTGAGAGGGCCGGTGCGACTAGCTCTAATCGATTTCCACTTGTTTTCGTTGACTGCTTCTATTATAACAAATAGATACGATGACAGTGGATCCCCCGGCCTGTCTTACCCCTCGGGAAGGTGTGAATGATTCCGTAGGCTCGGCGTTCAACAAAATACGCAGCTTGGAAGAGGTAATGCATGCCATTATTACATCTACCATCAGAGGAGCTAGAAGCTTCTCATTGAGGGTGTCCCTGATAAAAGACCATTTGAGCCGATCATAAGCCTTCTCTAGGTCTATTTTAATGGCCATCGTACCTTGCCTGCCCTTCTTTTTCCTCATTGTATGAACCATTTCCTGCACTATCACGATATTGTTTGTGATTTGTCGTCCTGGCCGTCCTAGTACAAATCCACTCTGCGTTTCCGAAACACGAAAGGGCTGGATAGGCTTGAGTCTATTCACCAAAAGCTTACTCAGAATTTTATACGCCATGTTACATAATCCTATGGGTCTAAATTGAGACACATATTCTGGGCTTTTAAGCTTGGGGATCAGCACAAGGAATGTATCATTCCAACTGTCAGGGAAGCCCTTACCTTGTATTGCATTAAGGACCAATTTGTACACTTTGTCTTCCACCAAGGGCACGTTCTTGCTTTTACAAGAAATTCTCCATTTAGAGACGGATTTTGTAGTTCCGTCTTTAAGTTAGAGATGGAAAAGTAAAATTTCGTCTCAAATTTCATCAGAGACGGATGTCACAATTACGTATCTAATTAGAGACAAACCAAATTGTGCCGTCTCAGATTTGAGACGGATTTGCAATTCATCACTGGATAGAGACGGAAGATGGTCTATTCTTCACCCTCAGTTCTGTATGTCATTGTTTTTCTTTCATCTCCCCCCCCCGTCTCTCTCTCTCTCTCTTCCTCTCCTCTGACTTTCTCTGCATCATCTACAATCACACTCCTAATGTGAAATTTCCGACTCCCCAACAAATCTCCCTTTCTCTCATCTGCTTCTCTCTACTCTTGAAATCCTATTTTTCACTCTCCTCCATTTCAGATCTCAGATCCGCCATGGAAAACGACGACTCAACTCGCACGCTTTTCACGAAAGAGATGAACAACGGTGTTGGAGTACAGGCTTGCCTTTGATTATGAGTTTGCTAATTGCGTCCTCTTGTTCATGATTAGCTGGTATTTAATCGATTTAACACCCAAATTTTTTTTTTTTTTGAGTTTATGTTATGCTTAATTATTTATGTTTATCACATACTAATAAATATGTGGTCGTACTTTTATGATGAATGGTTTCAATTTCTGTGTGACTTGAATTATTTGCGAATTTTTATTGCTTAATTTCAATCGAAAACGTGCATATTGGGTTTGCTGGATATTAGTTTGATGTTTGATTCAATGTTGGGTCTGCTGATGTGAAAAGTAAGATTGGTAATGTGCATAATCTTGGATTCGCAATGTTAATTTTTTTGTATAGTATGTCTTTGTGTGGGATGCGTTTGTTCGTTGGTCGTTGATTTTGCGATTATTGAATTAACAGTTTTTAAACCAAAAATCTTATATAAGTAACTCTTCATTTAAACCCCATTTTGTCATCTCTTTTGGTGTATGAATTGATTTGGCTATCAATAACTCGAGATTGAGATGCTAGGGAGATGATTTAGATCAAGGTAGAGAAGAATATGTAGATTAATTTTAAATAGAGGGTTAATATAGAAGCTCTAGAAATTCTACGTTTTGTCAACAGCATGATGGTTAAGCACAACATTAGCTGCTTGAGTTCACACTCTGGTGTGGAGCAGGTGTAATATATATCAATCTTTATCAAGAGAAATGGGGAAAACCTTCTGACCACATGCCCTTAATTGACTACCAAGTCAATTGCAAGGCTAGATATTCGATTACAATAACCAAGTGGAAATGAAACAGCGGAAGTCTTAAGATAATGTCGAACTACAATCTTCAAAACGAAATCCCAAAGTTACATAAACTAAATGAACTCAAATCCAATCAATGTTTATAAAATCCCCAGCATGCAGACGACTCCTCAACCAAGCATCCACATCAACAAGACCTGTCAAACTACGCCATCGAGAATGACATAGGCCCCAGAAATAAGGTAGGGAACAAACCAGAAAGCAGAACGTCAGCATACAGACTGAGTAAGAATAACAAAAGCAAAGAAACAACAACAAGATACGCGCTTTGAGGCACGTAGCTAACAAAGAAAGAACAACAGTCAATGCTGAAGAATCACGAACAGGAAGACATAAAGTCAATCGTCACAAGTATCTCTCGCGGATACAAAATCACATAATCATCATTCTTTTTCATATGTCAGGCGTCAGGTCCTACCCCTAGCCACCACAATATCGAACATCGCCGTTCGATCTAGAGTTTTAGCCCCTATAACCCCGAGTGTGCACACCCCTTGCAAGATGAGCCGGTAGGACGAAGTTCCCATCAAGGAGGAAGATTAATAGGAAGTCGGTAGCTGATCTCCGACCCACGTTTTACCTTGATCAGAGGATTTCATGAAGCTGCCGGCCGGACCGTAACAAGCTACTCTAGGTGGTGTCATCTTTATCATGTTTTACTTTTACTTTATCAACTTCACTATCAACACTCGATAGTACTACTGATTTACATCGCATAAATCATAATCACAAGACAAATGAATCAAGAGAATTAGAAACAACAATAGAGAATACCACTCGGCCGAACGGCCGAGTGATGCGCCGAGAACAACAAGGCCGAGAGGCCGAAATCACAAAGGTCGAGAAAGGCCGAGAATCAAAAGGCCGAGAGGCCGAGAATCATGGAAGCTGAAGGGCTGCAAGATGGGTTAGCAAATCGAACAATAGTACGCTCATGATATGAGATAGACAGAGACGAATCAATGGATAGGATTGAGCGCATAAAACAATATAATATGGTGATCAAGCAAGGTGGTGTATCGAATAAGGATTGTGGTTAGTCAAGAGAATGGTGATCAACGTTCTTACCTCATAACGCTAATCCTTAATCATCCAATTATAAACTCAATCGACAATTCCCTAATCAAAAAGATGTAACCATAAGTCTTACAACTCACAACTATCACTAATATGAAACGGATCCTCAAAGGAACAGTGGTAAAGAAACACGAATAACTTCTACCTCCGATATTGGATGACCACCAAATTTTAGTATGTTGTATAAGGGTATATCAGAAACCTCTCATCAAAATTTCGTCCAAAGACTCAAAGCGGATCAACGGAAATCAGCTTCACAATGAACCATGAAAAACAATTAGGGTTTACTCACGAAAACCAATTTAACTTTTGATACAGAAGTCTAGGCCTTACCAATTTTGGATATGTTTTTAAACCTATAGTTGGGAACATCTCCACCAAATCTCTTCTTAAAATATCTTCTGAGTCGACGGGAATCATCAGAACACCGAGGCGGCGACACAGTCTCTGGGTAGATAGACACAGCTCTACTAAAATACCTCTATAGGGAGAATCCCATGGAATCTTGGCACGATCTATATGTTCCTGGATTCTTATCGAAAGCACGGTTCTAACGCCACCACCCAAGCTCTAATCAGAGATTGTATGAGAGAATTGTGTGTGTTTGAAGTTGACACAGTGATGCTGGGAATTTCTGCGGGTGGAGGCTACGAAAAGGAGAGAGAGGGAGAGAAGGAGGCCGAATGTTTATGAATAAAGCAAAGGTTTTCTTCATTATATGTATATATAGGTATGAGGGTAGGCTCGAGTTTGGGCGTAGCTAATTAGGTGGGTTGCGTGATCCAAAAACCCGACCAAAATCCGAAAGACTAACGAATTTTCTTGTGTAATTCTATAATTAGAAATCTCATAATAATTTAGTCGAATCCCAATAAACCCTTAATAAAACTCTCAATTACATTATAAACATAACACTCTTATTAAATAATTACCCAAAAATACGGGGTGTTACATATGGTGGGGTGGGTCGTGGTTGGGGGAGAGGGGAGGAGAGAGAAGGTTGTTGTAATGGCCCGAACCACCGTCCGTCGCAACACAACCTAATAAGATGGGAAGTCACCTATTAGGCCCAATATCCTCTCGTGGGCTCTAAAAGGTGAAGGCCTTGTTGGTAGTATGATGGTAGGAATCTATTATAAACTGATCATATGAACCTTATTTTTCCCAATGTGGGACAAACCAACTCCATAATCCACTTTCCATATTCCGTAGTGTTACAGTTGTGATTTATTTGTTGTTTTGTTCTGAAATTGCTGTTGGGCCTAGACTATTTGGGGCGATAGCCCAGGGGGTACGAAAAGAACGGTACCCCAGGGGTACCATAGAGGCATTGAAGGGGTGTCTTCCCATGTTATTGGGTTGTGTTGCGACGTATGTATGGTGGATCGGGATGTTAGAGAAAATGTCTTTTATGCTAAAAAGTATAGATGGGCATTCCATCCATGGTTATATATGAGTGGGGCCCAAGGCATCCAACTCTTCTATTGTTCCGAGAGCATGGTATAATTTACCTATTTTTTTATTCTAAAAAATCAATATTTACTATTAATTGATTTTATATTTACGTTATTATATTATACTTTCCTTATTATTTATTTGATGAAATCACATCATCTATATTGAAAGTGAAAGTTGTAACTGATAAAATGAATTGATAAAATAATTTGTTCACAAAGAAATAAAATCATAAAATTCATTTTGGGTGTAACTCGGGTAGTAATAGTCTACGTATATTATGATGATGCTTGATGCGGCTTAAATGATGTATAACGATGGAGGACGAATAAACATGTCTTAATCATTCACATATACGAACTTGGTTAAACTAACTGGGTTTTTTTTATTTTTTTTGGACATGTTTAGTTAAGTCAAATGTTTATTATATTAATTTGACGATTTTCGTTTGGATAAATAGAATAATGGGAGAAGGTTTATCTGTCAATTTTTGTTTTGTTTTTTATATTCATTATTTGTGTGCGCGCGATGTGAGCAGATTTTATGCTGATTGCTTTATTGTTAGAGAATACTCCCTCCTACCTACTATAATGTCCCAATTTTATTTTGATGTTCTGACTAGCTATGTTGGGGGCTATTTCTGAACCAACTCTTTCACTTCCTCTAAAAAATAATACATATTTGAATCTGCATTGCTCTCTACCAAACCACTTGATTTTAGGGCAATTGAGTTTTTCATTTGGTCTAAAAGTAGCCCTCAACATGGCCACTCAAAATAGCAAATTGAAAGGGGGAGATTATTTTGGATAGGAGGGAGTATATATACTACTCTTATGAAGCTAATGAATTATTGAGTCACTTCCATAAAATATCAAATAATGGAAATTGTATAATTATTTCCTTCTGGGTATAAAATTAAATGAAGTTATATAGCAAACCCGTTCTTCCACGTTGATATAAAAAAAATTAAAAGATGCTTGAAACTATGTATCATCAACTCCTGAATACAAGCCAATCATTATTTTCGCAATCAATCATTCACTCAAACAATCGGGTTTTCTAACATGTGCCCATAGGGCACATGATAAAAGTTCATTTATTTCCTTGATTAAGTGATATTCTCACTTGAAAAAACAAAATATGGAATCTAATTGATATATTCAGGAGAATATCACTTAATTAAGGTAGGAAATCAAGTCTTATCATGTGCCTTATGGGCACATGTTAGAAAAATCCTTAAAACTATAATAATGGCATTTTAATATGAGTTTTGTATAAGCTTTAAACAACCAATGAATATTATAAAAGACAATTTAAGGAAGAAAAATATGAAAACCCTTTTTTTCAGCCACCTCAAGAACAACAAATCGTTTTTAAATCGTTATCTTTTAGGGTTCACCATACCCATTTTTATCTAACTAATTAATGATCTCCCAATTAAGTCTGGTAAGGATCCTTTAGAGTTTGTTTGTGGTAGAGTTTGTGAAGTTTACCAAAACTAGTAATAAGACAAAATGAAAGAATTTTGAAAGTCACATATAAAAATGTTAATTTATTTATTCTTACCTTTTTAGGTAAACTCTACCAAATAGAGTTGAAAATCAACTCTAAATCAACCATACACAATTAAGTCTAATACCTAGCTACCTCCCTAGGTACCTAGGTATTAGATTTGAGTGATAAAAAATCCCTTTCATCCAATTTCCTATCCTTTATTCCCATTTACCAAACATGAATTTTTTTGGTTTTTGAGAATAATTATCCAATCTCATATTCTGTTCCGAAGTGAAAATGTATGGAAAAAATAAAGTATCTTTTCATAATTAAATGGACACATCATTTAGAAAATTAAGTGAATTTAGACAGAAGTTAGGGTATGATGTATCGTGATTGTCTAATTCATAAATTAATTTTATTTTTTAAATAAAATTTCCTACACCTTCAACATGCATGAGATTTAGACCAATTCATTCCATTGTTCATTTCGTGTTAATAATATTTCTTATTTCACTTATCAAGATTTAGTTTATACGAGTATTTTTACTTGGCTGTGCTTGCAATAAAAAAAAGTTAAGAATATGCTTTTATTCAAGATAATTCTATGGTGATTGTCGGCTATTGACAATTAGGATAAGATTTGACTTTGCTCAATAATTAAATAATAATAGGAATGAAATATTATATAATCTTTTAGAAAATTATAATTTAAATTTGTTAAATATATATCAACAATTACAAATGTATTCTTTAAAAAAAATACAATTACATTTGGTAGTCATTGTAAATTTGACCAAGTACTAAATGCTCCACGACAAACCTAGCTACACCGACCATTCCCTTCCCCCGCCCCCACGTACTAAATGCTCTACGAATCCACTACCTTTCTCTCCTTCCCTCCTTCCTCCATTTCATCTCATTTTTGTCGCCCCATGGGGTGCTTACCGCCGACTATTCGCCACCCCTCATGTCGATAAAAGCCCCCCTCATGCCTAGCAAAAGCATGGATGATGGAGAAGGAGATCAAGGAGCTATTGCGGGGATGGGGAAGGCCGGGAAGCATGGGTTAGTAGCCGACGGACAATTACGGTGAGGATTGTTGGAGAGTTGTCGGTCATGGGGCTAACTAGTGGTGGGGCAGGGGTGGGTCAGGTACTCAGGAGAGGGGAAGGGGGAGGACTGGGAAGAGAGAAAGGGAAGGGTATGTGTGTTTTTTTGTGCTACTTTTGTTTTTTATTCCAAAAAATTAATTTTTACCGAAATTGGGAATTAATCAAGTTTGCTTTCATTAAAAAAATCAAATATTTCAGATATAAAAGGATAGATAAAATCAAAGTAATTAAGGAAATAAATATTTTGAATACATAAAAAGATAATATTTTGTAATCTTGTGTGGTAAGGTGTATGATATGAACTTTTTTAAACCATAGTTAAGAAATATCAAATGGTTGAAATTTATTTTATTTAATTTAATGGTCTCGTCAATTTAATTTTTTATCCTAATTGTCAAATACTGACAACTATAATACAACCTCTATCCGCCATCTAATGATTGCAAAAAAAGTCATAGTTTTCTGTCCCAAAAACATTGCTAATACATTTAAAAATAACGACTTATATCACTTTTATTAGTTTTGGCATACATCATATACATATCAGGGAAAAAAATATTATTGTCTTAGGAACTGCACAATATTATTGTCATTAATATGTAATGTTCCTTAAAAATTTCGGTTTTCATTTTTTAACAATCAATAGATAAATGGAGGGAGTATAATTTTTGATATGTAATACTAGCGGCAAAGTGAAAATAGCAAGCACTTGAATGTGTTATGCGGATCCTCTTCACATGCATGCTATTATAACACTGATAAATTTTTTTTCACAATAAGTTATTTATTAATAGCGGTGAATTTAAGAGCTCCTAACCATATCCACGTAAGACGCTGATTTCAAAAAAAGCTTCCGTAAATACCACTCACATGGTAATGGAAGACACACGCATACACATGAAAGACACACGCACACAATTCACACTGTAATTAAGGTACCAATATATTTCGTTGATATATTTACAACAATAATGCAATTTTATATTAGTAACAACGGTATAATTTAGGTAACAATAATATTAGTTATACTAATCTAGGATAAATTAGATATGGAGTAATCAAAATGTATATTGTTTTCTTTCAACCTCGGTATTTTAAGAAAGAATAATATATTGCAACAATCAGCCATATAATTTCGGCTATTAATTAGGAAAGAATGATCGAAAAATTATATCCACCCTAAAATATTGCAATAATACTTTCACCATGTATAACCCACCAATAAGAATGCACGTTTTAGACAAGGTGTAATTATATTAGGAAGCAATATCAATTAACATAGACGTTTTATTTAAGAGCTTAAATATTTTATCGTACCAAAATGCAAGCGAAATGTTGATTAGGTAAACAAATGAAATGATCCCCTAAAATGTGCATGATCTTTCAGCAAAATAGGAGACAATATTTTCGAAAACTAATCAACTACAATTCTTACCAAATAAAAAAAAAACAAATCAAAATCTTTATATATAAAACTATACAATAACCGAATCTTCATAAACTTTATTAACTAATTATTTGCATGATCTACATTTAATTCGTCCTACAAATTTCAAATTGGTTTACAAATTATCTCAAATAAGATAAAAATAAACATAAAAACAAAAATATGGAGTACACTTTTATTTTCCCAACAAAGGAAATTGTGATCATTATATCTCGATTTATTATCCAAAAGTGGGTTCATGATATACAAGCGCGCGTGAGTTAGTGGGTACGATGTTAGTTCAGTTCATTTTATACTTTACAATAAATAGATTCCTAAACTCTAATTAAGATGATACTAGAGATTAGAGCGTTGACCTTTTTAAACTTAATGAGTAAAATTTGCAGGTGTATGTGACATCTTTTTTTTAGTAAGGGACTAAAATTCGCTAAAATAAACAACAAATACACGTCAATAATATAAATTTATTATACGTAATTTAACATTAAGACATATGCACACTTTAAAATTTCCAACCCTTATTTACGAGTGAATTCCGAAATTCGACCACGATTAAAGTCCCCAAATATACCCACTGCCCACTACATCTATGAGATACATACATGATGGGCATGAACTTTATGGGTGTAGGTAATTCTACTTTGACTACAATCCATTCTGAACTTCGACTTTATTCTACTTTTGTATTCTTCTTACACATTTAGGCTTCATTATTTGGCCTGAACTCAATCACGGGTCCATGGGTTAGATATTTGTCCAAACTAAAATGAGTTCGGATTGATATGGGTCATAGGTCCTGAAAAAACGGTTTCATAACTAAAAAATAATGTGTTCATTACCGTATTTTGCGGGTCACGAGTTTTTAAAAGCAAATTCACGACTTACAAAAAAAATTAGTATAACATCCCGTGCAATATTGCACGGGCTAAAAAACTAGTTAGTCCAAGACACAAATAATCTATTACTTTTAATAATTGCGTGCATGATAAACTGACGTGGCGAGGTTCAACGAACAACTGACACGTCAGCACTCATTTAACACGTCAGCAATGCTCTGGTAAATCAACCAAAAATGCGTGAGCTAGGACTTGAACCATTGACCTCTCACTTGCATATTCATTATGTTACCAGTGTGCTACCTGTTACTTCATGCATATTTTTACAACTCATTCTATAAAAATGGTCGAACCAGCCTGCTCTGATAAATCAACCAAAAATGTGTGAGCTAGGATTTGAACCATTGACCTCTCAATTACATATTCATTACATTACCAGTGTGCTAACTGTTACTTCATGCATATTTTTACAACTTATTCTATATAAAGGAAAGAACCAGTTCAAATAAAAAAAAATACAAGACATTCATACGGCCCATTACATTTTGTGTGTGTAGTGATTTTTTTTTTTATGATCAAACCCTAATTACATGCTATTATATAAATGGTAGTCGACATAACATTCGAGACAATGACATTGACAAATACAAATCTCTTCTCACGCACATATTCTCCTGCAAAATGGAAAATTGTGAAGCAATATCAACTTCACAAGTTACTATTGAAGCACCGCCAGTTGAAGTACAATCTTAGGTGGTGGATGGTGGAGGCGGCGGTAACATCTCAAGCGGGTGTCGAATTGGTGATGTGTGGTGCTGGTGGGTAAGGGAGGAGAGAGAAAATAAAAGGGAGTATTTTGTTAGCCATTAGATCTAGGTGAATGAATGTCCAAGATTAATTCTCTTCGTATTATGATTCGTTAATTATTGAAACAAATCTAGAAATCTTAAAAAGCTAAAGAATTTATAAACTAATTTTTATTTACAATTACATAAATCAATTCATCAATTCAAAATGAAGATATGAACAAGAATATATGTTGATAAGATTTTTCTACATACTAAATATTAAAAGAGAAAAGAACCACATATTTAAAACCCTAGGTGTTTCAGCAATTTTTAAACGAAGATTCGGTACATGACTACATGTACAGTTAGATCGCTCTATCACTTTTGCATGGTAACCTGGGCCTTTCGAGGAGAGACGCTAGGACTAGATCCAACGATGGAGTATGCAAGTGACTAGAGTGAAGAATCAGAGAAAACAAGTGGACTAGAAAATATATGCTTATTGACTGACATCGAAAATATATGCTTATTGACTTATAAGTTGATGCACAACGATAGATGTCATTGATTATAAAAGTAAATTGATTGCTCACCGATTATATTATTAGAAGAGTTTAAAATATTCAATATACTCTGAAAGTAAGATATAATATTTTCGGAGAATGGTGGGGTCATCGCGCAGGAAAATCAGGGGTGGTAACTAGAGGAGTCGAAAATATGTGTGTGAAAAAGGGTCGAGCATAAGAATCGACACGGGTGAAGAGAACATGGTACAAGAATGGAGTTGGAGGTCGAGTAGAGGAGTTCATGTGGGACGGATCCGCCCCATATGTTGCATAGAGATGAGGGGTGCCAAGTGGAGGAGTCGATAACATATGTGTTATAAGGGGTCGAGTATAAGAACCGACATAGGTAAAGGGGACAGGGAGTAAAAGAAATGACCGAGTTGGAGGTCGAGTATAGGAGTTCATGTGGGGCAAAGCCTCATATGTCGCTTAGGCAGATCAGGGCAAGTGGAGGAGTCGATAATATGTGTGTTATAAATGGTCGAGTATACGAATTGACACGGGTAAAGAGGACGGGTGCATAGGAATTGACCGGGTGGGGGTCCAGTACAAGAATTCACTTGGAGTGGGGGCTCAAATGAGTTCATGTGTGGCAGTGCCGTTTAAAAATATGACAAGTGAAGAAGTGTTGGTTAAGGGGCCAAGTAAGTATCGACTGGGGGTGAGAGTCGGCTAGAACATGTGACATAAGGGGAGAGGGTGTTTGTAACACTCCAAGATTATGGAAAGTGGTTTATGGAATTAGTTTGTCCTAAGTTGAGACACTAAGGGTCCGTTCGGTATCACTGTCGTTTTCTGTTTTTGGTTTTTTATTTTGAATTTTTTTTGTTAAATAGGTTGCAAAAATAAATTTTAATTGCATGTTTCTATAATAGTTATCCTGAAAATGAAAACTGACAACTAAAAACTGAAAACCACTTTTTTTGGTTTTCAAAAACGTGACTTTGGTTTTCAAAAAAACTGAAAACTGAAAACAGGAAACGATACCAAACAGACCCTAAGGTTTTTATTATCATATGTTTATAATAGGTTTCTACTATACATTACCAACAAGCCTTTCACCTGTTAAAACTCAAGCCAGGATTTACGAACTTAAGGGTGACATTTAATCTTATTGGGTTGTGTTGCGACGTATGATGCATCAGACTATTACAGTGTTGTGTAGCATGTTGACGGGTGATTGGGTGTTGGGCAATAGAAATTGATGGTTGGGGTGCAAATTGTCGGTCAAGGATCTTTGTATAAGAGTTAAAATGAATTGTGGGGACGCCTAGGGTATTTAAGGGGTAGAACGTAGAGGGGATCAACTAAGAAAGTTTCAGGATGATAATTATTGTCAAGTTTAAAAGTCGATTGTTGGTTTATGCGTTCAATAGGAGATTCAAAACTAAATAAGTTGGTAGGGACGATATCTTATATGATTGCGTGCATTTTTAAACATATTTGATCACACGGAAAAGACAAAATCATTATAAATTCTCTTTACAAATTTTAAATTTATGTTTGGTAATGCTATGTTTGAAATTTCTTTATATTTGTCAATATTACGATACTTTTATTTAATATCTATAAATTAAAGTAATACGGAGTATGACACAAAACTATTTCATATAAGCATTTGTAATTCCCGTACATTGCACGGATAAAAACTAGTGTACAATAATTTACAAGGTTTGAACGACATGGAGCTTGGAAATAGCTCCGATTTCGTGTTCACATATGGAGTACTTTTACTCATAGTATAGGCCGATGTTACGTATGCCAAGTGTTGTCGTTGTTGTTGTCACTGAAAGCACATATAGATAAGAACTCATGCCCATTAACAATTCCATGTTCACAAAAACATGTTGGTTGTCTCGTAATGCAATAATTGCGTTTACAATTTTGTTTGATGTTCAAGTACATACGTACGTAGTGCCTCCCCCCTTGGCTAGCTTCTGAGCTTTGTTCGTCTTCATTTGTATGTTGATCGATGCCTCTTTCGTGTGTACTAATAATACTGCAGGAATTGTATGAAGTATTGTTAGCCTTTTGTTGTTTTGGTGCCAATAATAAAAGTGTTCCACGATTATAGGACGGAGAATTAATTCCTCCGAAACATAAGGTTTCTCGTTCTAGAATGTGTTGATTGTGACTCTAACGGGTCAGGAATTGTATGAAGTATTGTTAGCCTTTTGTTGTTTTGGTGCCAATAATAAAAGTGTTCCACGATTATAGGACGGAGAATTAATTCCTCCGAAACATAAGGTGTCTCGTTCTAGAATGTGTTGATTGTGACTCTAACGGGTCATGTGACGTAAAATCAGACCTAAATAATATATTCATTTATAGAGAAACATTTTTATTAATTAAGTTAGATCGACATGGAAGCATGAAATCGTTCCTAACCGCTTGCAAAAGAAAAAGAAAAGGCACTCTTCCTATCGATCATGATAGTATATATAATATTGTCTTGCACGAGACTTATTGCCTCCGAATGGCCGAAAATATCGAAAATATAGGAATAAACATCTTCCAATTCCCAACGGAGATTCTACTCGACGGCAGGCAACACCCGCATGCTAGGGGCCGTATTTTCTGGTAGTAATGCCCTGTTTGATAGGACTTATTCTCATATGAATTCAGAATAGTTCAGAATCATTCAAATCAGATCAGATCAAATCAAATCAGAATTGTTCAAATAACTATCTATGTATTTGGTCCATAATTGATACTAATTCGTTGAAATTCAATCAAATTTTCAACCAGATCAGATCAGATCAAAATCATTCATATCAAATCAGATCAGATCAGATCAGAATTATTCAGATCAAATCAGTTCAGTTCAAAAAGATAGAATCCTATTAAACATGACCTAAGTAAGTAACCCCGCATCAACTTCAATTCCTAGCTAGGACAGCGACTTTATCGGATTACGAATCCCATTTGACCATCCTAATTGTGCGTGTATGATATGAGAACATAACCTTCGACCCGGGCGCAGTGATTGGGCCACCTGCATGCAGTAGCATACGTGGTAGTTCATGCATGGTTATCATACATAAACATCCGAAAATCTTGTTTTCTTGAAACGTACGTTTTCTTTATTAGATCTTGACTTGCACCGTCCGGTTAGACCAACATGGATTTCAGCTGAATTGGAGCCGATTCATTGTATATAATCATACTAGTTTATTAGCCCGTGTAAAATTGCACGGGTTGTTATAAGAAGTTGATTATAACTCTATTTTATTACTCATGATTAACGCAAAATATTAGGACTGTAAAAATTTAAACGACCAGATGTGACCCATTGTTCAAGGTTAATAGCTCATTTTTATTCTCATCAAGTTCTGGCCATAGATAACTCGAACGTTTTGACCAGTATTCTTTTGGGCTAAACTTGAGATGCCCGTTGTCCTAGTTTTTCTATAATTAAGGCAAAAAGAAACGTGTTTGATTTGGTGTCATCTTAGAGAAGTTGTGTTTGATTCAATGAAAAAAAAAAAAATAAGTATAGCGAATTTATTTCAGTAATTTATGTTTATGTAGGAATTACAATTTATGACCCGTGACCCGCTATTTTTGGGTCCTGTTTTTGTGAACTGCAATTCATATTAACCCCCACTAGTATTTGACACACTTTTTTTCTTTAACTCTGAGTCTCCGACCCCACCCGTTGACCCGTATTTTGAGTTAAAGCGAAAGAAACCCAAAATGTGTTACTTCCTAATATATTGCGCTTATATATATTACTTCCTAAATTATCTCTAAAAATAAAATGATTTGATAAGATTCAGATTATCTCGTCCAAAATTGTTTGCGAAATTATCTCCTAAAATCTCAAATCCTTTATATACAACTTTGTTAATAACTTTATCAAAAAAACCAATTGCCTTATTGGTTGAAGTGTTAAATTAGAACTCTAAGGTTACAGGTTCAAACTTTCACAAGCTCATTTTTTATGTAGTCAAACACATAGAATAACAAGGTGGCGATGACGGCTAATGGTTAAATTAATATATCGTCTTCAAATCTGTTATTCTTGTTTCGCTAGACATACACGATACATACATCACCTAAAATTTAACTACTGACTACCATAAACTATTATTGTCGTAATTTTATGGTGGTAAGAGACTAAGGCCCTGTTTGATAAGACTGCATTTTTCTGAACTGAACTGATCTGATCTGAATGATTCTGATCTGATATGATCTGAATTGGTTGAAAATTTGATTGAATTCCAACGAATTAGTATCAATTATGGACAAAATACATAGATAGTTATTTGAACATTTCTGAACTGAACTGATCTGATCTGAATGATTCTGATCTGGTCTGATCTGATTTGAATGATTCTGATCTGATCTGAATGATTCTGATCTGATCTGAATTCATTTGAGAATAAGTCCTATCAAACAGGGCCTAAGTATGTATTATTAGCCACGGGCTGCTCGCAGATATGTCAATACTCCTTACGATTCAAACAGATTTTCCTATTTTCTTTTGAAGTTTTGAGTTGGCATGTTAAGGATTATTTCTACACCAAATGAAAACACCGTTTGCCTCAAAATCGAGTAGACTTGGTAGATTGCGATGCAAAATTAAATATTTACTAATTTTTCCAGCAGGTGCACAATTCATTTGGTCTAAAAATAATAGAGTCCAACATTACACCTCAAAACCAAAAAGAAATAGGAAAATCTTTTTAAATTAGAGAAAGTATAGTGTACGATGAGTTATTGTGATGCCGGTCGTACTAATTGTAAACAGGGAAATTCAATATAGAAAGCACAAATTTCTCCTTATTAAATGCTCAATGCAAAGTGTTTTGTTTATGTGGTATTTGTATATGGCCGGTTTAATCTATTTGAAAAGATTTATCTTCCAACTCTTAGTCAACTCACCAATTTATTCAGGCGGACAACAAGGTAGGTTAAGAGTAATAAAAATGATTTGCAATGAAAAAAAATTAGTTGTAGTAAAATTAATTTGCATTTAATAGGAGTATTAGTTACTCGTAATGAAAGTTTGTTTGTGTAACGAAATGAATGTCGACATTGATCAATTTCGATATGTCTTAAACTTCAGACTTCTGGCTAACGGATTTACTCATCATTTGAAAAACTATAAGAGATCAATAGGCCCTCGGGTTAAGTTGTATCATGAATTAAGCAGCATTATTATAGAGGGTTTTCGGATCAGGAGTCATCTTACATAATAATCGTAGTTTTTTTTGGAAGTTTGAGTTTAATTTGATGTCATCAGTGTATTTTGATATTTTAGTACTCGTTATAGATGCCGTATGACCAATTATTATGAATGAATTTTCTTATTTTCTAAAAAAACAAAAACACTTCAGGCCTCTAACACTTGACTTAGATTAGAGGGTTCGGTTCGCTTTCGTCAGTATATACCGTTTCTGTAGATAAGTTTAAGTGAAGTATACTTTCTCCGTGCGAAAACTTAATTAACCTCTTAAGTAACTTTTTCTTTTTTTGTTGCTGTACAATACTTGGTCGGTTCTGGTCTCCTTTTAATTAAACTAACTAAATCTGCATATTATAAACGAATAAATGAAAATTTCTGTTAATTAACGACCAGTCATAATACCTGTTGAACGTATGTGTCAGAAGTGCCGGGCTGCTGTATGTTTCCTAGCTAAATAAGTGAACAGTCGATCTGCGTCTCTTTATACCTGTTGGCCTGTATTACAGTACGTGCTTTCATGATCGTCTATTGTCCATTGGCCATGGCCAATAAGTACAACTGATGAATTATGGATTAGTATTATTTATCTGTGGATCGGACCTCAGCAAATAAGTACTAACCTCACTAGTTGCCATTTCTTTCGACTTAATTACTCTTGAGAAACGCATAGAATGTAACATATATACTCCGTATAAGGATGGTATGACTTAACACACTTTTACAAATAGTTAAATTAATTAATCGGTCAAATAAAAAGTTATTTGATTGATCAATCGTGGACATTTTACTTTAAAATTTGATTGCCAGTAGCAATTATATAGGTTTTTTTAATTTGGTCATTTCAAAACTACTTATTATCAACATTTACCAGGCCATCAACCGATTGATCATTCAAACACAACTCTGTTTGTTTGAAAGTTCCTAGGATGTTACAAGTTGTTGTTTCACACTAAGCAATTAAATAGGGTTAGTATTATGATATTAATATCACTAGTCTTCTTAATTAATACGACAAACCTAAACTGTAAAATTAATTAATCACTTCAAGTTGAACATCATCAACTATATGCTAGCTTATTCCTCTCTTTCTTTATACAATTATTAGTCTTCAAATGTTAGTTTCTTGAAAATTTAGAACAATTTCTATTCATTTTTCGGGGGTAATTAAAATTGAGGACGACTTTCTTTAGCAATGTGGTAGTATATATCAAAACAAATGAATCATACAACTAACAACAACTAGTATATCACCTCGGTATGGTGTTGTTAATTACTTATTAACACGTTACCAGTGTTAATTAAAGTACAGAATTTTAAGATTTTAATATGAAAAATCTATGCTATTACAATAATCTCTTCAAGTTGAGCAACTGTGTCGTGTATATCAATTCTATACCCTTGGTCTTTGTATGTATAATAATACAATTAAACTATTAAAATAATTAAAATTGCTATTACAAAACTTGGCCTAATGATATGAAGTACGAATAAGTAGGGCGTTTCATTCAAATAATTTAACTAAAAACATGAAGTTCACTTCACACTACGTAACAACTCTTTCCTCCATGCTATAAATACTACCTTACTATGTTAGCACCAACATTCACATCTTACCTACAAATTATTTCTTGGTGAATTACATTAAAGTTTGTAATTAATAACCTACAAAAAATTAAGTAAATATATAGGAAAAAAAATGCTAGAAGTTCCAATTCTAGTGGTTGTCATTAGCCTAATATTGGCTTCATGGAGCTTACTGAAGAAATTACTCCAAAACCCAACATATTTACCCTCAAAATCAATAGATAAAGATTCTCCATCAATTTTACCACCAAGCCCACGAAAATTACCCATCATAGGGCACCTTCACTTGGTAGGGAGTTTACCACATCGTAGTTTCCAAGCCCTAGCCAAGAAATACGGTCCAATAATGCATCTTAAGCTAGGCTCTATGCCGGTCATCGTGGTGTCCTCCCCCGAAATGGCGGAACGCCTTCTTAGAAACCATGATGTCCTTTGTGCAAAGAGGCCTATGTCCGATGTCTCGTACGATCTCTCGTATGACTCAAAGGGTCTCATATTCACCCCGTACGGTCCATATTGGCGTAATGTGAGAAAGTTGTGTGTCATGGAGCTTTTAAGCTCTCAGAAAGTGAGGTCCTTTGCTTGGTTGAGGAAGGAAGAGGTCGGGAAGCTAATAGAGTCCCTTAAGGTGGCCGCGGCCGCGAATGAAGGTGTCGAAATTGGTGCTAGTGTTGGTGGTGTGTTGGAGGAGTTGATATATAGGATGTTGTATGGAAGTCCTAAGAATGACTTGGCTCTTAGGTCCGTTGTTCTTGAGGCTTTGAGATATTCTGGGACACTTAATATTTCTGACTACTTGACTTTTCTTGCACCTTTCGACCTTCAGGTTAGTTTCATTTTCATTTTCATACTCATTTGCTTGCTAATATATATATATATATATATATATACTCATGGTAGAAAATCAATAGTCGTCTAACCATTTATTTGACACTTATTAGGTTAATTAGTTTCATTCTATACTCATTGATTAGCTTAATTACATCTATTGTTAATGAACTACCTTGACCAAAAATATAATTAAGTCTGTAACTGAAGCACATACATGAGTTTTATACTTTCAACATACACAGTATATATATATTCATGTCGTTGTTCTATAGTGTCCACCAACGACGATGTCAATCTTAGCCTAATATAGTTAAGATGAGACTTTATGGGTACTTATTTTTTTGAAATTCGGCGCCAATAAATAGAAATTAATCGAGAATGGACATCGTTCAAATACCACTCCATCCGGCATAGTTACGGGTTACGACCACCACTATATGCTATACGGAGTATTTGTGTGCTGAGAATTGTTGAGGATAATATGCATGTCATTTTGCAGAATTAAGTTAAGGTTGATCATAGACCCTGGCCATGCAGTCATGCTAAAATCTGTATTTTAAAGTTTAAACTGCTAAAAGTCTAAGAGTAAACAACAAGAGAACATGTGCTTATTATGCATATTATTGGAAAAACAATTAATTAGAACTGTCTGGTAGTGTTATAACTTAGAATTACTCAATAACAATATAACATTATCTAGCAAGTGCCTACATGTACATGCTTACGTGATGGTAGTAAAAACAAAAATGGTGCGTAAGAAAAATTTAAGACGAGGTCCAAATATCAAGTGCTAATTGTAATGATATTATATAATTTGCTTGCTAATAACATATGCAAATTGCTAGAGGTTTAAAGTTGAGACACAATCAATTTGTCTATAATGTAAAATTGAGTTACTAGTAGTAAAATTGAGATCGGAGCAGTAAAACTATTTATAATAAAAAGTTCTGGTAGTAAAATTAATTGTGTGACTAGTAAAATTTTGAGGGTGTAATAAAATTATTGTTGATTGTAAACATTTTTGGGTGTTTACACTGTACACCTCTAACATTGTCCGGAAAACAAATTAATTAGAACTGTCTGGCGTTATAACTCCAAATGTGGAATAAGATATATAATAACAATATAACATTATCTAGCCGGCGGCTAGTGCCTACATGTACATGCTTACGTGATGGGTAGTAAAAATAATGGTGCGTAAGAAAAATTTAAGACGTAACTAGACGTCCAAATATCAAGCTAATATTTTTACTATTGATATATTAATTATAAATAATAAATTATAAGAAATTGATTTGGAGTCAAATTAGGGCCCAAAATGAAGACTTCCAACACAAGGCTACAGCCTACAGGCAATATGCTATAATTATAATTTGTGTTGAAAATTATTTATAGTAAATTTTTTCCCTTTTGAGGTCTAAACTTAATTTTGTTAATAGTAAATTTATATTTCATTTCCTTGCTCGACCACGTGTACGGGGAGTCGTTTATTAAAAATCAATGTTAATATTATTACACAAGTTAATGTTTAATTTAAACATTATTAGACCTCGCTCTAACGAGTATCTATAGTTTAAAAGTGTAAAATCATATTAACTGAGTACTTACTAGAATTGCTACAATTATATTGCTAGGTTGGGTCAAGAACAATAAACAAGTGGAGTATTTTTTTTTAAATTTTTATATTTAACAAGCTAGTACAAAGTACTTCTTAGAAAAACCATTTGTCTTTTGTATAAGAGTCACAGGTTATATATTCAAGTCCTTTGTTTTGGCATGAAAATTCACCAATACTTCTTGTTTTCAGAGTCTATCTTCTATCTAAATATAGACTTATACTCCTATAGTGTAACACAAGCAAGTCTTATTGTCTACATGAACTAAAATAAAAGGTCTTGTGTCTATAGATCGACTCCTGTAGTTAAGTCGTTTTATGTATTTTGTTGAACATATTTTTTCTTACAGGGACTAAAAAGACGCATAAAAAAACTCATGGTAGTTGTGGACGATGTGCTAGAGAAAATCATCATCAACCATGAAGACACAGCCAAAAGAGAGCAACGAACTCACAAAGATTTAGTTGACGTTATGTTATCAATAATGAAAAACAAACAAATTCTTACTAGTAATGGACCGACGTATGAAATCGAGAGGGATAATATTAAAGCAATTCTAATCGATCTAGTTGTTCCAGCAATTGACAGTGCTACAAATATGGTGAAATGGGCACTTGCATCTCTTCTGAAAAACCCATCCAAAATGAAGATTCTGCAACAAGAAATCCAAGATGTTGTGGGTATGGATAGAATGGTGGAGGAGGGAGATGTACCTAAATTTCGTTACTTAGACTTGGTAATTAAGGAAATCTTTAGGTTATATCCTATAATATTTGCCCCGCATGAGGCCATGCAGGAGTTTTCATTTGATGGGTACAAAGTTCCTAAGGGTACAAATATATTCCTGAATTCATGGGCAATTGGTAGAAACCCTAGCATATGGTCCGATGATTGTGAGGAGTTTCGCCCTGAGAGGTTCTTTGATGATGATATCGATACGATTAGTGGCCAAGATTTCCGGCTCGCTCCGTTTGGGTTCGGACGGAGGAGGTGCCCCGGGACTCAGCTTGGTTTGTTGAATGTCAAGTTATTGTTGTCTCAAATGGTCCATTGTTTTGAGTGGAAAATGGCTGATGGCACGTCGCCTGAAAAGTTGGTCATGAAGGAGAAGTTTGGACTTGTTATGTCTATGGCTAATGATTTAGTACTTATTCCCACGTATCGCCTCAAAAATTAATAATTAGAGGATTTATTATATTTTGGCACGTCTCCATCATGTATAATAATCAACATTGTACACAATTACAAAACTGATAATAATGATTGTCGAATTTATTTAATTTTAAAAGATGTAGGAAGAAGATTACATTAATGAGCCACGAGATGCATGTATTATGTATTTGTTTAATTAGATATTACGAGTATGGGTGAGCATCGGTCCATGACCGGACCGGACCGAGGTTCGGAAAAATGTGGACCAAGTACCAGACCGAATGAGTCTCGGTCCGGTCCCTTGGACCGAGGACCGTTCTACTCTTCCCTGATTACGAGTAGCATATTTGTTGTAAGAGTAGTGTGATAGTGTCATACGGAGAATTTTTGAAGGGTAAGCAGTGGGATAACGCATAATGGGTCGGGGAAGGGGATCCCATAATTCATCTTCTTACGAGAATCGAGTCCAAAACGACGGAGTAAGGACACGGAGTAGTGATATGGGACTCAAGAATGTACTCCCTCCGGTCCAGATTAAACTTTCCGCTCCCCTTTGCGCACTTCATAAGGAAAATTAATAAATAATTCTTAATGATTCATTTAGCAAATAAGTTTAAAAGCTAACTATCCCCAACATCTTCATCTTGCCTCCCTAATTATTCACTCGACAAAAAACTTAATAGTTTGGAAATGGGGAAGACAAAGTCAAAACCCTAAAAAAGAGGATGAGAAGTTTAATGTGGACTGGAGGGAGTAATGGGTAAAACAAATTCAAACTTCAACTTGTTTCAGAAACTCAAGTGGTGTACGCATTTGGTAATTACGGTGATGTATAATTGGCTCTTACTCATTATTCCCTCCATTCCCATAAATTCCTTATCTTTGTATTACATTGGGCAAAAAGGCCAAAGCGTGGTGGGACAAATTTTGCATGTGGGGTTTATGCCTTTTTGTGGTTTAAGTAAGAGTAAGGCTATTTGTATATGATATATGCATTACTAAATATATATGGGGGGTAGTTTGAACATTTTTTAAACTTTTATATGGTGAGATTGAGGAGAGAGAAATGAAATGTGGTGGGACATGTGAATATAAAATTAGTGATATACATTTAGAAATATATATGGATATACAAATAGAGTTTCTCTTTAAGTAAGGCTACATTGGTCCCTTTGCAAACCAAATATGGCTCAAGAATAGAAAGGTAAGTAATTCATCGAGACAACCCAAAATATAAAAGGTAATTTAAAGAATTCACGAGGATGGAGGTAGTATTGTAGTAGTTGTGACAAATAATGCGAAGTCTAAAACCAATGATAAAGTTGCAGAATACAAATATAAGATGCAAATATAAGATTTCCTATAAGAATCCAGGCGTGCATGGTGCGTAAATTATACTATGCTCTCGGGAGCATAATGAACCTGTTAAATGCATTGCTGTGAAGTATGATGTATATAGCAATGTACTAAAATGCCCTTGTAAATAATATAATTCTTCTGTTATTTAATTTGGTGAACTGGCAAAGTAGTTAGCTCTATAAATAGATAGCATAACTGTATCATCATTTCTAGATTGTTGCAATGAGAATTCTCATGATTCTCTTTCTAATAAATTCTTCAATCTTCTACTACAAGCTACACATTTCTAACTTCTTCTCGTGGTATATCGAGCCTAATCGATCCGAATTTCCGCGCCAATCCCACAAACTCATCTCGTATCACATTTTTTTTTCAAAGTTAATGAGTAATTTCCCCAAATCAGCTCATATTCCCCAAATTCACTTCGAATTGAGGCGTTTTATGGGAAATTTTCTAATATACCCCTGAGATTTCCGAAATTTTCAGGTATACCCCTTAGGTTACCGAGCTCTCCAGTGTGCTTCAGAGGTTTGCAATATCGTGTTTTTTTTGTGTTAATTCACTAACGGCATGTAACACCGTTAACACATATGTATTTATATGAAATAATTTCTCATAATTAGCCTTTTATCACATTAATAACTGAAACAAAACCAAAAATTCAAAAATAATAAAACCCACCCTTTTTTTCTCTCTCCTCTCCATTTCCCTCTCCTCCCCACCACCAAGCACCACCTTCCCACGGTGGTCACAAGTACGGACCACCATCAACCACAACGACACCCCTATCCCCGGACGTGCCCCATTCCGGCGACCACACACCGACCATCATGCCCAAGCCCCGACCTCCATTCCTCCATGCCCACGCTTCTTTCTCGATCCCTCCTTCCTCCCTTTTACACCTTCCCCCACTTTCATCCTTGCTCCACCATCCCTCCATCATGGTCCACGTCCACCTACATACGTCACCGGTGGTCTGGTGGTGGTCCCCGGAGCCCTTGGTGTGTGTTGGAGGTGGTGGTGGATTAGCTGGTTGGGGGTTGTGGAGGAGGGAGGTGGGAGGAGAGGAAAGAGAATATGGGTTGAGTATTTTTTTTTCTTTTGCTTTAATTGATGAGATTAAGACTCAATTTGAGTGAAATTAGTCAAGGGCACTTGATAGCTAACGGTGTTACATGCCGTTAGTGAAAAACACAAAAAAAGACGATTTTGCAAACGTCAGGGGCACGCTGGAGAGCTCGGCAACCAAAGGGGTATACCTGAAAATTCGGGAACCTAAGTTGTATATTTGAATATTTCCCTAAATTAAACTGTATCATAATTTCTAGGTTGTTGCAATGATCATTCCCATATTTTATTCTCTGTCTAAATTCTTCAATTTTCTACTTCAAGCTACACATTTCTTTGCGCTATTATGTAGAAGATAGGCTTTTGCGCGGAGTGGCGGAACATGATAATGAGGTGCCTAACTATGGTCCGATCGGTAGTGCTCATCAATGGGGAAGCGACTCATTATTTTCGCCAGAGCACTTCGACAGGGGGATCCAATCTCCCCCTACCTCTTCATAATTTGCTCGGAAGCTCTTTCGGGGTTGATTGAAAAGGCGATTGGTAGGAGGGTGTTGTACTGGGTCCCGATTTGTCAAACAGCGCCAGTGACTTTGCATTTATTATTCGCGGACGACAACATAATTTTCAGCCGTGCAAGAGACTCAGACGTGAGCGCGATTAGGGAGGTGATTGCATCGTATGAGGCTGCATCGAGGCAAAGTGTGAACTTGCAGAAATCTGATGTGTCGTTTAGTGCTAATGTGGGTGAAATGGAGCGACAGAGCATCGCGGGGATCCTTCAAGCTCGTGTGGTAGAGCATCGCCAGTGGTATCTTGGTCTTCCAAGGACTGTTGGTCGTAATCGTCTATTAGCTTTTAATGTCATCAAATCGTGAGTGTGGAAAAAGCTTAAGGTTAGAGGAGTGGTTTGCTTTCCTTTACCAGTAGAGAGATCCTAATCAAGGCCGTGGCCCAGACGATCCCTACCTATCATATGAGTTTGTTCAATATGTAGGGAGCTCAATTCATTAATTTCTCGGTTTTTGTGGGGAGCTAAAGACGGTGAGAAGAATATAAATTGTAACAATCCTAAATTTTCGACAGAATTAATAATGAAAACCTAGGATTAATATGCCACAATTAACTAATCAAGTTAATTGCAAGGCGAAAACCAAAATAATAAAATAGTACGACAGCGGAAGACTTAGTCAAAGTTTACAAAATCCAAATCCGAAATCTAAATGAATAATTAATGTTTAACAATTGTCTAAATGAAATGATCCCCAAGTATGCAGACGTCAACAAGCTCAACAAATCACCTTTAAAGACACCCGTCAACTGCGCCATCGAGAAATGACACAGGCCCCAAAACAGGGTAGGGACAAACCCAAACAAAAGAACGTCAGCAAAATGGCTGAGTAAGAACTTAAAGCAAAATAAGAGAAAATAAGATACGTGCCTTTGAGGCGCGTAGCTGAACAAGCAACGCTTACTATCAAAGGATTAACCAAGGTGATTAGAGAAAGATATGAACCAAGAATTATATATCATGAATCTCAGAGAGAAGAACCAAGCATACAGGAATGGGCACTCCGCATCAGTAACCCATCTTTGGTAAGGGTCCTACCCCTAACCAGGAACAACTCTAGAGGCCAACCCAAACCACCCTAAGAGAACCCGAGTGTGCACACCCCTCACATGAGGGCCAGTAGGATGTAACCGGTCAAGGAGGAGGTTCTATTAGGTAACTGGTAGCTAATCCAGTTAAGAGTTACCTTGATCAAAGGTATAGTAAATCATTCGTAAACGAGCACCCCCGGAGGAGTTAACACGTAACTCTAGAGTGTTTATAGAAGGAAATCCCATTAACCATAACCCATGTTCAAACCATGATTAGATATTCTATTTGATGTATAACCAATTCCCAACCAAACAAGAGATATTGTGATCAATCGATAGAAGTATAGAAGCCAATATATATGAAATAAGAATTGATCTGATCACATTAGAAGACAATGAAACATGCTCAAGCTCAAGAGTTGGCGTTCTTACCTTAAAATCGTTAATACTTAATTACTCTTTCCAAATTCGACAAGCGAAACTCCCTTAAACCAACAATCTATATAGCCACAAACGATAGTATATTAATAACAAGAACTTGTAAGTAATTAGCCCAAAATTACTAATGCCTGATTAATCTATCTAACGTACATTAAAAATCTCAAATTACCAACATATGGTCCACTTACTCCTAATCCAAACATTAGACCACTTAGACTTAAACTTTAACAATCCCATCAAAACCAACGCCAACTAATCATTTCGTACTTTACCTTGTCAATTACCATAGCATCCAACACAACAGTAGCCTTCGCCCTCGATGATGCCAGTGCGATGCTAGTCATCCAAAAACAACCCAATGGCTACACCACGACAACAAACAACCGCATCAACGACAACCACAACTAATACCAAGTACAACATCGACAACCCAACCATGACAGCCACAACAACCTTAAAATACCAACGAACAGTACAGCAACCCGACACCATGACCAAACCCACGTAAAACATTAAAACAACCCTCAACAATACTTAAGACGCACTATAAAACTTCAAAATCAATGTTAATAACTAAGATTAATACCTGAACAATGATATCCTTGTGAATCGAAAGTGTAAAACGTAAGATGTAAAATATCGACAACGGTAAAACTTGAATTACATGGGAAGAAACTCATACCGTTGTGTAGAAGAGTGAAAAACGAATCCAATGGTATAAATTTCGTCAAAAACGGGGCCGGGAAGTGGAAGAGACGAGAACTTTAAAGTGATAACAATGGACGGAAGGCGCCGATCGAATTGTTGATGATCGAAGATGATGATGAATAAGGGGTTTACGGGAGGGTTCTAGCATTAGGTTTAATAGTAAGACAAGGGTAGAATTGTAATTTTGGTAATTGAAAGGTTATAATAACTTTTCTTATTTAGTTTAATTTCGGCGAAAGTAGCAATTTGCCCCCAAGACTTTACTCAATTGTGCAATTTACCACCATAGCTGTCATTGGTAGCAATTTGCCCCCTTTCCTTCTCACTTATGTGCAATTCAACTACTTTCTCTAATTTTCAATTAGTTTTTCAATAAAATCAAATTTGTGATAATTAAAAGACACAAAAGATTAATTTTTTTTGATAAATTCAAATTAATATCTAAAATATTAGATAAAAACCTCAACAAAATCCAAAAATTTAATTTTGTTTCAAAAATGTTAATCGCCTAAGAAATTGTTAAATATAAATAAAAAAAAATCAAAAAGTGAACTTTGTTCACGCCATTTTGCATCTCAATTATTTTTTTTTATCATGGCTATTTTCTCTAAGAAAATCGTTAAATATAAATATTTTTTTCTCTAAGAAAATCGTTAAATGTAAATATATTTTTTTCCATAGAGTTTGTTGTCTTTTTTTTAAAGCATAACTAATTCTTTTTAGATGAAAATTATTTTTAAATTATTTTGTTGGTGTTGCGTATGAATTTGTGGGATGAAAATTATTTTTCTTAATTATAAGTGATTTTCTATATATTTTTAATTGTGATGGAATATTTTTAATAGACAATTGGACTAATAATTAGTAAAATTGATTGAATTGCACATGATTGAAAAGTTAAGGGGGCAAATTGCTACAAGTGAAAGTTAAGGTGGTAAATTGCACAATTGAATAAAGTCTTGGGGTCAAATTGCTACATTCGCCGTTTAATTTCATAAAACCAAACATAATACTCTTAAAATCCAAAAATCATTCTAACGGTTTACGAAAAATAACCCAATGTAATTATAATTAGTAACACCCGAATCAAATAAATCACTAAAATATACGGGGTGTTACATTCATTGGGTAGCATGGGATAGGTTATGCAACCATAAGGATGACGGGGGGTATGGGTTTTCGACACATTTTTTTTTAATGAAGCGATGCTGATGAAGCAAGCATGGCGTATCATGAACATCCGGGAACACTAGTAAGTATTCTACTCAAAGCTCGCTATTTTCCCGGCTGCTCTTTCCTCGAGGCTAAGTTGGGGAATCTTCCCAGCTATGTGTGGCAAAGCATAATTAGGGCGAAGGAGTTGCTAGATGAAGGGACGATGGCTGATCGACAATGGGAGAACAACGAGGGTGTGGGACGACCGATGGACACTAAAAGGGCCGACTTTTAAAATTATCTCACCAAAATGTGAGGAGGATGTGCGGGTAGCTGAATGGATCGACGGGGATTTAAGGATTTTGAAGGAAGCGGAGGTTTGAAGGTGTTTGTTGCGTTTTGAAGCTTAGGAGATATTGAATATACCATTGTCGTCGGGTGCTGGGAGGGGACAAATTGATCTGACACTAAAGCCGAGATGGGGAGTAGTCAATGAAATCGGGTTATCAATTTGCTCGATATAAGAGGCTTGTTGAGAAGGGGAATGAGGGGAGTAGTTCGGGGAGCGAAGGAGAAAGTTGGTGGAGGAGGCTATGGAAGATGGAGCTGCTGCCAAAGGTTAGAGTCTTTAGTTGGTGGTTGTGTAAAGGGGCATTCCCGGCTCGTATGATTATACAGCGTCACATCGAAGAGGATGTGGCATGGATGCGGAGAGTGAGGCGCATGCGCTGGTTTTCTGTCCTAAGGCGAGGGAGGTCTGGGAGAAGTGCGAAGAGGTTGTAGAGGAGTGGGAAGGGTGTAGTCGAGTGCAGAAGTTGATCGAGAAATGGTATGAGGGACGAAAAAGGAAGACACGCCTGGTGCGTCTAATGGTGGTGTGGTCAGTATGGTTTGCGAGAATTGATGATGTAAATGGTGGGAGTGTGGTGGGGGCGCAATAGGTGGCCGAGAAAGCACAGAGTTACCTGGAGGCGTACAACGAAGCTCACGGGATCATGAAGATTAATTAATGTAGATGGAGCCGTGTTGGGTGATGCTAGTTAGGGAATGGGAGTTGTGGTAAGGGCCGCTTATGGAGAGGTGAGTAGGGTGGGCTGCAAACAGGTGAAGTCCAAATGGGAGCCGGATGTGGTGGAAGCTCGGGCGGCGGAGTTCGGGCTTCAAATTGCATGGCAACAAGGGATCGAGGAAGTCATCTTAGAATCTGATTCCCTACGTCTAATTAATGCTCTTGAGGGCTAATAAGTTTGAGTCCAGTCATTTTTAGCTGTGTTAGATGTCTTTAACTTTTCTAGTAGGTTTCGTTCTTGTTTGTTTAGTCACGTTCGTCGTAGTGGTAGTAAATTGGCCCATGAGGCTGCTCATGTAAGTCCGGGTGAGTATTTGGCTAGGGTGTGGGTCGATAGTGGCCCCAGTTCTGTACTTGATTTAGCGGCTACGGTTTACATAGTCGCAATTAATTACTTAATGATTTAATGCAGCATTTCCCTTAAAAAACAAGATACATATTTCTAACTTTTTCTTAATTGCTCACTAACATAGTTTGATTAGTATGATTTTCAGAAAAGTACATTTTTTAGCCACCATATTAAAGTAGGGGAGGTATGATTTAAGAACCCTATGTTGTATAGGATTTTTGAACACTAAATTTAGATTTATAACCACTTAAAGTACCTTTGAGATTTAAAAACCACAAAAATTATAAAATTACTATCCAATTTTTTTAATAAACTCCTTGCCTGTAGGAAGGAGGTCAAAAACGAATCCTATGATAATCAGTCCAAAAGTAGATAATATCATACAAAGAAGCTAAGAAGCACGGGCACATCGTATTACTTGCATTAACAATTTGAAAAGAAAGATTTGAGAGACTTAAAGTTGTCAATTAGCCACTAGGTACTATAAATCCAACTCCTTCAAGCTAGATTCCAACCTCCATATCATATTGTATTGTACTATACAGGGAAAAAAATGGGAGTTGCTATTCGGAGCCCCACAAAGGTAATTGGGAGCCCCAAATATGCCATTGGAATACCCAAGTTACCCCTAGTTAAAAAAAAGTAATGTTTTGCTCTACCCATTGTGCCCCTTCCCCATTGTACCCATTTTTCTTCTTCTTCCCTACGATCTTTTCTCTCCCACCTTCTTATTCACTTACCATATTCACTTTAGAGGTGATCATGGGCCGGCCCGGGCTTAGGGTAAAAAAGTAGGTCCAGTGTGCGGGTCGGGCCGGGCTTTTCTTTCGGGCCTAATCGTTCGGCCAAGCCCGACCCGTTTGGGCCAAAGCGGGCTTTCGGGCCGTTTCGGGCTCGTTCAGGCTTTTTAAAAAAAACCACGTATTACCTAATTTATATGTTTTTGATCACTTTACTCATTAATATTATCTACTACTTGCACATTTACTTTAATAATAAATTATTATACATTTTTAAATAGGTTTTTGATGTTATTTTCATAATTTAAAATATTTTATTTTATTAATAGTAATATTATTATTTTAATATGCTTTATTCACTACATTTAACCTAATTTTGCTACATTGAGTACTTTAATTACCAAATCGTCATAATCGGACATCATTTACACTAGTTTACCTAACTTAAGTTTATAAAATTAAAAAAAAATTGCTTTTATTTTTTAAAGTAGGCCAGGTCGGGCCAATTTTTGGGCCACGAGCTCGGCCCAAGCCCGGTCCATATTATTGCGGGCTTTTTTGGGGCCGGGCCGATTCGGGCTTTCGGGCCTAGTTGGTCGGCCCAAACCCGAGAAAAAGTCGGGCTGGGTCGGGCTTTCGGGCCTGGCCCATTTGATCATCTCTAATTCACTTCCTTTCACCTCCATTGACATCATCTTTATTCCCTCACTATACACCACCCCCATTCTCAATCACGTCCATCCGTCATCATCATCATCATCATCATCATCTTTTCTCCCCCTCTCTCTCTCTCTCTCTCATTATCATCATTTTTAATATCTCAATCACCTCCATCCTTCATCATCATCATCATCATCTTTTCTTCCCCTCTCTCTCTCTCCTCATTATCATCATTTTCAATATTTCTCTCTCCATTACAATATCCACAAGATATTAGTCATTAACATAAAAGTTATAATAATTATCAATGTTTATAACCTAAATTGGCACATCGCATCTTTTGTCAAGATATGAAGATTTGAGATTTAAACATGATTGTGTATTGAAATATATGGTATCAACTTTTCAATTTTCAAGAATTATAGGAAGAATTAAACCCATGAAAATTTTGGGTCGGATTGAACCCTAGTGGCATTCTAAGTATGCATGTTGCATGTGTGAGTAGTTTCATTATGGTTGTACCAAGTACTTCTTAGTTGGAGGTCTGAGTAAACATAATCATTATGTGAGTGTGTTTGTATTCTTCTATTTCGTTTCAAAAATTGCAAGACTGAATTTATAATGTCAAACGAAATTTAACAAATCATCATAAAACGTTGTGCAATAAATTCAACTAAAGATCCGAGATGAACACGTAATAATGTGGTCTCTATCCTAATAACGTCAACTAACATCAACTAATCTGACGTGTGTATATGGTATACAAAGGAGTCGATTGACGTTTCCATGCATGGTACAAGAATAAGTTTTGATAACCATGACTTTGAGTTATATTGGGAATGACATAGGGATTAAAATTAATTCGCAACTCAAGTTTAAGATTAAACTTCTAATCAATTTTTATTAGTTTCAATTACTTCCAATACAATCTCAATTCATTAGACGAGATGACAAATAATAAGAACACTATATTTAAATAGTTTGTATTGCACATTTTCGATGTTGTAACAATCATTACCCACATATAACTCGAGAATAAAAATCTCACAATATGAATCTCTTATTGATTCTACTCCAATATCTCATTTTCGACTACTAGTTACATGCACGTAAATAATTCAATTAGACTTCACAAATCATCATAAATCTTTGTTCAATAACATCAATTAAAATACATGAGATGACCATGTATTGATGTGATCATAGAATAATATATTGACATGAGCATATGACATATACATATTACCACAGAATATATTCAAATTACCATATGACGTAGAGATAAGAATTCCTTTGTTTCATGAATAATATTTTTATGAGACATTATGTAACCGTAACTTTTGAACTTTCACTCATACTTTAGTATTTACAAATAGTTTTCGTATTTTATTGGCAATCGTTTCCAAGAGATTAAGGGCTCATATGAGGTGGTTAAAAGGATTCATAGTGCTACTCATACCAACAAAGACGACTTTTCTTTTAGGAATCCCATGTGACAAGAACTCCAAAGTTAAGAGTGTTTGACTGAGAGTAATTTAAGGATGGGTGACCTCATGGGAAGTTTCGCAGGGTGCTCACGAGTAAGATCAAAATGCGTCGGAAGGACCCGAGTTGGTACTGTGAGGTCAGTACACAGCCTGGCAAGCTGTCATAGGTTACATTTCATTCTTTGGAATAAGTGGAATAAGCGAGTGATTAATTTCTTTTAGAAGGACACCCGTTCGGAAGAAACTTTTAATGGCAAAAAGGATGTCATGCTTAATGATAGACCAGTAAGAGATGAAAAATTGAGGACCAAAACCATCGGACACAGGAGCTTTGTAGGGACGCATATGAGAGAGGGCCTCCAAGACTTTCTTTTCCAAAATATCTTGTGTTAGGATTAAATTGTCGTCGTCTAATATCTTGTTAGGAAAGCAATCAATGTACAACCCACTGTTAGGGGGTGCTTCAGTTTGAAATCTCTTTAAATAATCATGTCGAAGCTATTATCCGGTAAAAGACTGGTCATACTCCCAATCTCCCACATCATTTTTAATTCGAAGGATGGCATTGCATGATTTCCTCATTTTGAACTTTTCATGAAAAAAACGAGAATTTTTATCCTATAGATGAAATCTCATATCCTCGTAATAAATATGCATGTATATCCACCATTCTAACAGGATATATGACATGTTTGTATCGAGTTACTGGCCTTACTTTTCTCATGGTCCGTCAATTTTATTTCGTTGATCACGCCAAGTCGCCAAGTTAAATGGATGGTCCTAGGAGTATATATGTAGACAATAGAAAAACTGTCTATAATATAATCAAGTGTGGTTGTAACACCCCCAATTTTCTAGACCACATGACGAGGGAAGAGAGAGTGATTCTTCCTCATATTGCTTTCACGACTATTGATGGGTTGGAGTATTTTGAAGTGGGAATCTCGGATATTGTTGGCACTTCCTCATTCTTTGATGAGGATTGTATTATTTTGCCTCCGATGAGGGATGTATTAGTTAGTAGTAGCTAGTTTCTCGGATTTCGTCTTTGTACAAAAAAAAAGAACATAGATCGAGATGCATGGTAGAAAACATACTTATAAGTTGTAACAAAGTCGAGATGCATGTTACGATTTTTTTTACTCCAAAACTAAAGGAAAAATGAATGAGAATTTTCGGACGTGGCGATGAGAGTCAACGTCGATTATAATACAATTTGTGCGAAACTATCGTGTTCATTATCAATATATTTGGGTGATTATCCATGACAAACTTTCTTTAAAACAGTAGAAGAAGAACAATCATCTCTCTTTCGATACAAATGTTCTCAACCAATTTCCGATATATATACAATCTAAAGGTCCAAATTGAGGAGTGTGTATCCTTTGTCCATGATTCTTGTGTCTCATTCCAAGCACCTATCTCTTCATATTTTTAAAATATCATTTATCTTAAAAAGAGAAATGAATTTATTAAACTTTTAATATGAGTTTTCAAACTTCTTATTCGAAAGATATATGGAGTAGAGCACAAATAAGACTGAGGATCCTCATTCCAAAATATAAGTCTATTTTGCGTGTGTTATCATTCTAGTTATATGACCAAATATGGAATGCTCTTTTTCTTTGGAAAATAAGTGTTAATTAAGTTAGTCGTATTAATAATAAAAAAATAATATCAGATCACACAATGATGAACGACTCACCACATATGAAATCATTTTAGTTCAACTATCTCTATATTAGTTAATGGGGGAATAATTATAAAATTCATAAACGAATTGTATTTGCTAGATAAAATTATGTTTACGGGCATGCGTTCTTTTGTAGGGCACAAAGTCTCTATCATACTCTATTTGTTTGGAAGTTTGATTTTCATTCTTTAGTGTCCAATATCTACTTCCCCCAAATGAATTTCTTGTCCTCTTAGTATATAGAAATCACATATATTCTCACTGTCTTTACTCCCCCCCTCTCTCCTCAAACTGCACAGCCACCGATGTACTCTTGGCTACTCGACGCGTCGGACAAAGCCACCAATTACCTCTTTTTGAATTCAGTTCAATTTCTTTACCAATGATTTTTTTTCTTCTCCTCCCTACTTATTTTTTGTGTCTGCACTCCACTTTCCCTCATAGCAACCAATCTCCCACAAAACCTCCACCAACTCATGCAGCTCCCACAACTTATCATTTTCCTCAAAAAAACCGTCATCCCAAATTGTAGTTTTTTTAATTTAATTAAGATATGTTAACTCAAACATTTGTCGCTACGTGTGACAATCACAGGACTGTTATACATCTCTTCTATACCTCTTTTCCTTGGTTAAATTAAAAGCATATATGTGAGATACCTTAAATTCAATTGATCGTCAATGTTTATCACTAATTTTTTCTCTGTAAGTTTATTTCGACCAAACTATATAATTCGTGTATTACAAAAACATTCATTTTAATGTTCCGAACTTAACCTGATAGAATATAGACCCTAATTGAACTTGGTCCAATTATTATTGACCACGCCAAATAATCGACCCCTAAACCAACCACAATAATTATATAACAATTCTAAATCTTAAAGCGATATTTTCAGAATACCCATATAGTTTCCGACTTATTCTGATATACCGCCAATGTTTCCACATTCTAAAAAATCCTCTAGAAATTTGCGTTTCATATTATTTTTAGGGTTTAGCCTAACGGCCATTATCACTGTCAATTTTGTTTTAAAACCTTCCATCATCATGTAATCATATCATTTGGGGTACCCTGAGCTAACATAATCAAATTCAAATTGTTATTCTCATTAGTTAATGTGTGATTTACGTATTGATGACAATAGTACTGCCTATAAGTATTCCCAACACTCCATCGCTACCAGTTTACTAATCATATGTTAATTAAGATATGCTTTGATTTTGAAAGAAAATCAAACAATATTGAGAAGTATCAATAACAATAAATAAAATTAATATACTAACATCCATTGATGTTGTTGAATAAGGAAAGCATTTGCGAATTTCTATTTAAATTTTTCATGGTTCTTTATAATCAACAGTGAGTGATTGCATTATTGTAAATTGCAAACCCAAAAAATTAAAATCACACGTAGCTAATCAACTACAAACAAAATAAGAAGTGACCAACACGATCAAACTCCAATATAATAGCGTTTTAGAATATAAAAAATTGAAATTTACCATCTAATTGAGAACCAATAAATATTAGATAGTAGTACAAATACAAACTCTATAGGAAGACTATTTCTACAACTTTATAAATATATTTCTTCGCCTAACTATGTTTCTCGCTCTCAAAAACGTATTGCCCAATGCATGTGTTTGTCAACAAAATTAAGTAAACAACCAAGATATATATAGTAATTCAAAACATGTAACCGACAAATTTGGCAAACCAATAGTCAAGAGTCACCATGTTTAATATTAAATTAAATAAAAGGCCTTCAATTTATCCTTAATTTAAAGTTAACATAAATAAATAAAACTCATGTCAAAAGTAAGATGAAAGGTCACTTTGAAATTCAACCACTCGTATAATACAATGTCATATTAATGTTATTTATTTCATAAAGTTAAGATCTTTTCATCTACCAAAAAATAATGCTTACATGACTTTTTTAGAATCAAAAAATTGACCTAAAATTCTCCCCACGCGACACGTAGGATTAGTAAACTTTTTATGTTAGCCTATTAATATTATTATATAGATGGCTAGTAAAAAATAGAGGTGGAGAAATGTAACCCGATCAGTCCATAATGATTTGTTCCTATAGATGAAATCTCATATCCTCGTAGTAAATATGCATGTATATCCACCATTCTACCTGGATATATGACATGTTGGTATCGAGTTACTGACCTTACTTTTCTCATGGTCCGTCAAATTTATTGCATTGATCTCGCCAAGTCGTTAAGTTAAATGGATGTTCCTAGGAGTATATATGTAGACAATAGAAAAATTGTCTATAATATAATTAAGTGTGCTTGTAACACCCCCAATTTCCTGAAATTTTAGGAAATAATTATTAATTGAAAACACGGATAATTGGGAAACATACTAGTGATTTAAAAATGTCGAGTACAAATGTAAATTTTGTTACATAATTGTATAAACCAAAATAATTCTCAAAAGACTTAATAAAGTGCAAAAGCGAAACTAAAAAGGTAATAAGCCTAGTAAAGACTTATAAACTAAATGGTGATCGTCTCTCTTGCCCTTGGAATACCCAGAAGGAAAATCAACTACCAACCTACAAGACTAAAAAGTAGAAAACGTCAACCAAAAGGGTTGAGTAAGAAGTCCTTGTCTAGGAAACATTATTGTTGGAAAGTTTTACCCAATTATATAAGACATTGAAACTTAAATCCTTGTAATGCTCAAAGAAACGAAGGTAGCAAAATCGAAATATAATTATTATTCTCAATTTCTTAAAGTAATAAGAGCATTTTAAACCAAATAACCTGCCTACAAAACAAACGAAGGAAAAAGAAAACCAATAATCCAAATTAGAAATTCAACAAATCTTTACTTCTTGGTCAAATTGTTTTCCTTCAATACATGGTCGTCTCCTCAAACCAATATTTACGAATGCATGCATCCCCTTCGGAACCTATTCTCCAAGGAGGAGATAAAGGTTAAGGGTGGAGGATCAATCCACCCCATCTCTATATACATTATGCACAAATAATCAAACAGACCATTACGGTCACCATGCACTCGTGTTAACTCCCTCAACAAAGTTAACGCCAAATGTGAAAGTCCTTATATAACCATTTTAATCATTTCTCAAATAGTTTAACAAAGATGCAACACAAGCTCTAATTAAATTCATCGATAAACTTTTGGTTCTAAAGTTCTCTTCTTAGCAAACATTCTTTAAAACACATTCGTTGCCAAATGATCTTAAATCACTTTTGATTAACAAATCGCAATAGGTATTTTTAAAGGAGATAAGAAATCCTCTTACCTTGATCAGCAAAGTAGTCTCACGGTACGTAGCTCAACAAGTCCTAAAATTGCTCCTCTACGAACTCGGACTCTACATGAATATATGATATGCAGTTAAATTAGTTATACTCCTAGAGTGTGTTTATGAATATGTTTATGATATGCATGACATCTACTATGCACCGTAACAAAAAGGAAGAACACATATACCGGGAGAGCGCTATAACTTCTCAATCTACCAACAAACATTCATACATCCCACTATCCTTTAGTAACCTTCTAACTCCCGTACTTTTCATTTTAGTATGCATGACATTAATCGATTAGCAACCTATACACATGTTTCAAAACATAACCAAACGACCTTTAAACGATACCAAATTCGCCCAACATCAATCATACACCAATAGAAACATATTTACACTATAATCTCACAATAATCACTTCATAATCACCAATATTATTGTATGGGCAGACCTTTCAACTCCACAAATTCCATCTTTAATTAACCTTCTATTACTCCTAATCATTCCCAATTTAGTCAAGAATTCACATACATACAACCTAATTAAGAACTCATCATATAAGACTTAACAACCAAGTTTAAACCTTAACAATGCAACAACAAATCTGTCTAAGGACTAAATCAAGTTAATCATCATCCAAAATCATCAACAAAAGCCACAAGAATAAAACTCAACACTACTATATCCTCCATAAACACAACACACTAATCCATCATTCAAATTTTCACAAAAATCATCCAATGAAGCCCCAAATGCAATAACCAATGTAACATATACCACATCTCGAATAATAACTTATATTCATCATTTAACTTATACCACAAAGAAAATCATTAAAACATAACCATTAATCAATTTTTGGATTTATGGATTTCTCATACAAAACTACTTCTAAGAACATTATAAATCCTTCAAATAATCCCCAAACGATTTACCCAACTCATATAAATTATAAAACATGATTTTTCAATAACAATGATTTATAACATTTAAATAAAGTGTACCAAATTGAGGCTACGTGATAAGGGGGTGAAGTAGAAGATTGGGGTGGAGATTATGGCCGGAGTGTCGCCGGAAGATGGCCGGAAAACGAGCGGAAAGTCGGGCAGAAAATGGTCGAAAACAGAGGAGGAAATCAAGACGTCGTTCGGGTAGAAAACGCGATCAAAAAACGGCTGTGGCACCGCAGCTGAACGACGGGAGTCGTGAGAACTTATTCTAATTGTTAATCGCATAAGGTTAAATAGATATTTGATTCATATTTTTTTGATAGAATTGCTATGCTTAGTGTCTGAAAGAATCAGTTACATTTTTCATACAATCTCCTTTTTACTTTTATAGATAAACTCAAAAAATCTTTGTATTGCTTCACTGAAATTTCTTTCCTGAATTTTCGTTTTTAGCGGAAGAACTATTGAAATTGCGCGAAACCCTCACAAGGGTTGCGCAGTGAGGTGGTGTCGGCGCGGGTGAGAAGTCGTCGGAGTTGGCGGTAGAAGGGGAAGCCGATGGTCTCTACTTCCTCTCTCTTTCTTTCTTTTTTTTTTTTTGTTTTTGTTTTTGTTTTTGTTTATGTTTTTGCTGTGTTTGGGAAATGAGTTTGGAAAGTGAAAAGGGGCAAGTAGTTCCCAATTATATTGAGTAGTTGGGAGTATGGGGTGTGAAAGGTTTAATGACATTGTTTGGGTAATTGTAATTAGACTTTCATTTGAATCCTAATTCATCTTCCATTTCCATCAGAGTGCGGATCACCTGTCTCATTTTCATATCCCACTCTATGTACCCCTCTAATTATATTCTAACATTCCATAAATCTTTTCAAATAAAAATATCTTTAAAAATTAAGTTAATGGAATGCTAAAATGTGATTGATGGGATGCATAGAGTAGAATAGGAAAATGGGATAGGTAATCCGCACTACCTTAAATACCATGTCATGTTGCACCACTATCACCCAAACAAAACTTATTGCATAAATATAAAGTTAACTCTACTCAGCTCTCTTTCCCTTTAGTCCTCTACTATTAATATGCATAAATTAATAATATATATATGACATTTTCAAATAACAAGGTAACGGTTTAGCTTGCGATTTTAAAAAGAAATACATATGTAAAAATTATAAAAAAAATATGTCATTAGATTCGTATCGAAAAATACTTTCACGCAAGTTTGACTTCATAATTTTACTAATATATATTTTGAGATATTGGTGGATAAAGGAGATGTCTAACCATGTGAAAAAGTCATATATAATTTTATGGAGAAAGTAGTAATTATTTGAGATTTGACACTAACTGTTAGAGGATTAAGGAAGTATTCCTAGATTGTAATTACGAATATGATTAGGGAATATCTAGACTATGGTAGGATTAGTATTATGGAATAATAGGAGTAGATCTCCGCCTTACGGTACAAGCTATTGTAACAGTATAAATAGGGGTTCACCCTTATCAATAATAACACTACAATAACAACTATCTTTCCCAACCCTAATTATAATTTCACACGGTATCAGAGCCCATGGTTAAAGTCCTGGGTCTCAATGAATTAATCTGGGCCGAAAATGCCGATAATTCGGCCACTGTAAAATCAATGCATAAATGTAGCTGGCTTTACGGTAAGCTAGTCTGCACTTAAAAGGGACCTCATATGTAAGACGGGAGTGTTGAATTGACACCCAAAATACTCCACATATGAGTGTCCCACATTGGAAAAATAGAAGAGATTTATCTACCATATAAACCAAGGAGTTACTCCTCCTATTGCCAATTGGTTTTAGGATGGAACCTACTTGGACTTATCAAGTGGACTCTCTCTCCTCCTTACGGGTGTGGCCCAGGGCCGCGTAATTTTACATGGTATCAAATCGTGACAAATTACGGATTTGTTTTTTCGGTGTCCATCAAACCGCACGATTTTGGTTTTACAGTGTCAAACCGTGACAAACAAACTATGTGCTTTTTCGGTGTCCAGTAAACCGTACAATTTTGATTTTTCGGTACCAGCAAACCGAATTATTGGTTGGTTTTTGGTTCCATCAAAACCGTCTCAAACTGTTACTGAACAAGGATGAACGAGGCATTGCGGGTCGATCAAGCTACTATGGATACAATTTTTTTTTACACAATTATTGTAATTTTCAAACCCATGAAAACTTCTGCAAGGTTACCATGAGTTGGGGCCCGGGGGGGTGTTAGAGGATTAAGGAAGTATTCCTAAATTGTATTACGAATATGATTAGGGAATATCTAGACTATGGTAGAATTAGTATTATGGAATAATAGGAGTAGATCTCCGCCTTGCGGTACAAGCTATTATAACAATATAAATAGGGGTTCACCCGTATCAATAATAACACGACAATAACAACTATCTTTCCCAACCCTAATTATAATTTATCACTAACTTATATATTTTAAAACGCCTCCAAAAGTTTTATACAATCTCATAATCACAAATCTAATTGTTGGGCTCAGTAAGAAATAAAGTATTAGTTGTTTGCAAAATGAGGTTCATAATGAAAATATTTTCTACCCAAGTTAAATAAAATACAAGTAATAAATCATATATAAATGGTTAAATATTCATCTTTTTAATAATATCATTATGATTTGACATCATTATTAAGAGACATGTGTAACGCACAAACTTTTATCCTAATCAATCAATCAATCAATCAATCAATCAATACATAATAATAAAGGAGAGTTTTTTCAGGGGCTTACGTCGAAAGTTGAGGTTTTGGAATTCTTAGAGAGAGTCCAACTATTATAGGATTGTAGAAGTTTAAGATCGACCATAATCCTATTACAATTGTATATTCACGTTGTGCTTTTATTATAAACTCCTAATAGAAGTCTAATCCTACTACTAAGTTTAGCGGTAAAAGTTGATTTTGTTATTTAGCTTTTTTTTTTTATGACTTATGATACTCAAAATGGAGAGAAAAAAAATCAAAGACATAGACTTAAATCTAAACAACTAAGCTAAACGTGCTCCTAGGTTGCTAACTAAAGCCCTAATCCTAACCATCTTAATCTATTGTAGTAGTGGAATAAGACGAAAAGACAATTAATAGTAACGTAATGGTAGTAGGCGTACTATAGAATGTGACTATTTACTCTAACAATACTCCCTCCATCCCAGCTCCAACGTCCCATGTAAAAAACAATATTACGAAGGGTGTACACACTACTCGGTTAATCAAAGTTCCAAAAAAAAATCGGATGACAAGTTAAAGAAAACTCTAATCTCGTTTGTTATATAAATTTTTTGAAACTTGATAAACCGATTAGTGTGTACACCAATCTTAACACAGGAGTATTTTGGGGATGAGGCATTTGAGCTGGGACGGAGGGTGTACGTCCTACAAAGTATATTTGGTTACAAAGTCGATATTCATTTTTAATATTTTTTGTAGTAAAGATATGTGAAGAAGTCTCCTATGAATCGAAATTAGGACATCAAATTGTGTAAAAGTTGTGTTGGTAACTTACCTTTGTCTCCCAAGCTAACTATGAGTGTAATTCTAATCCAATCGGTCATTAACCATAACAAAGTATACATTTTATTGCTCGAACTTTTTTGTGAAATAATGGAGTAAAATATTATGCGATTAAACAATGCAAATACAGTAGGTTCTAACTGAAAGTTTAAATATGAACTGATGTCCTAAACTTACCATAATAATAATGTGAAATAGTCTCACATCATTTATAATTGTTTATATATTTCAATTAGAGTGTGTGCATGGTCTTTGCTAATCCTACTGTAGGCTAATCCAAAACCTACACCATAACTTCATTATTTTTTTCTTATCCTTCTAAAAAATAGAATTCATTATCTAGGTATTCTAATCCTAATCAATAAAATAGTTCATTATCTATTTTGATCCCAATACTTAAAATGAATGAAGTATAAATTATCTATTCTAATCTTCCTCAAATTACTGTCAATCCAAGAAATATGATGGTCACTACTCAATTACAAAACCAAAAGAGGTCACTATCCAAACAAATAAAATGATCGAACATAAGACTTGACAGTGTTTTTTCTTTGACTTTTTGTTGCTCGAAGTAATATACGAGTGTTTATTATTCATTCTAATCCTACTAAACAAGTAAGTCCAGTAATATAAAGCATATAACTACACATTATACGTACACTAATAAATTTAGAATTTTACTAATTCGAGTTTGTTTTCCCTCGAATTAGGAACCCATCTGAGCTGATTGTTCTCCGACTTAGCTTGACTCAATTGAAGCAGTATGAGTAAGAATTACAATTGTAGGAGGAGTAGGAGTAGTATGAGTGCGTGGGAGTAGGAGTAGGAGTAGCATTAGGAGTAGGAGTAGAAGCAAGAGTATAATAGTAGCAGTAGGAATAGACGAATATATAGTATGTAGTAGTATAGTTGGAGTGGGAGTAGTAAAATGTAGTAGTAAGAGTAGGAGTAGATTAAATAGTTCTTTGGATTTCTTAACAGCTGCCCACATGGCACATGACAAAAAAAAAAGTATATAAATTACAACATCAATTTGGATGTTCATTTTTGAGAAGTAAATTAGTATAAACCATGAGCTAAAATCTTTTAATAATAAGATTCACATTTACTATAAAAAAAAAGTAAAAAAAAAAAGGGTTGAACTATATCGGCGATATGAGATTAAACTATTTTTATTTTATAAAAAGGTCGCATGATTTTTATGATTAGACCAACTGCAATTTCTCAAACTCTTTTTTTATCAATTGCGGCTAAATAATGGACAATATAATAAGCTTAAACAAGAGATCCTAATTTTTTTTTGGTACATAAGAACATCTAATGTTGTCGGGGAGGGGATATGAGGATTCGAAACCAATAAAAGCTTAAACAAGTTGATTTCCTAATCACTGATAAGCTAATCTTGATCCTCAAAAGTCGCTAAATAAGTCTAATGAGCGTCCATTGTCTGTAGTACTAATCCTATTGAAAATAGGCTAATTCTAAAGTTACTCATTAGTAAATCATTTTAACAATCTTAATAAAGTTAAACCCTATGGAGTGTATAGTTTATCACTAATGTCACATCACAATATAACTAATCTCAATGGGTACCAATTGACTTAAATTGATATAAAGATAAATACTCATTAATATAATTTATGAAGGTATTATGATATTTAAATGTGATACAATTACATATGTTTGTGTTAAGTAATAAGCATATAAACAAAAAGACAATTAACAATTCACGAAAGGATTGATTATTTCATTTTTATATTGTGCATGTTTTTATTTACTATCATAACTTGATCAATGCTAAGGCCTAAAGTGATATCAAAATTAAACACCATACATGGCGTGGGATCTATATATATCACTAACATCATCAACATTTTTACAAGCTTAATATTGTAAGTTACACACTTACACTACTAGAAGTGAATCAAAATTATATTGTAAGTTTGATGAGTCACAATTAATTTAAGTTAAAAGATATATACCTGTTGTTATAAACTAGTATATATTATTATTTGAGACTGACAAATTATATAAGATATATACCTCATATTTCTAATCCTAATCGAAGTTAAACTGACAAATTATATAACTAATCTATCATTATGGTATATTTTCCTAATTCTGGTCTATCATATTTGTAATCCTAATCGAAGTTAAACACAATCAACCAACTATAAATAGTTGAAGTCCCAAATCAACATTCACAATCATTATGTTAAATATTTAAAAATTGTATTTAAACCTACAAGAACTAAAATTGTAAAGCAAATAAATAATTAAATATGAATTGTACATGATATGGTAAGTAGATAAATAATTAAATAAGAATTACATACATGTTATGATGATTAAAAAATGGAAGAATGGTACATGGTATGGTCAGTAAAATTCACTACCAAGGAACATCCATTGAAAAAGTTGTATGCACGCATAATTGAAAACGTTGTATGCACAATAACTATATACGGAGTATATGTCTGCATATAGCACATTGTGTCGCGATTTTAGATATTGTCTGCATATATTATATCAAAATAACATATACTATAAAAAGAACACAATCGTGAAAAAACAATTCTAATTTTAGTATTTTACATGGTCACGAATCGATTTCATAGATAATACTTTAGCTTGAATCTGATATTATTCTTCTTACAAACTCTTTTATAATGTGTATCATACACCCCGAGTGTATGCACACCGCACATAGTTTTCTTTATATATTATAGTGAGAATTTTCTATACTTTTTGGATATTTTGTATATCTTTGTGAATATTTTCTGTAACTTTCTGACTTTTGGTGTAATGATGTTATTGTTTACAAACATGATCGGCCGATAAAACTATGAATATGAATACGAGTGTACAAAAACCTGGGCGTATATAACAATTCTAGCTTTTTTTTTTTATTTCTATTTTCCTTTGGTTCGTATTGTGAGGTTAAACTTGCTATCTACCGATCGAAGATTTCACTCATTTGTTTGGGCACATAGTGCGTAATTAAGCTAAAGTTAGTAATGAATTACTTATTAGAAATATTGTAAGGAATCCATTAAAATTAAGATTGACATCTAATTTTCAAATAAAAATATTTGTTTTTGGCATTATGTTGCAATTAATAATCACAAAGAAAATGAACGTATTGAGACAGTGTCTGAGTTGTTCTTATAAATTAGGTTGGTTTCATAACTAAATACTCATTCGGTATCCATTACAACATTCATCTATCAGTTGTAATGTAGTGTTTTAGGAAAATGTGGAGAGAGGGGATAGAGGCATATATAGATGAAAAAGTTAAGGTAGTTTATACTGGAATAACTGAAGATAACAAATTATGTCAGTGTTAGTGTTAAAAAAACAGGGTTAAATATAGTGCTTTGTTGGAAAAAACATATACTCCATACATATATATAGTTTTTTTTTAATTTGTTTACAACTAATATACTGTTGGGAAATTAACGTCAATCTCCCCGCGCAACGGAAGCACTAATCGACAAGTAACCGTAAAATTAAAAACAACCGCAAGCAATAATACAATGAGACAAGATATTTAGGGACTTAACCCAGGGAAAACCCTCCAAATCCAGAGGTAAACCCACCAGCCAAACGACTGATATTCCACTATAAAATAACAACAGTACAAAGACTGTTGTCCTAAGTTACACACCAATTTAGAACCCTCACAAGATAAATACTAGCCAATTTTAGAGTCAACTATTTAACCCTCTAAAATTGTCCCAATTTAGGAGTCAATTGTTTAACCCTCCAAAATTGTCCCACACTAAATGTGTTTAACACTCCTAGTATTTTTCCCTCTTGTGATGCCACTCCCACAATTATCCTTGTGTATGTGTGTGAGTGTGTGTGTGTGTCTTGCCAAAGGAAAAACCATCCCTTTATATAGCAAAACTCCTTTGCCACATGCATGCTTTGAATTAATAACACATTAATTCAATTCACTCTTGAAACCGAGATGTACCAATGCCATAACATCTCATGCATGCATCACTAAAGAAACAACCATTCTTAAATTATCATTAAGAATGTCCATTGAATTCACATTATGTTCCAATGTGAAACAATGCACTTGGGATGGACTTTAATCCCAACATATACTTTATAAAAAAATATTTTTGAGTTGAAAATGAAATTCACTATCTATTTCCCCCCTTTTATACGACATCTGCAATCGGATGCTTGTGTACATAGTACCCATGAAGTATGATTTTTATAAGAAAATAACACTCATTTGCTAAATTATTAGAAGAAATGTTAGCATTAAGTGTTGTCTGAATAAGTATCCATCATTAGTTCATTACAAGAGTGAAACATTTAAGTAGCGAAACAATGTGAAATTAAAGTTTACTGTTTAGAAACGAAATGTTGGACAAAGTTAAAATGAGAGTATAAGTTTGCAAGTTTGTAAAATGATGGTCATATAATGAAAATAATTGTATACCAGTTAAGTAAAATACAAGTAATACCGTAATAGTTCTTATATAAGGGTAAAATATTTATAGCTTCAACTAATTGGATATCCTTTTAAGAGACCCGTGCAACGCACGGGCTTACATCTAGTTAATATTATAAAGTACAGTACTACATTTTCGGGTCAGTAGTCGAAATAGGTGACAATGTTGTTTTTTTTTTTTTTTTGTTTTTCAGTGCAAAATCTGTCACAAGTAGGTATTTGAGCTTGTGAATTGAAGGAACTATCATCCAAACAAAACTTCTTTAACATGTTGTCTCATATTTAGTCACATGTCCAATAGGCGATCGTTACATTTATTTTTTCCTTTCTTTTTGAGGTCGTAGTTAAGTCTTCTTAATTTAGTAGCAGAACTGCAGTCTTGCGTTAATCACTTCAACTTTAGCAACTAGTTCATTGTCTTATTGTACACAATAACACAAATTGATTAAAGTATACTAGTATATGATAAGTATGACCGACTATTCGGATCTTTGCTTACATTTTTTTAACAAAAAAAACGTGAAGTTCACTCTACTAGTCTACTCAGCTCCTTTCCCTCTAGCTAGTCCTCTACTACTAATACCATGTCATGTTGCTCCAACATTCATATCTAATCTCACCCACAACATTCATAAAAGCTTGATTTAATCACATAAACGTTTGTAAAAAGCAAGAAAATTAGAAAACAAAATGCTAGAAATTTCCATTCTAGTAGTTGTCATCGGCCTAATATTGGCTTCATGGAGCTTACTTAAGAAGTTAGTCCATAAACCAACAATTTTAACCTCAAAATCAATAGATAAAGTTACTCCCATTTTACCACCAAGCCCACCAAAATTACCTATCATAGGGCACCTTCACTTGGTGGGGAGCTTACCACATCGCAGTTTCCAAACCCTAGCCAAGAAATATGGTCCAATAATGTACCTAAAGCTAGGCTCCATGCCAGTCATTGTGGTCTCATCCCCGGAAATGGCGGAGCGCCTACTTAGGAACCATGATGTACTCTGTGCACAGAGGCCTATGTCCGATGTCTCTTATGATTTCTCGTACGATGCAAAGGGGATCATATTCCCCCCGTACGGTCCATATTGGCGTAACGTGAGGAAGTTGTGTGTCATGGAGCTATTAAGCGCTTCAAAAATTAAGTCATTTGCTTGGTTAAGGAAGGAGGAGATAGGGAAGCTGATGGACTCACTCAAGGAGATTGGTGCTAGTGTTGGTGGTGTGTTGGAGGGGTTGATATATAGGATGTTGTATGGAAGCCCTAACAATGATCTGGCTTTTAGATCTGTTGTTATTGAGGGTTTAAGACTTTCTGGGACACTTAATATTTCAGACTACTTGACTTTTCTTGCACCTTTCGACCTTCAGGTTAGTTTCATTTTCTAACTCATCAATGTTGATCAATGATCATATATATACTCCCTCCGTTTTTTTTTTCTGATAAAATTAGTGAACTAATATGTAATAATTTCGTTCTCATTTGAATCGAGGTCAATTGTTAATTAATCCTTCTATATTATTAAAAGAGACTTTTTAGAACTCTCATAATGACCGGATGTTATTATATTAGAGAGTTTTGGCAATTTTATAATATTATTTAGTTATCAAGTTGATGTGAAACTCTTTTAATTAAACAATCTTCTAGGATTGGTTTTTCCATAGCAAAGGGTGTGGGGGCTCAGATTGTATCTCGCCTCCCCACCAATTTCTTGTAAATTATTATGGATTTTTAGATTTATAATAATATTATTAATATTATAATAATAATGTTTATATTAAACAATCCTACTAATAATCCTACTAATACGTAGTTTTCAAAGTCCTATGTCATAGAATTGGTATAGTACGATAATACACATTCTAATTAGGAGTTAATGTTAACTATACTCATCTAAAACCAAGTGAAGGTTGCTAAATGTGATTGGTGGGTTTTCATCTGGAAACTTTGTGATGATCTTGAATTTGTCAATTTTCATGTCTTTTGATAATAAATGATTCCAATATGATTATCATCTCAAGTTAGATTGTAATTGGCCTTCTTTATTTGTTAGGATTAGCGTACGTTATGCGTTAGTGTAGAAGGTGTTTCCAATCACAATTACAGTACTAAACGTAAGACATACATGACTACATACGTACTTATCCTAGCTACGTGCTATATAACTCAGCATACTAGAACTAAACGAAATACGTTATAATCCTACGTATTATGTGCATGAGTTTTTAATAAGTGTGTCCAATATCTAGCATATAGGTTGTATAAATATAATTGTATAAGCTTTGCTTCTTCTCATTCTTTGTTTGTTTTTTTCAAAAGAATTAGTTGATATATTTATCATCTGAGAGAACATTTCAACGAAATACGTTATAATCCTACGTACTTTGTGCACGAGTTTTCAATAAGTCTCTCCAATATCTAGCCTATAGTTTGTATAAATATAATTGTATAAGATTTGCTTCTTCTCCTTCTTTGTTTGTTTTTTTCAAAAGAATTAGTTGATATATTTGTCATTCGAAAGAACATTTCGAAGAGACCTACAAAAGTATAGCTAGCCACTAACAATCTATTGGTTGTATAAATTTAATCTAATTGTCTATTATAATCTGTAGTGTATGTCTAAACTCAAACTATCATTCATATAAAAAAAAACAAACAAAACAAGCTTAAACTATCATACTCATAGTTCTTTCTAAACCTTGACAAACCAACAATTGTCTTTGAAGAAAGTTGCTTCAAGTCTAAATTTTTGTTACAGTTTATAACTAAGAAACAACAAATGAGAATTATTGCGATATTTGAGATTAATGGACGCAAGTAATTTGGAAAGAAATCTTGAAGGGAATTGAATACAAATTTGAAGAAAATAACGCAAATGAAGAGAAATTATGAGAATAAAAAAGGGGATTTTTTTCCCAGACATCTTAATCAACACTATGAAAACGTAACTTATCAGAACTTACCCGTCTATAATTTATAGCCTTATACTCACTTTGTACATTTTTTTTTATGTCACTCAACTTTCGTGACACCACTTTAACGTTAATATCTCTCAAAATACAATAGTTGGATTATGATATTGTACACATTTGGAATTATATTTTTTTTTTTTGAAATATTTTTTCGTCAGACTGACCATCAAACCCTTAACTCGAAAAACAAATACGTTATACAATGTATAAAAAACTACACAGATTAATATGAAAAAGTGTTCATTATATAGAGATTTTACCACACAATATCTTTATCTAAACATAAATTATAAATTTCAGTTTTAACAAGTCTAATAGAAATCATTATTAAGAAACTCGTGCAACGCACGGGCTTTCATCCTAGTAAATAACATAATTAGCTTAAACCTCTTAAACTATATGCTAGGTCGAATTTTTTTGTTCTCTCATACTGTATGCTCTGGAAGATTGGCCGTGCTTTAGCTAGACCATTATATATGCATTTATGCTGTGCTATAGAAACTAAGGATAAAGTGTCATTTTGCAGAAATAAGTAAAGAAAAGGAAAGGCTGGAGTACTCTTTTTTTTTTTTTTTAAATTTTTTGGAGAACGATTTTTATAGTAGTCAAACCTCTTGAATAATTTAGATTTTAGACTATGTAGATTCAACTTATTACACAGTGTTTTCAAATTGGATCAGATTTATCCAAACTAAACAAATCAATTTTATTCAAATCAAATCGAATTAAATAAGAATTATCCAAATAACAATCAATTACACTAATCTACTTCTAGTTTTTAATTCGTCTAAATGCAGTTAATTTATCGATAAATTCAGTTCCGGTAAAAGCAAATCAAATTTAATCAATTCAAATCAAACCAGATCAATTCAATGCAAATCAAATCAAATCAAATTATATTAGAAAAATGCAGTCCAATCGCACAAGGACTTAGTCAATTAAATGAATGAATTTGGTTTTTTTTTTTCCTTTGCAATGGCTACCAAGCTTAGGTAGGCATTATACAATATTGGAATGTTTATAACTTTATATATCACATTACATATCAGATTAAGGATTAAGATTGGTCTAGTGGTCATTAAAAAGTCATCAATCGGCCTTTTAAAGGTTATCTCGAGTCCAAATCTTCGTAACCCCACCACCGCAAATATTGACCTATGTACCCAAAAAGAAAAACATTACCTCGACATACGAGATTAGATTTACTAGTTTGATTTTAAACGAAAAAAATTATTATTATTTTTTAGATTTCAAAAAAAGAAAAGAAAAAAGAGTTACTTTATTTCTACCATTACACATATGTACTTCTCTCGAGAAAAAGAACTATACTCCAATGTACTACCCACCTATAGACTATAGTCGATGGGTTGTATATTATTTGTACAATTGTACTTGACTCTGCTTATTATTTACTAGGATGGAAGCCCGTGAGTTGCACGGGTCTCTTAATTATGATTTCTATGATTAATGGGGATAAATTCGAACTCATATGTTCACGTTGGATGGCAAAGTTGTATATCTGACTAATTAGGTTTCGTAGTACTATTGAATAACGGTTTTTCGGATTCAAAATCGTCTTTTTCCTTTGATCTTCGTACCCTCAAGAATTGGTTTTTTTAATGTGCCCAATAGGCACACGTTAGAAAAACCGATTTACTATATGCAAGTCGTAATGTGACTTTTAATTGAAGTCACTTATTAAAGATCTCTATTAGACGTAACAAAATAAAATACTATGTCTATATATGTATGTATAGTTTTTCTTATTGCTGGAAAACTGCCTTACTTTTCCATTTTTTTATGAGATGCTACAAATGATGGGATTTTGGCCGAAAATGTTTCAGCTTTCCGTTTGACTTCTCTTTATGGCGTCATTGTTGCCCGACAAAAAGAAAACTGTTTTACCACCCCCCCTCTCCCTTACCAATTACCATGTTTACTCCCTCTTAATCCTTAACAGGGTATATCTCAATGATTATATTTTCAATAAATAATTCATTTAACTATTAAGTAGTAAGTAACTTGGATTTTATGTAAACAAAATTCAATAATTTGATCAAAAAGATTTGTAAATTTGACCAGCTTACTAATTAAAATGATCTGTAATTTTAATTTACCTATGCATTTTTTAACACTCAGTGTAGATTTTCTCATGATATTAAATTTGCGATAAAAGAAGTCAGGCGAGAGAGTGATAGTGGTTAAGAAAAAAATGGAAGAAATTGGGCGTATCGAGGTATGATGACATTGGAAGAAGTAAGGGTGATATATGCAAATAATAGAAGAAGAAGAAGAAGGAGGAGGTTAAAAAGAGAAATCGTTAATGGTCCAAGAAGTACGTTGTTAAACCAATCAAGCATAATATTCTTTTAAGATATAACTATCTAACATATGCGACTTAAATTGATAAAATTTGTGGTCAATGAAAATAACCCGTAGTACCAAATTCGTCCTAGATAGATACAATCATCGGTATGTCATCTTTTATATTCGATGATTGTTTTATATGCGTCATGTACTAGTACTACTACTATTACTACTACTACTACTACTGCTACTACTGCTAGTACTACTACTAAGAGTCCTATTGAATCTTAGATTGATACTCCAATCATAACAAAATAAAGTATATTCGATGATTGATTACTTTTAATAATATAAAATTACCCAACCTCTCTAGAAACCTCTGGTTGTTGTGAAGCCTTTAAAAAAACCTCCTTTAATAGTATAGAATGATTTACTACACTACTAGCTTAGGCATTACTTTTTCCTTATGCATGTGAAACGCAACTCTTTTTACTACGAGTATAATCTTATAGTAGAATTATTGTGCTTCTTTAGAAACCTATATACATACGCACTGACCTAAATAAATGTGGTATGTAATCTTCATCGTCGACATTTAGACTGTATCATTTTACATATGTGTTGACTCCAATGTGTTACGTACAGGGCCTAAGGCGGCGCATAAAAAAACTCATGGCATTTGTGGACGATTCCTTAGAGAAAATCATCACCGATCATGAAGATGAAGCCAAAAGAGAGCAACGAACTCACAAAGATTTAATAGATGTTATGTTATCATTAACAAAGAACAAAAACGATAATGATGGACCGTCATATGCTTTTGAGAGGGATAGTATCAAAGCGATTCTAATTGATTTAATTGTGCCAGCAAATGATAGTTCTACAAGTTTAGTGAAGTGGGCACTTGCATCTCTCTTAAAATACCCTTCAACAATGAAGACATTACAACAAGAAATACAAGATGTTGTGGGTATGGATAGAATGGTGGAGGAGGAAGATATACCTAAATTTCGTTACTTAGACTTGGTAATTAAGGAAATCTTTAGGTTACACCCAATAATATTTTCCCCACATGAGGCCATACAAGAGTTTTCATTTGATGGGTACAAGGTTCCTAAGGGTACAAAAATATTCCTAAATTCATGGGCAATTGGTAGAGATCCTAGTATATGGTCCGATGATTGTGAGGAGTTTCGTCCCGAGAGGTTCTACGTTGATGATATCGATATCATTAGCGGACAAGATTTCCGGCTTGCCCCGATGGGTTTTGGCCGGAGGAATTGCCCTGGGACTCAGCTAGGGTTTTTGAATGTGAAGCTGTTATTGTCCAATTTGGTCCATTGCTTTGAGTGGAAGATGGCTGATGGTACGTCACCTGAAAAACTGGTCACCAAGGAGAAGTTTGGACTTGTTATGTCCATGGCTAATGATTTAGTGCTCATCCCTAAATATCGTCTTAATATTTAGTAGTAATGTTATTTGAGGTTTTATTACATGCATTTTGGTTGTTTTTCCTTCATTTTCTTCCGTTGAGATTAGCATTAGCTATGATAGGCATAATGAAGGAAATAAGTAATTAACTAAGGTCATAATAGTAGTTTTGATCTTGGTGCATATTTGGTAATTAAATTAAAAAATTAAAACGAATTTATTTCGGTTGAACAATACCGTTTCTTATACATACGGAATTGTCTTTAATTCTTTATACCTTATCTATCACGATCATGTTGTTATTGTTATTGTTTGATCCCATGGTCAGGGTCGTGTTCCTTCTTGCAGAGTGAATCTTTTGTTCTGTGTGTCACGTCAATGGGAAGCAAGTCGATGGAAATTTTCATCACGTTTCCCCACAGATTCCGGCCTCTTGAACAACGCGGTCAAGCTAAGTCTGTAGAGTATATAGAGTTACCAAAATACCCCTTGTGACTGCTTTAGATTCTGTTAGGATAGTCGGTTAGAGGCAGTTACTTCTAACTAACTATATATACTCGCGTAATAGCATCACTTGTCCTTTGATGGATTCATGACTGAATAGAATGGAATTTTCTTCAATCTTCTTTCACAAGTTATTCATACTTACATGCATTCTTCTCATGGTATCAGGCCTAACTTCGGTCCAAATTCCGCACAATCTCTATCGAATCCATCACCAAAATCTTCATTTCTACATTTTTTTTTTTGAAATTACGCAGTAATTTTAATGCAAAGCAGTTGATTTCCATTTGGAATCAGCTCAAATTCCCCAAATTTGCTTCGAATCGAAGCGTAATTCTTACAATCCTTTGGAATCTGGTTCATCTTGATTGCGAGTGACAAATCACTTGTCTTCGAGTAATTCTGGTTGTTTTTTTGGTGTGATTGATCAGAGATTTGGTGTGTTTGGTGTGTTCATTTTCTTGGTTCAAAGAAACTTGCGGTTTACGCTTGGCGGTTTCTTGTGATGGCAGGAATTTAATTAATTCAAGCATAGCTCTGACTTTCTGGATTTCAGAGAGTTACTCTTGGTAGAATTGAAGCTTACAACTTAATTCTTGTGCAACTGAAGCGTGTCATTCACACTTCAGGTTTCCTGTTACCTTTGGTTCTTATTTCAGGTTCTTTTTGGCGCTTATCCCTGAAATTGGCGAAAAGTAACAGCAAAAATGGCGGATTCCGCCAACATGTCCACTAATTCAGGTTCTTCTTCAAATTACACTGATCCATATTTTGTTACTTCGGGTGATCAGCCACATATTCCCATAGTTCCTAAGAAACTCAATGGAAACGACTTTCTTAATTGGAGTAGAACGCATAGCAAAAAGAAGAATGTTTATTATACTGGCTCCATTCCTTTTACTAAGGATATATTACTGCAGAGAGTGTTCTATATCCCTGAGTTCAAGCATAGCTTATTATCTATCAGCCAGCTAGCAATAAAAATTGGTGTTTCCTATATATTTGACCCAAATGGGTGTCTATTTCAGGACCATTTAACTAAGAGGATCTTGGCAGTTGGAAGGAGAGAATCAGGCCTCTACAGAACTCAAGGGATTTCTTCTTCTTCTTTACTTCATGTCCTTCAGGGTACAACACCTGTAAGTCATGCTGCATTAAATGCTTCCAGCAAACTTAGCATACCACTGTTCCACAGTAGACTTGGTCATACTTCTCTATCAAAGCTGAATCATATTCCTATCACTTGCAATAATGGAATAAAACAATTGTTCTGTGAAACTTGTATTCTTGATAAGAAACACAGATTACCTTTCCAGATGAGTCAATCTATTTCTAAATCATTATTTGGCCTTGTTCATATTGATTTGTGGGGTGGCTATTACACTCCCAATATAACTGGAGTTATATACTTCCTTATACTTGATGATAAGAGTAGAGCTGCCTGGACTCATTTATTATGCAACAAGACTCACGTATAGGATACTGTGTCTGCATTGCTAGCCTATGTTTTTAATCACTTTGGTGTGAGCACTAAAAACATCACGACAAATAATGGTACAGAAATAGTGCATCAGATGTGTGCCAAGTTATTTGCTAGCAAAGGGATTATCCATCAGAAATCCATCCCTGGGGTTCCCCAACAATTGGTAGGGTAGAGAGGAAATACATACACCTTATTGAGACTGCTCGAGCCCTTAGATTACATGCTGAAATTCCAAACAAGTTTTGGGGTGAATGTGTTCTAGATGCAACCTATTTGATAAATCTGATGCCAGTTGAGTTGCTAGAATGAAAAACTCCATATGAAATCTTATTTGGCAAGATTCCCTCATATGATCATCTAAGGATAATTGGATATGTCTGTTATGCACTGAATAATGTCTCTTACAGACACAAGTTTGCATCAAAATTAGCACAGTGTGTTTTACGGGATATCCAAATGCTCAAAAGGGGTATAAGTTGTACAATATGACAACCCACAAGATTTTTGTCAGCAGAGATGTCATTTTTCAGGAAGAATTCTTTCCTTTCAGGGATAACATTGCCACTTCCCCACCCATTATTCCCTTTCCAATTCTTCCTACTGGTAACCCAAATTATTCTGCAGGTTCCACACCAATAACCACAAATTCTGACCCTCCTTTACCTTTTCAGTATTCATCCACATCACCTATATTGACACCATCCTCCCATAGCTCCCCACTAGGAACTGAAATAAGCCACAATTCCACATCATCTCCTGAAATGCCAGATGCCAATCCTGGCTCTGACAGCTCCACACCATCTGTTGATAGCTCAAATATAAATCCTAAGGCTCTCAGAAAATCCCCCAGGCCAACCAAAATACCCAACAAATTAAATAATTTTTTTTTCAAGAATATACCAACCAGAGTACCAGATACATCCTCCTCTAATTCAGAGACTTTTCAAGTCTCTAGCTACAACACTGATTATCTAGCCTCTTTAACAAAAGTCTTGGATAAAACTGAGCCTTCTACTTACTCTAGAGCAGCTAAGGATGATAGATGGTTTGATGCTATGAATTTGGAGCTGGCAGCTCTAGAAAGAAATAAGACTTGGGTTATGGTTGATTTACCTGTAGGAGTACAACCTATTGGGTGTAAATGGGTGTACAAAGTCAAACATAGTTGCTAATGGATATAATCAAGTATATCGCAAGGATTATAAACAAACTTTCTCTCCAGTAGCAAAATTTGCAACTGTAAGAAAAGTTTTTGGCAATTGCAGCAATCAAAGGATACATTTGTTCTAAACTAGGGCAGATCTGCAAACTCTGATCTTGAAGAATTTATATGGATTGAAACAAGCCAGCAGGGAATGGAACAAAGAGTTATCTCTCTTCCTCACTTCTCAACTTGGACATATTCAGTCAAAGAATGATTACTCCCTATTCAAAAAGGAAAAAGTTGGCCTTTTCACTGTTGTCTTGGTCCATGTTGAACTATTCAAGAGTTAAAGGATCACTTGGATAAAAAGTTTACCATCAAATATTGGGCACCTTGAAATAATTTTTGGGGTTAAAAGTGTCCAGAAACTCAACTGGTATATATCATGCTCAATCGAAGGAAGTATGTTCTGGATTGGATCAAGGAAACAGGTCAGGAGAATTCAAAGTCATGCTATTTTCCATTCCCCACCAACACCAAGTTAAATCATGAAGATGGTGAAATATATTAGGACTCAGAACAGTATAGAAGATTGGTGGGCAAGCTCTTATATCTTAACCTCACTAGGCACGACATTTCATATAGTGTGCAGAAGTAAAGCCAATTTCTGAGTTGTCCAAGGGTACCACATTTTCAAGCTGCTATCCATGTGATTAGATACTTAAAGGGGACAGCTGATATGGGATTATTCAATTCCGCATCTGCCGCATTGACAGTCCAAGCATACACTGATGCAGATTGGGGTAGTTGTTCCTATAATGGGAAGTCACTCACTGGCTACTGTGTTTTCTTAGGAACATCTCTTGATTCCTGGAAACGAAGAAGCAAACCACAGTGTCCAAAAGTTCAGCAGAAAGTGAATATTGGGACATGTCATTAACCAACAGTGAATTGGAGTGGTTAAATGGATTGTTGATTGACCTGCAGGCTGCACCACCCCTTCCTATCAGAATGTTTTGGGACAATAAGACAGCTCAGCAAATAGCTGCTAATCCGGTTTACCACGAGCGCACCAAACACTTGAGGATTGATTGTCACTATGTTCGAGACAAAATCCTGGAGACTAACCTGGAAACACAGCATGTCTCAGCAGATCTGCATATTGCAGACAACATGACTAAAGGATTGGGTGAGTATTTGCATCAGGCATTTACTTTCAAGCTGGGATTGGTTCTTCAACCTCCAATTCCACCTTGAGGGGGGAGTGTAGAGTATATAGAGTTACCAAAATACACCTTGTAACTGCTTTAGATTCTGTTAGGAAAGTCGGTTAGAGGTGGTTACATCTAACTAACTATATATACTCATGTAATATCACTTGTTCTTTGATGGATTCATAACTGAATAAATGGAATTTTCTTCAATCTTCTTTCACAAATTATTCAAACTTACACTCTTCTCAAAGTCTCTATGTAACTTAGCTTGTTTGATCACCTAGTGTTTCATGGCGTCGAGAGTCCGGGGCTTCGAATGCGTGGTATCAGACTTCACTTTATATGCTGAGATTGAAAGATAATTCTAATCTACAATAATTGTGAATTGTCCAATGTTCACGTACAGGGTAAGAAAGCACATTAAACATGTTAATATGCATAATATCCTTAGGCATTTTGTGGGAGGTGATAAAATATGAATAAATTTAAATTAAAAAAAATCTTAATTAAATATGATATTTTTTTTACGAGACTTGAAAAGTTGAGAATTGCAAACCAGGCCAATGTCAGTTCTTATGATCAGAGGAATGTATAATTTGAACAACTAATTTACTAGAGTGGAAGGTATAGATGGATTGTAGAAGCATAAAACTACGCATGTAATATGCATCTTCAGCCTCCGGCGCAGCCTCTATATCTCGGCCCTCAAAATAAGTTTACTTCAAAACACTGGGAAAAAAAATTAAATTAACTTAGTTAGTTGTATCAGATTAACGAATCATATATATGAGACTTCAATTTGCCAAAAATCTAATAATACAAAGGCTCTGTTCGGTTCCACTAGCTGTTTGAGTAGCATGTACCTGTTTAAGTAGCATGTAGCAGGTAGCAGCTAGTACGTAGCAGGTAACTGTTAGCTCTTAAAATAGCAGTTGATGTTAGAAGTGTTTGGTAGAAGTAGCCGTTGAGTTATCAAAACTATATAGTACATAGAAAAATAAAATCGAAATACTAGTTTTTTTACTCAAAATGTTACTTTGGGAAACATTTCCCAAATGCTACCTAAAATGTCAACTATTTCCTAAAATGCTACTTTCAAAATGTCAGCCAAACAGGTAAAGTAGCAGTTTGACCCGGTCAAAATGCTACTTTCTACTTGTTAATGTGTTGCCAAACATGGCCAAGTTAAAGTCTCGTCAGAAAAGATCGATAATCCTTTCAAAAATCAATAGGTGCATATTAAATAAAGCAAAAGATTTTATTGTTGTTGGGTAAAACTGCAAAAGTATATGGATCATCCTAGGAGTATACATATAGACACAAAGAAAATTGTATACAATTCAACCTATGTACACCAAGTGTAGTAACATAAAATTTGGTATATAGTAATTATTTAGGTTGTGCAGTAAATTTTAAAGATTTGTAGTGAATTCATGTCACTGACAATACATCAAGAATATTGTAAATCTATCAGCGGAAAAAAAAAGTATATTCCCTCCAGTTCTGAATGATGTTTTTGTTTTCTTTTTGAGCAAGTTCTAAATATCTTCTACTTTCCTTACTTGTTTGTTATGTTATTTGTGGTCCTAATGGATTGTGACCCACTCACATTCATTTTCTACCACATATTACTACCTACAAAAAACTCTGTGTCACTTCCATTGTGGAACATCAAACTGAACTGGAGAGAGTAATTTGATTTGTTTCCAAAATCACTAATCCTTAATTTTTGCAATTCCTTAAACTAACTTTTTACAAATTTAATTTGTACTAGAAAAAATAATACACATAATATTTTCCATTACTCTGTATTATTGAAGTGAAAATGGAATCTTACTTGTATAGATAAGACGCAATGCGCAAAATCACACATAAAAGGATGATGTCGATACAGAAATTCCGACTTGATCTCACCTGATCATATAGACGTGATAGTATCAGAATTATTTTTATCTTATAATTAAACCACAATAGATAATATCAGAATGACAAAAAGTAGTGAAAATTCTATGAAGATCACACATGAGGAATTGAGGTTTCAATTTATACTTGGTGAAGTGTATGTTTGAGCCTGACGTTGGTATTCTTCAAATCTGATCTAGCCTTATCAACCTGAGATATAGGACGTTATAATCAAAATCGATATAGTATGTATTTGTATTACTTCCTCCTTTTCATCATGAAAATTATTGTTAATGTTTAGTTTCAATTTCTCAAACATATTCCAAATTAAATGTCTTCACCAATTTAAAAAGAATGATCGAATAATTCTTTAAAATCTACGACATGATCTATTAGTTGTACACTTGTACGCCGTATATTATAGAAAATGTGAATATAATCTTACCTTTGTATCAATCTCATCTACCAACGGAACTTGCTTATCCAATTCCTGGTGACAATTTAAGAAAAATGGAAGGGATTAATGTATTACTCCTTATATTATACGAGTATTCATCTTCCAACGTTTGGAATAAGTTAATTATTATCACATACATACTCCATATATTTTTGGAATAAGTCTTAGCTTGGACGTTGCAGTTGTTTGGTAAGGGTATGTTTGGTATGCGCAATAAGTTAGTTTATTTGACCAAAATAGCTTATTTGACCAGTTTTTTAAGCTTTTTGACCAAATAAGTTAGTTTGGTAACACCACTAGTTTAAAGAACTAGCGAGCTTATTTAAAAAGTTATCCCATGTAACTTATTTAAAAATAAGCTAGCTTATTATAATTTTATTCTTAATTTACCCTCAGTTATTTATTAAAATAAAATGAGATTAAAGTAAATAATGCATTTTTATGTAATATCATATATACCAGCCCCTATATCAGCTAATTCTGCCAAACACTCCAACATTCAGCTACTATTTCATCTAATTTTACCAAACATAGCTGTTGTGTACTCCATATATTCAAACCAATGTTTATATACAAATTAAATGAAAAAGAACAGAGGACTACAATGAATGAATGTGTGAGGTACATATATTTGAACTAGGAATTGTTAATTATATATCTAAATTGGAGAAAGATAGAAAAAAACAGATATTAACATGTAAAGAATGCTTCATGTGCATATCGAATTATTGATATATATATTATAAAAAGAAAGAAATATCACCTCATTCATGTCATTAGCTAAATTCTTCAAAGTCTCCAATCCTTCTGATATGATATCTAGACCTTCATCCTTACGCAACAATTTCGTAAGTGTCAAGTTTTGTCTATTATATCATCATTAAAAAGTTATCATCAACAATAAATATATAATATTGGTTCGACTTTTGGTTACCTGTTTCAATTTACGCATTTCATATTCTTGCCTGAATTTACTAGACTCTTCAGTCTCTTGGAAAAATCCTTCACTTAGTTGTCCATCTAAAGTTCCAAATTGGAATAGTAACACACTAGTAAGTTAGTTGTTCAAATTACACACTGAAATATCGAGATATAAATCCTCACTTATTTTTTTTACTATATAGTTTTTTTGGACTAGAAATATCACTCACCTTGTTGCAAATCAAACTTGATAATGTGGGCATTGTTAGAATGATTTGTCTTGCCATCAGTTCTGGCAATGTTATTAGCACCATTATCTGGAACAAGTTGAATTCTCTCTCCTAGCGCGATTGCTAAATCACTACGAGCGACCATGTCTTCCTTTGTAATTCCTTTGCTCTGTTAATTTACATATATACATATATACATAGATACGAGTAACGAGTTAGTCTATATATAAATTCTCTCCATCTGTGCGTGCATGGGAGGTATAAAACCATTGTGGGTATTCAAACTATTAGTTTAGACTTTTGGCTCATTTAATTATTTAACATGGTATTAGAATCTCGGTGATTCAAGTTCAAATAATCCTCGTAGCCCTAGCCTTAACAAATTAAATAAAAAAAAATAAACTTCTCCTCATTTCAATGATTATTGCACATTTGAAATATATATATATTTCACCTTCTTGTAGGCTAATCGTTGTAGCTTTGCGACATCTTCCATTAATTTAGCCTTGGTCCGCCTTAGCTCCGCGTTCATGGCAACCACCTTGGCTCTGTTCGTCTCCATTGCGGCCGCCTCGGATTTCTTCACGTAATAAAACCAATACTATCCATCAATAAAATTGTAGGGATGAATAGAAATCATTTTTCGTGTAACGAAACATAAATGTTAATTACTTACGTTAATGTACGTACAAACCATGCAAAGGAAATTAAGATCACATTGTACAAAAGAAGAAAACGAATGATTATGATGATCATTACATACACGAAGGGCGGTCTCGATCTCGGATTCAATGGCATCGTAAAGGCGAGTGAAGGGGTCGTCGCCGGCAGAATTTTGTTCCCGGAGCTTATCGACATCGTATTTATCATATTTTTTGCATATTTCGTCTACCCGAAAAAGGATGTCAATTACGCTCATTTTGTCGATTCGATGATCACTCTTATAGATTCTTGCTTTTTTTTTGTTGCGGATCGGATTCGGCTGTGTTGGTAATATGAAGATGATTGATTTTGTTTGTTGAAGATTATACTAACAAATCAAAAATTGGGTTAATTGAATTGGCCTATTTGATTTCATTAAGTTACGGCTTTTTTTAGCTAATTCCAAGTCTAAAGGTATGCTGCCCGCGTGGCATGACTCATAACTAAATTAAAGTCGCCGTTGAATCTGTGTGCTTCTATCTTAATATAGAAATGAAAATTTGCATTCTCAAAGAAGATAGATGTTGAGCACCCCCATATAGATCGAGATGCATGCATGGTAGAAAACATACTCATGAGTTGTAACAAAGTCATGTAGTCTCTTGATATATTCGTTAGTATTAATTAAACTCTAAAAGGCTAGTAAAAAATAGAGGTAGAGGAATGTAATCCGGTCGGTCCATGATGATTTGTTCATATCCTCCCAATAAATATGCATGTATACTCACCATTCTTCCGGGATATATAACATGTCCATATTAGTAGGTTTTGTGGGAGATCGTTTCTCAATAATTTATTACGAGACCAACCATTTTATTTACATCGTGACCTCATTAATATAATTAGTTACTCTTATAGTACTTTTGATAATCGTTTTAGTTAAGAATCTCAACACTTAATTTAAGATTTGCAAATGAGTTACTTATAAATTTTAACTACTGTTTTATCATGGGATCCTCTAAAAACATAGATAATGTGATGATTTATAATAATAATAAACTAGTCCTAGAGTATCTACAGTAATGTTTGGAGGACATTTGACGTTTTTCGGAAAATTGATCAAATTTGACCAAAATCGCAGTACATATCCACGGTTTTTTGATAAAACTGCTCCGGACCAAAAACGGTTCAAATCTTGGTGGTATTCTCTCAGTATGATATAATGAATGTTTCAAAAATATTAGAGTCAAAAACCTAAGATAAGATGAGGAAAACGGCCAAAACGGTCATAAATCCATACATAGTCACGTGCATCGGACGCATGAAATACTTCAGAAAATGAGGAACCAACTGTCAAATCCAACAAGTATAATCCTAGAGTATCTACAATAATGTTTGGAAGACATTTCACATTTTTCGGAAAATTGATCCACGGTTTTCGATAAAATGGCTCCGGAGAAAAAACGGCTCAAATTTTAGGTGGTAGTGTCTAAATATGATACAATGAGGATAAGAAAAATATTAGGGCCAAAAACCTATGAAAAGGTTAGGAAAACGGTCATAAATCCATACAAGGTGCCGAGCGTCGAAACGCATGAAATATTTCACAAAATGAGGAACCCAATACTCAAATCCAACAAGTATAGTCCTAGGGTATCTTCAGTAATGGTTGGAAGACATTTGTTTTTTTTTTTCGAAAAATTGATCAAATTTGACCAGAATCACAGGACATAATCCACGGTTTTTCGACAAAATAGCTCCAGAGCAAAAACGACTCAAATTTTGATGGTAGTCTCAAAGTATGATATAAAGAGGATTTGCAAATTATTAGTGTAAAAAACTTAAGAGAATATAAGGAAAACTGCCAAAACGGTCATAAACTCATACAAAGTAACGAGCGTCGAAACACATGAAATACTTCACAGTACAAAGGAGGAACCAACACTCATATCCAACAAGTATAGTCCTAGGGTATATTCAGTAACGTTTGTAGGAAATTTGGTTTCTTTTCGAAAAATTGATCAAATTTGACCAGAATCACAATACATAATCCACAGTTTTTGGACAAAATGGTTCCAGAGCAAATACGACTCAAACATTGGTGGTAGTCTTTAAGTATGATATAACGAGGATTTACAAAATATTGAGTTAAAAACCTAAGAGAAGATGAAGAAAACGGCCAAAATGGTCATAAATCCATACAACGTGACGAGCGTCGAAACGCATGAAATATTTCAGAAAATGAGGAACCAACACTCAAATCTAACAAGTATAGTCCTAGGGTATATTCAGTAACGTTTGTAGGACATTTGGTTTTTTTTTTTTCGAAAAATTGATCAAATTTGACCATGATCACATTACATAATCCACGTTTTTTCGACAAAATGGCTCCGGAGCAAAAACGACTCAAATTTTGATGGTAGTATCAAAGTATGATATAAAGAGGATTTGCAAATTATTAGAGTTAAAACCCTAAAAGAAGATACGGGAAACAATCAAAACGGTCATAAATCCATACAAAGTAACGAGCGTCGAAACACATGAAATACTTCACAAATGAGGAACCAACACTCATATCCAACAAGTATAGTCCTAGGATATATTCAGTAACGTTTGTAGGAAATTTGGTTTCTTTTCGAAAAATTCATCAAATTTGACCAGAATCATAATACATTAATTCACAATTTTTCGACAAATTGGTTCCGGAGCAAATACGACTCAAATTTCGATGGTAGTCTCAAAGTATGATATAAGGAGGATTTGCAAATTATTAGAGTTAAAAAACTAAGAAAAGATAAGGAAAACGACCAAAATGTCCAAAACGGTCATAATACATACAAAATAACGAGCGTCGAAACGCATGAAATACTTCACAAATGAGGAACCAACACTCAAATCTAACAAGTATAGTCCTAGGGTATATACAGTAACGTTTGTAGCAAAATTTGGTTTCTTTCGAAAAATTGATCAAATTTGACCATGATCACATTACATAATCCACGGTTTTTCGACAAAATGGTTCCGGAGCAAAAACGAGTCAAATTATGATGGTAGTCTCAAAGTATGATATAAGGAGGATTTTCAAATTATTAGAGTTAAAAACTTAAGAGAAGATAAGGAAAACGGCCAAAACGGTCATAAATCTATACAAAGTAACGAGCGTCGAAAAATATGAAATAATGAGGAACCAACCCTCATATCCAACAAGTACTAGAGTATCTACAATAATGTTTGGAGGATATTTTGCGTTTTTCGGAAAATTGATCAAATTTGACAAGAATCTTATTACATAATCCACGATTTTTCGATAAAATTTCTCCGGAGCAAAAACAGCTCAAATCTTGGTGGTAGTTTCTAGGTATGATATAAGAGTAGGTCTTGTGAGAGACAGTCTTTCAATAATTTATTGAGAGACCAATGTGTTAATTACATCGTGACCCTGTTTATATAATTAGTGACTGTTATACTACTTTTGGTAATCGTTTTTAGTTAAACACTTTAGACACTTAATCCAAGATTTGCAAAGGTGTTATATTATATATTCTAGCTAATTTTATATGATTTGATCATCCAAAATGATAAATAATGTGATTTATTATAGTAAATTAATATGATCACTAAAATTATTATCATGATTACAATCAATATAAAAAAGGTCATCTTATAACACAATATAATGGTCTCTCAATAATTTATTGAGAGACCGTCTTTTATGAGACTTTGTGATGATATAATGAGGGTTTCCAAATTATTAGAGTCCAAAACTTAAGATAAGACAAGGAAAACGACCAAAACGGTCATAAATCCATATATATTGACGAGCGTCGAAACGTATGAAATATTTTACAAAATGTGGAATCAACACTCAAATCCAACAAATATAGTCCTAGGGTATCTAATTTAATATTTGGAGGATATTTGGCATTTTTCAGGATATTGATCAAATCTGACCAGAATTGCATTACATAATCCACGGTTTTTCGATAAAAAGGCTCCGGAGCGAAAACGACTCAAATATTCGTGGTAGTCTCTAAGTATAATATAAAGAGGATTTGCAAAGTACTAGAGTCAAAAACCTAATATAAGATAAGGAAAACGACTAAAATGGTAATAAATCCATACAAAATGTTTGATGGACATTTGGCTTCTTTAGAAAAATTGATCAAATTTGACCAGAATCACAGACTCATAGTACATAGTCCATGGTTTTTTGTGGTAGTCTTTAAGTATGATATAATGAGAATTTGCATAATGTTAGAGTCAAAAATATAAGAGAAGATAAGAAAAACGGCCAAAACGGTAATAAATCCATACAAAATGACGAGCGGCGAAATGCATAAAATATTTCAGACATGAGGAACCAAGTCACCAACACTCAAATGCAACTAGTCCTAGTATATACAATTATACATATATGTTGTTGGAACTATGATCCTTTGTTAAAATTAGTTATTCTTTCCTTCTCAAAATATATGTTGTTTGCACATTTTAAGACACTTCTTTGACTTTCGACGTCTCTCAAAATCTAAAAGTAAAAATTATAAAATTATAATCTTGTGAAAGTAAATTTCACATACAAAGAATCCAATGGTATAATTTTTGCAATTTTTAAAAATATACTTTTTTATGAAATTGAAAATCGAAACTTATCTTGTAACTTGTAAACATCATATATATTGAAATGGAGGGAGTAACCATTATTATACTCCCTCCATTTCAATGCCTAGTATTAATTAGCATTATCTTAGTTGGGACGTATCGTTCGTTGTTTGTGGTTGGAGTAGTACGAGGGGATTTTTGTAGCAACATTGTAGTTTTAGTTGCTTAGTTTTAGCATAGGTAAATTCATGTAGGGCCTATGAATTCCTTTCTTTTAAAGAGAAGTGGTTCTCAATTTACCACAACCTTTCTTGAGGGAAAAAAGAATCATGGGAATTTCCAATTTCTACAAAATAGAGGAATTGACTTACTTAGCCCCTGGTAATTGGCAATTCCTCTGTAAATTCAATTTCTACATATAACCAAAACATTTTTGAGAAATCCATATGAATTTCTACAATCTCAAAAGTTGACCTTTATGGCCATTCCGAATTCCCGTATGCAACCAAACGACCACTTAAAACGGGGTAATCTTAAAATTTTTGTACACAAAGTTTGTCCTGACGTGTTCCATATATCAAATTACACAAGACTAATTAAACAAACAAGTTAAACCATCATGAAAGCCCAAAAAAAAAACCGGCCGGCCCAAAACGTTAGGGAACAGAAAAGGATGGTATCCAAATATTAGCCCGACCCGGATCCAGGAAAAGCGGTGGACTTGCGGTAGAGCTTGCCGAAAACATGAAGCGCGGTAACAAAGCCGATAAAGAAGAGGCTCATGACTAGAACCGCGGTGGGGCTGACCTTCAACCCCGGCGCGTCGTCGGTGTAGAACCTAAGCATATTCCTCCCTACGTCCAACCCTCCTCCTCCTCCGCTACCGCCACCTGAACCCGGTTTGCTGCTATTAGTCCTCCTTCTTAGTCTCACCCCCGTAGTCGTCCCTCGTGGACCCACCGTGCCTGGGTTTTTGTTGGCCGACGGTAACTGCGGCTCCGATAACCCTCGTCCCATACTTAATAATAATTATATTCTCCTTGATTTTATTACTTTAATTTGCGTATGTAACACACAGTAGAATTATGTTTTTTGTTTGTGATGAGTGATTATCGATCGACTTTATTTGTGTAGTAGTTGAGTAGTAGTTGCGTGAGCCCGCATACATACATATGATCATCTTTTCGGTGGTGCGTGCCAAGTAGAAGAGCTATAGTAAGAAATTTGAGTACGTGTTAGTGTATCGTGTATGTGTGCATGTCTCCCTTGGACATTTGTCAGATCATCATGACTGTTTTAATTGTCAAATGACCCTATGACCCACCAATCCACGAGATCTTAGGGAGAGAATTGCTACTCAACTCGAACCTCAATAAAAATGTTAGTTTTTACGGTTTACTCACGGTGTCCGTCTCAGCTCAAACGTCTCTTGCAATCTTTATAGTAATAGGAAAAATTGATATACTAAGTTGAGTGGAGTAATATTAGGGAAAATCGGAGAAGAGAATGTGATCGAGGGTTAATATAAAAGTGGAAGAGATAATTTGATCGAGTGGTTATGTGATAACTTAATAAAAGTACGAGATATAAATATATCCCAAAATAGATGCGTGTTTGAGGTGGGACGTCCCGAAATGGAATATGGGGCGTTTAGGACGAAGGGAGTATATATATGTTATGATATGAGTGTGTATATATATAAGCATACATCGTCAATTTCTTATGTTACGTTTATTTGAATTTCTCATGCATAACAAACGAAATGTAAAGAATTGATGAAACAGAAGGAGACATTTTATCTCTCTTATCTTATTCAACTAGTTTATTGGCCCGTGCAAAATTGCACGGGTTGTTATATGAACTTGTTTGTAACTCCATTTTATTACTCCTAATTAACATAAATATTATGACGGTAAAAAACTTACCCACCAGATGTGACCCGTTGTTTAAGGTTAATACCCATTTTTTTCCTGATCAAGTTGTGTCCATAGATAACTCGAATTCGTTTTGACCAGTATCCTTTTGGGTTAAATTTGAGATAACCTGTTGTCCCACTTTTTCTAAAATTAAGACTAAAAGAAATGTGTTTAATTTGGTATCATCTTAGAGAGGTTATGTATGATTCAATAAAAACAATTTAATAAGTATATCAAATTTATTTCAATATTTTATGTTTATGTACGAATTACAATTTATGACCCGTGACCCGCTATTTTCGGGTCCCGTTTTTGTGAACTGTAATTCATATTAACACCAACTACTTTTTAGCACACTTTTTTTTAACTCTGACTCCACCCGTTGACCCGTTTTTGAGTTAAAATGAAACAAACCCAAGATGTGTTATTTCCTAATACAATGCGGCTAAATATATTACTTCCTAAATTATCTCAAAAAATAAAATGATTTGATATGATTCAGATTATCTCGTCCAAAGTTGTTTCTGAAATTTTCTCCTAAAATCTCAAATCTCTTATATATAACTTTCTTAATAAAAATACCAAAACAAAAATTAGTTGCCTTGGTGGTTGAAGTGTTAAAATGATAACTCTAAGGTCACAAGTTCAAATCTTCACAAGCTCATTTTTTATGTAGTCAAACACACTCAATAATGAGTTGGCAATGACATCAGCAGTGATATCATTAAATGAGTGATGATCTCATCGATGACATCACTGATGACGTGGATAGTGTAATTGAAGGCTAATGGGGTGGCTATTGGCACTACTAGGGAAAAGGTCTGTTGCGACGCTTATAAACATCTGTTGTGACGTTTATTAGCGTCCCTAGGACCTATACCAACGCTAGAGAAAGCGTCCCATTAGCCAGCGTCCCATTAGCCAGCGTCCCTAGACCCTCTTGTGACGCTTTCCAATTGCGTCGGTACAGGTCTCAAGAAAGTGTTCCCAGGTTTAGCCATGCTTTCCAATAGTCTATTGGGACGCATAAAAAAGCGTTGGCAGCATATGCTCCAGCAATCTAAGTTGTTCTCTGGCGACGCAATTCATTGCCATAATGGGACGCTTATTAGCGTCGCCACGGTTCTGATGCTTTTAAAAGCGCTGCTTCAAGCGTCGGGACACACATGCACCTATATCAAAATGCAAAAACTAGCGCGCCAAATTTAAATGAAACCAAAACAAATCACATGAATTACTCGATAATATTGTGCTCATAGAGCTAATTTGTCTTATATCATAAATTTGTAACATTGTTGCAAAAGGTTACAAAACAAAATAAAGACTACACTAATATCTAGTCGATTTCAAGAATCGACACATTAACATCTCTAATGAATTACATCAAGTTAGGACACAAAGTGTCATCTAGAAAGCACTACATGAGATCTATCATTAACTTAGTACATACGACTAAAGTTGACTAAAGTTATCCACCACCTCCATCGAGCTTTAATATTGTTGTACGAATGCCTGCATAGAAATAATCAAGTAATGTCATATTGTCATGTTTGAAAGCTCTACCATCATTGTGCAGCTATATGTCAATTGACTAGAGCAGCGATTATCCTAGATTACGTACATGTCTCCCTAGTCTAACAAAATCCACATTCGGAAACGTTCATGCAACCCATATTTCCTTTTTTTAAGTCCTCTATGTTTTAGTTCTGGTTCCTTTATGTAAGGGGCCTTTTGCGGGCATCAAACTAAGGTTGTACGCTTACCGAAATCAGAAACTATCTAATGCTATATGGTAACATTAACTGAATTTCAGTACTATGTACACACCTACTTTTGTGATAATAAGCTTAGCTAAGTAAATGCGCCAACACTAAACTTCAACTACATTAGCGAAAGGCCGTTTCCACTGTCAACTTACATTTGCAATCTGCCCTTTTAGGTAAAATCAACAACATATTGATCACATCACTCACAACATTACCTTACCACCTAATTCAAATACCACGTTTCAAAAAATTGAACATTTCACAGTACAGTACATTCAAGGAGTAGAAAAATTGATCATATTCAAAAAGCAGAGAACTAATGAGTTTGTGGTTTCTTAGAATACATGTTAGGTAAGTGGTTCAAGTTTATTCATCCGCGTCGGTGTCACTGGAATCTAGAAGACTAGAACATGTTTAAAAGAATAGCGAAACCTGTGAAATGGTAGTAAAAACCCAAGAATTACTGTACTTAATGTATCACAATAGAAAATAAGCGAAAGTAGATACCTCGCCATTTATTGTTCCACAAATATCAACCTCCTTTTGTTATAGTAGCACTAGCTTGTCTTCCGAAGCATATCCAGTGATTTCTTACTGTTTTCGCTTCTAATATGTGAGAATCGAATGTTAAAACAAAGCAAAACTATTGCCAAGAAGCTAAGAATCCAATGAGTTTCAATGAATATCTTACTGAGATCATATTTATAGCATACATATGTTCTTATTGGAATAAAGAAAAAAATAACTTAAGATCTTATAACAATAGATAGTATTACCTTTCCTTCATCAGACCGCCAAAAGTTAACAAGACTAATCCAACAGGCTGCCCAAATTGGTTAATTTGATAACTATACGGTGTACTTTAGAACGATTCCAGTTTTCTCAACGTCTCTCTGATCCCCATTTGGACCTATTGTCAAGGTTAAAAGAGGTGTGGATTATAATTCAAATATATACCAACTCATTTTTATGAACCCAAGACAACAATTTGATGTATATTGAGCATATCCAAAACATTGTACTCATATAGGCGATTGGCATCAGATTGATTGCAATGAGTTATCATAAGACCTCCAGGAGCTGCATTTGTTGTTTCATTGAACTTGATGGTTAATTTGATCATTTCGACTAGCAACGCTACAGCTCAAAGTCATATTTTGCTCCTGATTAGTAACAATTCATGGAACAATTACACAAGCATCATAAGAAATTATTTATGTTGGAACGCACAATCTTAAAAGTTCTCAGAGAAGATGAACAAATTGTCGGGCATGGCTTGTTAGACAAAGAATAGAAGTATAATCAGTTGTGATTGACCAATACAGAGATAGCCTAATCACATCATCAAACTAAAGCGCACCAAGGTTGGAATGTCATCCAACTTAAACCGAAGTTATCATACTAACTACAGAGCTCAGTTCTATCTAGAATTTCTGAAAACCTGAAGCAGCTGTCCTGACACATACACACGCCTATTAGGTGCATCCAAGAGTATATGGCCTAAAACATCAATGTTAACCCCTTCATCTAATTTTGAAGCACGTAATTCTGATAGAGGCTAAGTCATTGCCCCTGATCTATTGCACCCCAACGTAAAGCGTACTTGAAAGCAACTAATCGGGTTTTCGCAATTCGTATAACAAAGAATACCTTAATTCCCACAATCTTGGATAACATCACAACATTCTTTAGTGAATTAAAATGCCTGATTGGAAAACACACTACAAGTTTAGTTCGCAAAATAGAGATTCCGAAACACCAATTTCACACTCAAATACAACTGATTTGGCGGATTAAATACAAAGTAAACCCTAAAAACCCAAATTAAACAAAATCTAGAAAAACCCTGATAAAGGTTCGTCAATTTCAACAGATAAATATCTAAACTCATGTTGATTATTTTCATGCAGATTAATGCCACAATTACAATCACTCATAGGTCACAACCAACACAATCAATACAAAAACTAAACAATTAAAAGCACAAACTAACATAATTATTGTCAAAATTATGGAATTGAACATACAATTTAGCAAATGAATTAAGCTGTGGCGTCGAAGTGACAGATGTTGGCGTGAACTTGACGCCCAACTCCCTGATTAATCTGATATTTGGCGAAAAATATGAATCCAAGGAACGATCAATCTAACTGTAACCGATATCGCAGGAAGTAGAATCAGAAAATCCACATTCCAAATAAAGCAAGCAAGTTCTAAAATCAAGGGAAAAAGCTCCTATTTCTTACCGGTGGTGAAGGTTCAGAGCAAGAGAGGAAACGGTGGCTAGATGTGCGACTTGTGTGGGCTATCGGCGACGACGAGGAGGAGGAGGAGGAGGGAAGCCGTCGCGTGTCTCCGGTTGGTGAATCGGCGGTGAGAGAAGAGCGAATAGTTAGATGAGAGCCTGAGAGGAGGGGATATGGTTAGGTGAGTGAGCCTCAGGATAAACGTGGAGGCTGATTTTGTATCCTATTTCTTTCTTTCTTTTTTTTTTCCTTTTTTTTTATAAATTTTTTTTTTGTCTATTTAATTTTGGAGTCAATTTTCAGAAACCCGCTCAACTTTCATTCAATTTTGTGCCAACTTTTTCATTTTGCGCCAAAATAGTGAAATATATGCCGATGCTTTGTGGGGAACGCTTCAAAAAGCGTACCAAGTTTTCCTGAACAAAAAAATATTTCCATATAAATTATGGTTGTTTTTATTCATCTAGTACTGTAGCGACGCTATCAAGCAACGCTTATAAAAACACTTCTAGTTTTGTTTTGGTTTTGTTCATTAGGTAGCAGCCCAACACTTTTTTGGAAGAAGCGTCCCTAATAGTGCGTCGCAATAGACCTAATTTCTAGTAGTGTGGTTAAATTAATATGTGTGTTGGAATTATTAGAAGTGATAATTGTATTATAATTTTTTACACTTAAAATTGGAATAGTAGTATACCCTCTCAAATTTCTTTTGGCATCTCGTCAGTTTTGTCAAGATTGGGTTTCTGGTCAAGAATTATCGAGATTTTAAGATGATACGTACTCATCACTGCTCAAGATTTTCAATTCTCAGTCCTTTTTATCATAAAATTTACTTACATTTCTTGATTTCCGTATCATCTATATGTATGTTAAATGGAAAATTGAAATTTAAAAATGATGGCCAGCTATTACATACGAAAAGTAAAGTACTTGTATAAATTAAATGACATTAAAAAAAAAAATTACAAAATGAGTGTGATATTCGACAAATTCTTAATTATATATGAAAAGAAACCAACTGGTTGTATCGATCTCAATCCTCTATTCGAGAATGGCGAAACTTTATTACAATTATATACAACTTGAAGGACACAAATTCAAATTCAAATCCAAAAAAAAAAAAAAAAAAGAAGCAGATATTAAAACATTTATGCAAGAATTATTATTCGAAATGCATTACTAGAAAACTTAATTAATAGTTGATAGAACCACAAGTCTTCCTGACTTCACCCTGATCATCCGTCAAAACACCAATTTGAATCATTTTAACCATGGACTCCGCGAAATCTGCACCAAACGTGGCTCCTTGGGTGTTAACTTGTGTCTCAAGATACGTTTTAGTCTCGCAATCGTCCAAAAGAGCAGCGTCGGACTGGAACAGCCCTCTGTGTTGTGTCACCATGGTGTAGTATTTCTCGTCGAAAACCATAGGGGTAATGCGGTCCATGAACACGAAGGATTGCGTGTCGGTGTCGACATTAGGGCACCTTGTCTTTAACCATGCAGCGTACGAGGGGGAGAGTGTGGGGTCGGTGTCTCCTACTCCGGTAAAGTTGTATAGACGTTTACGAATGATGGAGCAGTGGCCAATTCCGATAGTATGTGCACCTGCATGACATATATCGACATGTATGAAAGTCAATACATGCGTTAATAATAGTCTTTATTAGCTCGATATTTATACATACGTTAAGTTTAATTTGTTAATAGTAATCTGTCTCCTTCAATTGCGAAGAATAATGAATACTCATGCTGTGATAATTTGGCACCTAGTACGTGTGTATGGATGTGGCCGGCGGAGGTTGAAATGATCCAATCATCGAACTATTTTGCGATCTTAATACGTGGGCAAGATGGCCTTATTACATTTTAATCCAAAATTCTAGATTAACAATGTACATGTTGAATTGTACGAGACGTCGAGACTACTTTTAAACTCATTAGGAGTACTAGTATGTTGTATCATTTCATTGAAAATTTCACAGAATGCCATCCTAATTAGTAATAACATACGCGCATGATATATAATACCGTTTTTTTTTACGTAGATGGTACCCATACTTGTTAACTTCTAGAGACCATATATTATTGTAAAATCATTAATTACTTTTGTATGTAATAAGTATATGTAACCCACATTTGTAATTATCTTGCTTTTAGTTTGAAAAGAAATTCAAGATATATGAATTAAGTACAAATTAATTAGTAAACATCATAAACAGAAATATAAATACCTGATAGGACAACCAAATCCTTTGGCGTTAAACCAACATTTGAAAAGTTTTGTTTGAGCGTAGAGATATTTGCAAATGGTGATGGAATAATGGTCAATGCTTCTGAACCAAGTGAAATTTTTCCATCTTTTCGTCCAAGAGTTACATCCCAATATGGTCCGTTAATCTGCAGTTTGTATTTTCGTACTCAGTTAGGTATATCTTTGCCAGCTTCAAGCATATACATACAATTACACAAGTCTCACAAAGTTCTAATATCGTTAAAATTTTAAATTTGGGTTACACAATCTTATATTCTTGTAAGCGCGAGGAGAAATAATGTACCGTAACAATTGCATCTCGAGCAGCTAGAGCTACAATATCAGCGCATGAGACGACTCCAGGGCACTCCTTCTCTAACTCTCCTTTGATGGCGTCGATCACCTCAAATCCTCTAAGTGTAAGGTTTGGGATACTGAATTTCTCTGTATCATTGTTGGAAGGTGTTGGATCCAAAAGGACCGAAGCATCGCAACCCTATGAAATGGAATAAATGTTAATTTTCTTTTTTGATGGCGAATAAATGTTAAGTATGATCATATTACGATTCTATTTACAAATAATTAAAAAAAAAAAGTTGTCTACGTACATTACTCAGAGGCGAAAATAATATATATGATGACCTACTCATTAATTTATAACAACAACAACAACATTATTTGTAAGATGTAATATAAATCATTTGTTAAGTTGTACACTGAAAATCTTGTCATATTACTAATATATAACATCGTGAACCATAGTAAATATTTTTTTTTACATTTAAGAATGCTCCTCAATTACTTTCACTCACATGTTTTTTTTTTTGGCGTGCGTGGCAAATTTAGTTAAATGAATTAAAAACTAAAATTAAATTCAGATTAATTTTGCATACTTTGTATAATAGTCATATAAAAAATGAAAAAGGACAACTAAAAACAAAATCACATTTTTTTGGTTTCCGAAAATTGGGATAATTTTGGTCTTTTAAAAGATAAAGTTGAAACCTAAAGACGCACCAAAGAGGGTTGTTGGAATAATTATGTACTCGTATTTATTTTTATAGCACAACTTATTACAAGTCCATTTTTATAATACATTCGACAAAATTATTTTGCATTATTAGGTAAAGTTTCTTTTTATTTATTCATTACAAACTTGTCATAAGTTTTTTTTTTTACTTTACAAGTCCATGAAATAGTGTTTCATGGTATGGGCTTAACACTAAGCAATAACAAAGTATCTAATGCTGTATATAAAGCATAATAATGCTCTTAATTACAATAAGTAAAATGATAGGGATAAGCTAAGTAAAACCTAAAAACGTAAAATGGGAATTTTTAGGGTCTCTGTGTTCTTTAATTAACTCTGTTGTTATATATAAACCACTAGGATTACCATTTCATAATTTCTCGAATGAGACAAAATAAAATGCACACTTATTCACTAACTTTCTTTCGTTTGATTCGAAGATATAAGAGGTGTAACAAAAAAAAAAAAAAAAAAGATATTACAGGAAGTCACATAAAAAAAAATAAAGAAGAGAGGGCAGCCTAGGAAGTAAATGAGCCAAAGAAGAATCATTTTAATTTAGGGTCACTATATATATTATACAGATATATAGTAGGGTTACTAGATAGAGGACTATATATAATGATCAACAATGTTAATTTAATTTAACACGCACATTATATACAACATACCCTAACAATACAGTCGTGGAAGTTTAACCTCAGCAAACCAGGAGCTAAATTTGGAACATGGCTAACATATTGCTCAGTAACTCTTTTCGAAATAGACTCGACATTGGGGCACGAATCCTTATAGTAGTCAGGCATCAGACCATATGCATTCGCCATGGTGACAATCATGGCGAAAACGGGCAAAGATGAAAATAAATTCCGAAGTGTCATTTTCGTGGTGTACATGTTTCTTTTGCACAAATAACAAACAGATTGAGAAGAAAGGAACAATGAATGTTTGTAATGTTGGTTGTACAATTTGTGACATTAAGTGTGCAAGCCACAAGGATTTTATACTAGTGGAGTTGAGTATAGTTGATTAATAGGGTCGAAGACATGTCAACATACATAATTGTAAAGCCAAAATGCTTGAAAATTTATAAAATAATGATTAGATTGCTACCACAGAAAATAGAAAGTTAATAATTGATCAATTGCATTGGTGTTGACATGCAAAGTGTATCATATACGTTAAATAAATTAAAAATTGGGTTTGCATGAGACTTGAAGGTATACGGCAACTAGATGATATGATCATCTAACCTACTCGGATGGCGAAACAGTGTCTGCTCCGAAATAATCAAGTGCAAATTTCCATTATAAGATGAAGAATCATCAAGGAAATATCCTCCTATTAACGATTAAGATGGATGAATATTAATACAATATGCACAATGTCTACCATTTACGATTTTTTCTATTACATACTTCTGCCGCGTTAGTGTCGAGAAAAAAATGTTTAGTTAGCTAGGTTGCTACTTGATTGTTACTAGTAATATTTTTAAGCTAGGCAAATGCTGATAATGTACACCAATTACGAATCCTTAATTACTAGTCAATTAGTTTCATTCGGAAAGTTGCATTTTCTTAATTAGTTGATGCGTTATTCTTTCGACACATTTTTAGTTTTGGTAATAATGGTTTATCTGCAGATGAGCGCATATATATTGACAAGTTGAAATAGTAATTAACCGTTGAAAGAGTAGCTCGACGTATAAAACTAGTTGAAATCAAAGTTGAAACTGTAACTAATTAAACGAGAGATCTTTAAAGATAGCTAACATGGGGGAACTGAGATTAATGAACATGATTTTAAAAAAGAATGATTCTGAAGTTATTATTTATTACAATAATAACAAATCTGTAAGAGCAAATTGTAAAAACGAGAAGAGAAAGTAGATTAAGTTGTAATAATCAGCTATCCTAATATCCTATGTAGCTCTTTCGAAACTTTAGGTGTAATCGATCCGACAAACTTCATCCATTTTTTTTTTTTTTTAGGGTTAGTTGACAAACTTGATTAATTAGTGAAACAGAATGAAGAAACTAATCAAAGAAACAACTTTGTCCAATTAAGTTACCTAATCAGTGGCTTACCCTTGGTAAGCCACCACCTGCACATGTTTGTTTCTAATTATTTGATTTGTTTTAATATACTCTTATATCAGTCTTGAGTTCCTGCACATTTAGAAACGTTAACATATCAAAAAAACCGAAGTAACCGAGTATTCGACTATCCTCGACATCCAACAACGACCTCGCCTATTCAACTAAGTGACATGATAATTATAGTACTAATTATATATGCGTGTATTAATGTACATACTCGACAGAACATATATACTACTCCTATCCAAAGAGATTTTTCTGTTTCTTTTTGCAGTTTTGAGTTGACATGTTTGAGACTATTTGTAAACTAAATGAAAGACCCGTTTACCTTGAAATCAAGTAGAGTTGGTTGACTGCAATGCAGAATGAAATACTTACTAATTTTTAAAGCAAGTGAACGATTCATTTGGTCTATATATACCTTCCAACATGGCAACTCAAAACTGCAAACAGAAACAAGAAAATCTCTTTAACTGGGAGGGAGTATGCAATTGAGGTGGGCCTGGTGGTTCAGATTCGATGGCCTGAGACTTGCCAAGTGCATTGTCATAACAATAAGTTTAAGCAAACATAGCAGCCAGTTCAAATAATTAAAGGCGGCTTTGCTTAGCTTATATACATATAGAAATTTAATTTATGTGCTCAAGTTGTCAAGTATGCAAGTTTTCATTTGTATATATACCAACTTTTAATAAATAATAATTTATTCTATGGGTAGTTACTTCGTTTTATAAGTTCTAACTTATAAATGTGCCGTGTACGTATCGATTATCTTCTTGTCACTAGCTTATCTACTATTCTTTCGAAGTTAGATTTCATATAGTGGCATTGAGTCAAATTTGGGGGTATATGTGACAAGGTATTCTACTTCTCATTGACAAATACAAATCAAGATGGTAAATAGTAAAAAAATGTGATTGAAGTAAATATTTATGATTTACAGTAAAAAATTTGGTATATGTAGTAAAATCAAATATACAAGATTTCTTTCCTAATTAATATCCTAATTTATCTCACTTTCCTATTATCAAATTAATTCCTAAATTAAACACTAAAAATTTACTGCAACCATAACTAAATTTACTACACACTAGGTGTAGACACATTTTTCTTTGTCTACGTATAGACTCCTAGCATTTTCCAAGTTTGATCAATTTTATTTCAATTTAGTTTAATTAATCTCGAGATTCAATTTTATTAAATCTGATTCTATTAAATACGGTTTTTATATATAAACTAAATTAAATTGAAAGATATCAAGTACGGAATTTATTTATGACAGTATTAAAACTATTTCATGACATGCATGCGTGCTCGTAGTGAAATAATTTTATAGCGATAGCAAATAGAATTCTCATTTTAGAAAAGTAAGAGGAGGAAAGACTACAGATGTTGAACACCAGGCCAGGCCAGGGAATTGAAACACGTTGTCAAGGGGCAAAATTATCTGTAAACATGGACTGATGAGTCTCACGTGGACTAATATGCGAACCTAGTTCGATCAAGTCGTAATTACACCTGCTGCTTTCACTAGGCCAAAAGGGCGACATTTTGTGATCACATCGCATTAGCCATCATTTTAGTCCAAGTGATTATAATGGAATGTCAGAATGTGATTGGAGGGGTACGTGGAGTGGAATGGGACACGTGATCCACACTGGTTTCACTTAGCCATGTTAATTAGCTGACAATGATGATATACCACGTTGCCCTCAAAATTCCCCCTAGATGATTTAACCTCGCTCGTAACATGCTATTATTGGGTAAACTAGCTAGTAAATAATCACTCCACACTTAATTATTCGATAACATCTAGCTCAAGATAGCTAGCTAGTATTATAGAGTTGACTAGCTTAGCTAGTACTTAAATTCCGCATCTCCGAGATCGATACGTAACTCCTTCTGCTCGAACATATACTACCAACAATCAAGCCTTCTTTCCAAAATGATTGGGGTCGGCTATAAGAGATGAATTAAACGAAACGTAAATAACCTAAGAAACGGAGGGGGTATGTATATATGTAATGCTTTTACATATCCCATAATTATGCTTAAAAACTATCAAGTGCAATCTAAATCTCTAGAGCACATGGATAGGAAAATTACCGTCAATTATATTTTGATAGCGAAATTTGGCAGTCATTTTTGATAGGGAAGGTGAGTAACGTGGCAACCAAGAGGTCTTGGATCTCGTATATGCTTAGTCTATGGGTTTTGATTTTTTTTTAGGCTTTTTCGCTTTTATTCCCATATCGAATGAATTAATAAAAGCCACTAAATTTGCTTACAAAAAAAAGGCGAATAACGTGGTCATTTTGGTTCAACCATGGATGAAATTGGAGATTTATGAATTAGGGATTTATTGAGAGAGGAGAAGTCCATCTTCAATTATTTTTCATTTTTCATTGTTTCAGACCAGTTCACTAATAATTACATTTTTTTTTATTATTGGTTTGGTTCATTGGTTAGGTAATTGTTCAGCATTCATTAGATAATGGTTACTTTGAACAATATCATAAGAAAATTGTTGTTTTGGTAAATAGTTTTCCCAAAATGGTCAATTTGGAAAATAATCCCCGCGTATAATAAATACTAAATGACATAAAAGAAAATTAAGTAAAAAAAACACCAAGTAAATTAATTAAATGAATAATAAAAGTTTTATTGATGATGGGAAAACAAATACAAACAATAATACAATATTTCTTTCAAGCACCATACACTTAAAAAAAAAGTACAAGCCAAGAACTATATCAATTTCACCCTAGCTAATCCTTTTTTCTGTGGACTATGGTAACTTAAATTTTCAATGAATATGTTTTTTTTTTTTTACAAAGACGAGAATACTAGAATTATCAACCGTCAGTGATCCACATTTTTCATAGTAAAACAACTTAGTTAATTGCACCACAAGTCTTCCTGACTTCACCCTCTGTAAGAACACCAATCTGTATCATTTTAGCCATGGACTCTGCAAAATCTTCATTGAAGGTTGAACCCTGAGTGTTAACTTGACGTTCAACGTAAGTTTTCGTCTCGGTATCGTCTAACAGCACAGCATCAGAGTGGAAGAGTCCTCTGTGTTGTGTCACCATGGTGTAGTATTTCTCGTCGAAAACCTTAGGGGTGATGCGGTCCATGTAAACGAACGATTTCAAGTCTCCGGCGACTTGAGGGCACCTGGTCTTCAACCATGCAGCGTACGATGGTGAAAGTTTAGGGTCAGTGTCACCCTTTCCGGTGAAGTTGTACAAACGGCTTTGAATGATGAAGCAATGCCCAATTCCAATGGTGTGTGCACCTGTAAATCATAATGTACCATAGAAATTAAACTATCTATATTAGCACTTTAGATAAGTTGTGTTAATTTATGTGTACATATAATTATTCATTTCATGATAGTTATACCTCTTACATACGTTTGTTGACAGTTGACACTTAAACATACGTAAATAGTCAAAATTATCAAAGTCGGAGAGAACATGCATACGATCAAGTAATTGATTTAATAGCAAATTGCTAGAGGTCTACAGTGTAGACACAATTAATTCGTTTACAATGTAAAATTGAGTTAGTAGTAGTAAAATTGAGATTGAAGCAGTAACCTTAATTATAATAAAAAATTCTGGTAGTAAAATTAATTATGTGAGTAGTAAAATTTTAAGGGTGTAGTATAACTATTGTTAATTGTAGACATTTTTGGGTGTCTACACTATAGACCTCTAACATTGTCCAATTTAATATACGAATGAAGATGATTTCACGTATATGTCAAATATATATGTAGTACTTTAAAAACAAGCACCGACAAAATTTAAATATCAACTTGCAGGTTTCATCGTCATCAAAATTCATGTCATCATTTAGGTCAGTAGAGTTATACAATTCTAGATACTTGCTTTCACTTGTTATCTCAGCTCCCAATGATTAATAAAAAGCTTGAATTGGTCATACAATGATTGGCTGTCTAAATATAAACATTGTATTCCTCTAGGCTCTAACCAAATTGGAGTAGTAGTGTCATATTTTTATCTAATTTAATAAGTAATCCTAATCGCAAAACTTAAATTAATAAAAGCATAAACAAAACCTTCATAACGAACAAGTTTTGGCACCTAGTACACAACTAATTATAAATATTAGTTTTTGTTCCTATGACATGTGTAGACATGTGGGACATTGGGGTTAAATGATCTAATAATTAATTATAATATGATCAATTTGATCATTGATATACATCGTCGTAACACTTAGATAGACACCAATCACATACATGTATGTCTCACTTCCATATCATCATAGCTATATACAAAATCATCGTTATAGAAATAACATGTACCAGTACATAGTAAGACAATATATAGGGAAGGATGCTATATAAAGGTCATACAAGATAGGAGTGACACACTTCGATCAATTTAGCACATATCATGTTGAACAGAATTGGATAACGGTAGTAGAATTTGCGATTTTATAGATAAATAAAATTAAATTGTCGCACGTAATGAAGTGTCGCATTATTTTTTTACGCATATATAATTATACGGAGTATATAGTATGATTCGAGTTAATTGAGACTATAATTTTGGTGACAACATTTGTACGTAAATGTATGTGAACTCAAGAAAATTCATGCATGAAATATTTATGATTATACCTGATAGGACCACCAAATCCTTGGGTGTTAAACCAACAGCGTCAAAGTTTTGTTTAAGGGTGGTAATATTTGCAAATGGTGATGGAATATTGGCCAAAGCTTCCGACGCAAGTGAAATCTTTCCATCCTTTCGGCCAAGAGGCACGTCCCAATATGGTCCATTAATCTGCATGTCATATCAAATCATTTGATTTTATTGTTAGCGAAAAATTAATTTTCAAATATATGTTCGGGGATGTATAAGTCGTGTATATACGAGTAATTATTGTATGTATATACCGTGACAATTGCGTCTCGAGTAGCTAAGGCTAAAACATCAGCGCAGGAGACAACACCGGGGCACTGCTTTTCTAGCTTTCCCTTGATAGCATCAATGACCTCAAACCCTCGGAGTGTTGAGTTTGGGATACTGTCTTTCTCTGTTTGATTGTTTGAAGGTGTTGGGTCCAAAAGGACTGAACCATCACAACCCTGTTACGTACATTATGGGCCGACACATAATCAGACATTGGAATAAGTTTAGGCGTTATCTGATGATACTCGATGTTATGATTGGAGTTGACGTCATTAAAAATTAATCCAACATAGATCGGTACCTTCTTATACATATATCTTATTTAAAATCATTTTAAAAAGAATCAAACAATCAAGTATGCTCGCCTTAAAGAAAGAAAAAACAATGAAGTGTGTTCTGTTTGCACACAATGTCTCTGATTGGATGAGGTTTATAGGGAGACTTCGTAGTCATTAAAGTATATCATGATTGTCAATGGATGAACATTCGTTCTTTTGAGTATATAGATGTATGTTCTCTTTAAATAATACATGGCGTAAAAGGTTGATGGAAATGTCGATATTATGCTCAAATATTCTATAAACGAAATGTAGAGGAAATTAATCAAAACACTACATAAACTTGTCTAATAAGCTTTATACGAATTTAACCATATTATAATTTTACTACGAGTATATACAACTAATTACTACAATATCGTAACTCAATTCTACCGATAATAATGTTTAGGAAAAGGTTGGTATTACTAACCCAATTTTACTCTCATATCATCACTTATGAAGACAATTCGTTTTCATGCACATACGTAAGGCTTCTACCAGCGTCTGTTCGTTTATAGGTCATCTTGTTATTCATTTTCTTACACTACTACATCATTAACAAATTTAGGTTGTATTATTATATCATCTATAATCGAAGATACTACATTATCATTTTGAATGTATGGCCTCATTTATGTTAACAACATGAAGAGCCTTACATTTACTTGATACCGAACTAGTAGGGTTTTGGTAAGCATTTTGCAGAAATAGAAACATAATAATAATAATCACCATTAGACATACGACAAAATACTATATATAGTGTATTGTATACTATGAGCTACCATATTTGCAATAAATGAGTCAAGAAGTTAAAGAAAATAGAAACACAAGCGGCTAATACGAGACATACCCTAACAATGCAGTCATGGAAGTTCATTCTGAGCAAGCCAGGAGCTAAATTCGGGACATGACCAACATATTGCTCAGTAACGCTCTTAGAAATCTTCTCGACATCGGGGCACGAATCTTTATAATAATCCGTTGTTAATGCATTCGCCATGGCAAGGACCATGGCGAAAATGGCAAAGGATGAGAGTACCTTCATCTTGGTGGTATATATGTTTTTTGTGGTTGTTACGTCTGACAAATTAAGATGGGAATGTATGTTTGTTTTGAATTGTGTGTGATTTTAGGATTGCCAAGTACAAGGTTTTATACTAAGAGTTGATGAGCACAATAATTAAGAGCCTTGGCCGCCGGTTAATATGTCAACACTGTTTGATTAATATTGTAATCATAGAAGTTAAACAATAATTATCTTATGAATGTATTTTAATAACAAATTTCGTGGTAATGGTATTGACATGCAAATTATATTATTAAGTGATACCCAAAACACGTTAGATCATATGGGATTGGGACTATGCCAACGAACGTTAGCCGACGCAATTATATGACCATCCATTTCTCAACTATCTAGTCAAATAACATGTTTGCTCCAAATTAATATCACAGTTTAATACAGAGCAACTAGATGTAGAGAAAGCGTTAATGTAACTATGTAAGCAAACAGGTTAGCTGGTTAGAGTGGTTAGGGTTCGTCTAATCTACACATCAATAATGTAATAACGATCACATAACAATATTATATTGCCCCGGTGACTTATTTAAAAGTTTCGTGTGAAAATCTTACTCAGTTACTCTTATTATGAAAATAAATGAGTTGTTTGTGACGTCCCATAATAGAAAGCGCATCAAAGTTAAGGTTGGTCTATACATGAAATGTATAACAAAAAATGTGTACGTATACAATATACAAGTTCAAGACTTCAAGTAGAGTAAATTTGGCTCCAATTTCATATGTACGTTTATACAGTAATTCTCTACACATACGGAACAATTCGATTGCTTTTGTGCTATAATTTTAGTTATTCGGTCACCTCATTTTCAGTCATAAAAGGGCTCACTTTATAAAATATCGCTAATAATACTCGTATTAGGAAAAGTATTGTAACTTGGTGTCTCATGAAACTTGGTTGTGATGATAATAGACGCCATTCGACATTACTCGGCACATCTAATATCATCGAATGAAATAATGGACTTATCTAGGATCACTGAACCTTCTATTGTTATACATGTTACGTTACTCATCATCGATCATTATTCTTCAACCAAAACCCTAAAAAGAAGCTCATAGGTATAAATAAATCAAATAGATACAAATGATTAATGTGGACAACGCACAATAGTTTTACCATGATCATTGATAGTTAGCTATTAGCTTGATAATTTTGTGGTATATATGCAGAAGCTCAATAATAAACTTCCGTTAACCATATATTGGTTACTCATATTTCCAGAGACTCTTTCAACCCTTTCACGTTAAATGTATGCATTAGGATTAGACCTGACAAACGGGTCATTTGGATCAAGTCCGGGTCGGATTCGGTTTGGGTCGGGTCTAGTTCGGACTACGAGTCAAATTTGGATCGAGTCGGGTCAATTTCGGATCGGATCATTTCAAATTGTAAAAATTTGATCATACTAATATCAAATTTCTTAAAATTTTGTCTAATATTATCTTAATTTGACGTTTTACTGGTAATTTGAGTGATTGAGGATGTGATATATCGAACCTAAGTCATTTTTGCTCAACGGAATCATTAAACGACTGGTTATTCGGGTCTGGGTCATTTCGATACGGGTCATGTTCGGGTCGGGTCGGGTCAATATCGAGTCAAACAAAATTTGGGTCATTTTCGGATTCGGGTCGGATCAATTCTGGTTTCAGGTTGAATTCCGATTAGAAAACTGGGTCAAGTTCGAATGTTCGGGTCAAGTAATTTGGGTCGGATATTCGGGTTTGGGTCAGTTTTGTCAGGTCCAATTAGATCAACATGCAATTCCAAGGTATGTATTTCATTGGAAGTTGAGAGGTGATGAAGGCCATTTTGATCTTGTCCAAGCACATATCCCGTGCCCAAGTACACAAGGGCCGTGGAATTATGTATTCCCCCAATAAAATAGCTTGAAAAAGTTAAAAGTATACCTTGTATTGGTGGTACACTTGTACAAAAGTCGGGTTACACCCAATGACACAATATCATTACTCGGTTATTTTACTTGGACCAACTAACCACGTATGAGGTCAAGATGTCTCAATCTTGCTAAATGATTAAAGAAAAAAAAAAAAAAAGATTTTCGAGCCGTACGTAACGCTTCAACACATGAAGAAACAGTCGCCCCAGAAGACCCGGCTAACCTAACCAATTCAAAATGAATGGATGTTCTAAAAAAATAAGGATATAGTCATCTGTGATTAGCATATTCCAGCCAACCTCTGGATGTAACCATCAACTTTGTCCGCAATAAGGATACAACTGATAATAATAGATGTATATGTCACAATCATTGTATTACACGAATGACAATTGTACAGTAAATGGGTACATAGAATCCCCGATGAACGCGAAAACAAGGGGAGTGAGAGTTGTGTAACAGCATAGTATGGTAGGGAGGAAGGAACGCAGTTAAAAATATGCACACAATGACCCAATACATGCCCGAGTAGCCACGACCGCACTAAAATTCAACTGAAAACCACAGTAAATCTGTGGAAGCAATTTAGAACACATTCACACCAACTAACTTGTAGTGTCGTACCTTGCAATAGCTGCACCTCAGTGGACTTGAAAAAACTAAGTGAGGTCGTCTGCATCCAGTTCATCTCCGGGTTCCTCAGATGCTTCAGGTTTGATGGCATGAAGGTCACCTGTGGGTAGTTTTCGGGCAAGCTTGATTATCACGGTGTCCAGATGTGATATCGGGCTGGTCGCTGTCACCCGTTTAATTTCTTCAATGTCCCCTTCCCGATAGGCAGAAAGAAGTTTACTTGCAGCCCGGAACTGATCGCTACCAATAAAAGCATCAGTTTGTGAGCAATCATTGTAGCATTTCTCTGCTTGCTTGAAGTCATGAGTATAGAGATACACAACGATGGCACTTAGGTAGGCCTTGCATTGGCTGTTCTTGGCATTGCACTTATCCGCTGCTAAGCCCAGTCTGAGTAGGATGGTTGCAGCATCTTCATATTTCTCAAGTTTAATATAAACGCTAGCAGCATCTCGATACAAATCAAAGGCCATTTGCTCCTTGTCGTCCTCTTCCAGAATTGCACAAGATTCTGTATACAAGCCAACAGCTACCTCGGGTAAAGGATCTTCCAAAGCACGAGCAGCTTTGGCAAGAGCATCAGATGCAGGTTGCGACCTTGCACATTCCATATACAACTGTGAGGCCCTTCTATAGAAATCTGCAACTTCATTCCAGCATCCTAATTCCTTTGCCATTGTCGCAGCTGATTCCATATGTTTGGCAGCATCCCAGGGTGACTCTAGCATCTCTTGTCCTTTAGATGCTTTCTCAAAGGCTAATTTAGCTTTCTCGTAACTCTTAGCAAACCTGAATGCAACAGCAGCTTGTTCATACAATATCGCTGCATTCCTCCAATCAGCATTCCATCTCGTGAAACTTAGTTTAGTTATATTGTCCGCTTTGGCGATCAACTTTTCAGGATCTGTACCTGCCATATAGGAGATCCTTGCTAGACGATGAGATCAACAGTTGAAGCTGCCTAGTAAGTTTACCACGTTTTACAGGCTCTCACGATTCCTGCAGATTCAGTGGCAGATTATTCAGGTCAACAGTCCACTTCCAAAATGTCCAATAAATAATTAAAATGCCAACGGCAGTGGGACTCCTGTAGTTAATGAGAAGCTGAAATGTGTACTCCTCGAGGAGGAAAAGGAACAAAAGCAGGAAACAATTATGCAGGAACCACAAGAGATATCAGGAGCAATCAACAGTTTACCACCATAAAGTCCTGAATGAAATCAAAAAGATGCTTATATTAATTAAAATACTCAAGCCAACCAAAGTCAAATCTTCAGAATCACTCCTCTTATGACATATACACAATAGATCACAATTTCTCACACAAGACTGTGAAAGGCAGAGCAAATTTAGGGATTTATCTTATCCAAATCAGCTTTATATTCAATGCAAAAATTGGAAAGCAAGAAAGTAGAGTGAATTAAAGAAGCCACATAATCCAAGATGCTTCTGATAGCCCAAGTTCTTTATCTGTTCTCATTATCAAGCAATACTACAAACTACCCAATATTGAACTTTGCCTAGAAAAAGAACCTCGCCATTAAAATATGACATGCATAATAATATTCCAATAACAGGAAGTCAAAGCGTGCGGCGTTTGAGAGGATACACACCCATAAATATCACTCACCCTTTGTAAGGTGCATCACATATACTTGCTACAATGAGCATAATTTCCAAACATAATAATACAGTAGAATCCCTTCCAGCACCCCATACCCTTCGCTAATAAGGTTATGTTTGATTGCATACCATAATTGCAAAGTACTGACTTACATTTAGCAGAAATATGATGAAGATGAATACATCTAATCTTGTAATGGTCTTTACATGTGCCGAGCTCAAACAATTCTTATTACGTCAATCAATGTAACCAAATCCCAACCACTGCTTGTCACTTCCCACATCCCTGTGCATTTCCCCAATCTATCCTACAATATGGAACCCTTTACTGCTGAGATTATATCCACTCGAACACAATCCTTGACCATTGTGTAAACAAAAAATACAGGGATGACACTTAAACCTAGTTCACAAAACAATACAAGCCTCAAGTACATCTCCGTCTGTCCATTTTATGGTCGACTACATAACATGGCGTGGCAAAGAACCAAGGCTCCATAGTACCATCTCAATGATATTACTTACAACATACACACACCATCATCCCTAATATCACAATCTCATAGTTTCCAACTTATCCTTCAACAAATCATATGATGCATAATTGCATACTGCATACACATTTCTCATATGCTCTAGATATTGCAGTGACCAAAGTTGTCATCCAACAATATCAGTGCCTCAAAGGCTCCAGCCTTACCCCCTACATTGAGAACATAGAGATGCTGCTACAGATGACCCATTGCCATCAAACAATGCAAATAAAATGATGAGGCTAAACGGTGTTTCATATTCACAGCACTCAACCCAAGGTGAAAGTAAATCCAAATCAGAAACAAAACCAAAGCATACAACCATCCGAATTAAAAGCCAAATTCCAAGTTGATGATTCAGAGAAAGGCCGAAAGCCACGTCACACAGTACATAAAAAGTTCTGTTAGATCTCATTCAAACTTCACATTATTATCTGAAATTGTCTGAGAAATATCTGCCTTTTCTTGTAATCTCTTTTAGAAAGAACACAGAAAGAAAACTAGGGGAAAAAAGAAAAGAAAAATCATTTCATTCCAGGTCCACTGAACTCTGGTCAACTTCTAGGACATAAGCAACTGCAAGTAGTATATAATTATAGAATTCAAGTTAGTCCCTGGCGTTGCGTAATGAAGCAAATTAGCAAAACTTTTTTCTCAGTCAACAGCTAAATCATCCGTACATCTTAAGTTGATTACAGTTCCTATAAAAATCCCAGAGGAAAAGAAACAGTAGGTTTTTTAAGAAAACATTCCAGTCATTTCCTTCCCTTCCCTCCCATCTCCTACACAAATGAAAATCAAACACTAGAAAGTGATTATTTTCAATTCCACTCCTTACCGTTCTCTCCGATCCTTCCTACCAAACCAAACAAGCTGCTAATATCGCTTGGCCCAATACAGAGGAATACCTACAGTAGATAATTTGCCTAATTACATTCCTCAATTCGAGGATCAAGCAAAAAAAACCACATAATCAATAAACAGGCCTCACATTACCTGAGCTATAAACTATAATTCCATTCAGCATTCACTGACCTTCAAAGAGCGCACAGGGTAAGGGATATGAAAATTCATATTTTGAACTAGCTTAATTATGGAAAAAGAATTGGCACTGTTCCAAAACTATAAGACAGTATCTCGTTGAATTGGTCGAAACTTTTAGGCCAGAAATGATGGACACCCTCTACAATATCCACCTAATTATCACTTTAAGTTTCCCCCTACAAAGAGTTAGCAACTAAAAAAGCATGAAAGAACTGCTTGAGCAAGATATTATTCAGCAACGTACTAACCACTTTTTAACAACAGAAGTATTAAAAACACATGGTAAGATTCACCAGAATAATATTCTCACAAAACCTGTCAACCTTTATCGTGTTTCAAAAACTTTATCTACCCATAGAAAATGAGGTCATGAGAGAAAAGTAAATAATCATCACATATTCCACGATCTTACACATAGCCGTTTCTCCAGCCCAAGCATGTACCCTAAGTTCTGACTTGCTTAGTTGCTTTTTGGAAAGAAGATAAATACATCAGAGACTAACAAAGGAATAAAAAAAATCAATTTCCCACTAGTGTAGACAAATGTGACCAATATAACGGCAGTACAACCAGCTATTCGTATGCAATTCTGGAAGAACAAAAACACCCACTCACCATTGTCTATCCACAGTGTTTACCTCCTAGATAAGACAAATTGCTACTACTAAAACTGTAACCCATACTTCTAACACATAATATATAGTCATCCCCTAAATCTCATGACACACACTTAAAGCAAGTTATATGATAAACTGGAAGTAATTTCAAGAGAAGGCAGAAGGCTATTTACAAAAGAATGGCAGAACATGAGAGAACAGAATGCCTATGGATTGTCACCAAAGAGGCATTGGACAAATAATCCTTAGGAAAAGTCTCTAGATTCTACATGCAGAGCTTAACATTTAGACAAGAAGACATTTGCACTAACACAGCTATTGATATTTCTCCTTCTAAGTGCAGCACCAATATAGGTCATCCCTAAGCAATTTCTCGTCCTCTACCCCGCCTTATGGCACGAGCCTTTGAGGCACCAGGGTAATATCGGTGTATGTGCGCTGAGCAGCACCTTTGTGGCTTTGTTGTCACCAAAAAAAAAAAAAAAAAAAAAAAAAGAAGTTAACCCAAGATTTCTCTATCCATATGCCACAAGCATTACTTGAACGAAATTGAACACACCAGGCCCCATTGTTTGCCTCTATCAGTGGTAAAGCCCATATCATGAATAAAATTTGGCATAGACTATCCAAAACACTGCTCTCAGAAGTCAGAACTACTACTCTCTCTCCAAACCAAATTCTACACCGACTTCTAAATACACGAGAACTGTCAATTTATGACAAATAAGGAATCATATAAGGCCATCTGTACAACAATGTCCTAATTTAATATGAGCCTTAGTTTAAAAAAGCGGGCCTGAGGCGCGCCCAGGCGCAAGGCGCCATGAGGCGCAGCTGGGATCGCCTCAGAAGCTTGAGGCACACAACTGTGCATTTCGAATTTTCTTTCTCTTGTAAACTTATTTCTACCCTTCCCTTTGCCCCTGAATCCCTTGTTTGTACTTCTTTACCCATTGTGGCCCTCTTTAAATGCCAAAAAAGGGGTTAACTTTTGCAAAATATGGTTTCCGAAAAATAAATTGTGTTCGCTAAATGAGTGCGCCTCGTGTGCATGAGGTGTGCGCCTCCGCCTCCCGCCTCATCACAACGGCCCCCAGCGCCTCGCGCCTCCTTACCCTAAGGTATGAGCAACAATAACCAGGGGCAGTGCGTAACAATCTCAAAATACTACATTACATCACAAAGCTTTCACAGTTCGATACAATGTCAGAACCAAATCATTATCGAGTTCTCACATTTCGGGATTGCTCTCCGATTTCCGCTATTGAAGGATTCCTAAACACATCACGCTCAACAAAACGCAAAATCAAAATGCTCACAGAATCAAACTAAACAAATGTGAAATTAATCAGGAACCCTAATTATCAAATGATAATACTTAATCTTAACAAGAACCAATCAAAATTAAACTGTCAACACAATAAATCTCACGAATAACAAACCCTAGCTATCGATTACTAATTCCCAAAACTATTAATTCCAAAACTTATTGCGCAATCAGACGGATGATTCTAGCTGGAGTTTTACACAATCAATGAAAAACTGACTACTAATTTCATACAACTTCGCAAATATTTCAAGTATACACTTCAATTTGATCAAGCAAGTACAGAATTTACAATACTAAGATCAGATTTTTTTTTTGAGAGCAAAGATCTAGCGTAATTACCTGTGGTGGCTGAGGAAGGTGTATGGGCGGAGCCGGCGGCTGATCTAAGGTTGCGTAACGGCGACGAATGGCGGTCGGTGGGGTGGCGCGAGAGGCTGAGGGTTCGCCGGTGGGAATACAAAGATAAGAAATGGTAAGAATCTGGGAAACGAACAAGGGGAAGATACAAGTGTTACAAAAGCTGATGTGGAAGGATTTAGTAAAAATGCGAGTGAAAGCATCTTCGAATAATAGGTGACTTTTTCACTCGGTTAAACCCCCTAAACTTGTAAGAAAAATGCTATGTAGAAAGTTAATGTTATTATAAATGAGAATCGAACTACTCGTATAAATGTACAAAGGCGTTTGGTGCTTTTGGTTCGAAGGTTTAAGGGGTTCAGTTGGTTCAAACTTTGGTTCAAGCTTGACCGAGTTAAGGGCGATGAACCAATTAAATCGACACACACATCACGCCCACCATTCCACAAATATAATAGCACATCCGCCGGACGAAGAGGCTTGCTATCAGTGCCGACCAGCCCAATATCAACCTCTTTGCCTGCTGAAATCCCGGACCGATAGCAGACGTCCACCAAGGTGTCGCGTACAACATTGTGACGATGTTTGATGCCCACAACCCCGGTACACGAAACTGCATGGTCCCCAAACACATCCTCAGCAAAAGTCCTAGAACAAGCAGAGCACAGTTGGTTCAAAGAGAACAAAGGGACTCACAAACAATAGCACCTAATTGTCATTTTTGTTTTATTTTGGATGTAGTGGCATCTAATATAAAAATACGGGGGTAGATACTATGAAACTCACCAATTAAATTTAACAACAAAATGAAATGGCCTTTTTTTAATCAAATTTTTATTTAATACTAGTATATAATAATAATGACATTATTTAATTATGTAATTTATTTAGTAACATGGATATACAAAATCACTAATTTAATACAACTACATGCTACATAAATTAACTAGAGGTACCAAATGTAACACTACGGGATTTTTGACAAACTATCACGATAGAACTAGCTTGTGAAAGAAGCAGCCGAGATAGGGGCGACGCAAAAGGCGATTTTCAAGGAACACGCTAAACCAACTGTTTCTTACTGTCTTTTTGATTAATCCACGCTAAATCAGATGAAAATTGTACGTTGACGAATCATTTAGGTAAGCTTCTTTCCTTTCCCCCTTTCCACTGATTTCAATCATTAGATTTGGAATTACTTGTATGTTTTTCTTAATTTGGGAATTTATTCCCATGGACCCAGCTTCTCTGTGCTTCGTTTTAGATCCCCTTTTCTTTAGTTGGATTTTGCTGATTTATGCTTACTAGTGCTCGACTGTATTTGATATTGGGGCTTTCCCCTTCTATCATGCCCTCTTTTTTATTCTTCCTTGCTTTGTATTTATTTTGATGCTCTTTTCCTTTATTTCTGGGGATTTCCTGAGAAGTTCTTGCACGCATGTGATTTTTTCGTTTATTCCTGTCATCCTCCTATGGTTAGATTCTTTTTGTTATAAGAAAAGATCTACCCCAGCTTCTAACTGCAACGTGGTGGATTGTTTTGCCCCTTTTATGTACTTGGAGTGCAAGGTTCTTCCCCGTGGCAATTTTCCCTCTTTGTGTATCTGCATGATCCACTGTTCCATTTTTTATTTTTCTAATTGTTGTGTCTGCATGATGCACGGTTACATGCATTTATCTCTTTGGGTGTTTTTCACCCCTCTCTGATTCTTCTATATAAGTATTTTTGCATTTGTGGTTTTCCCCCACCCTTTCCTTTCTTCACCTTCTTTTTACTGGTTTTTCAACTGTCTTTCATACTTGTGCTTTCTCTAATGTCGTCTCCCCCCTCTTCCTCTCCTGCATCCTTTTCTAGCTATGCCAAGGCTGTCACAATGGGTCACAGTACCCCTAGTGTTAACACTTCCAAATTTTCAAACAGTGAGCTTGAGTGTGGAGTCGATGGTGGAAGTCGAGGCATTCGCATACCCTCTTCAAGCACCAGAAAACCAGTTCTCGGAGGAGATTGGTGTTTTGGAACCTCCCTCGGTGCAGAGACAATTGACTGCATCTCCTAGGGATATCCTTGCTGCTGGTTCTCTTCTGTGTAGTGAGGACTTGTCTGGACTCGCACAAAAGGTGAAAAACTGAAGAGATGGAGGATTCGGCTGGTTCCCACAGCCCTTAACCTAATCCTTCTCTATGAATATTGGTCTTAATTTTTTGCTATACCATCATCTGACTGTTAGAAGTCCTGTTTCCTGTTTTACTGTTTATTTTTAGTTGTTTTAGGTCTCTTGTAGTTGTTTGTTGTTCTTTGGGCCTTAGGCTTGCATGTTTTAATCCTTCCTGGAACATGCAAGGTCTGGCTACTCTCTGTGGAGCTAAGTTCTCCCAATTTTGTTATCGGATCTACCCCCCATCAATATATAATCGGTTTATGGTTTATCCTTGGTTGTTGATGATTTATGATTTCCATTGTTATGTCTTTCCTCAGTTTTTTCTGTTTTTTTTTTTAGCTTTTGGTTGCTTTTCTTCACTATTTCCAGGAAAGTGGCAGGGCATTTCTGCAGCCCTGGTTCGAAACCTGATAAGGGTTATGCCTTGTTTATGTGTAGTCTATGGATATTTTGGGACGTCTTTTTTTATGCTTATTTCTTTGTTAAGGGTGTTTCGCTCTGTTTATTTCTTGATGATCCTTGTTGTATTGATGGTGGCAGTCTTCCCCATCTATGGCCATTTGTTTGTTCTCTCGTTTTTTGTTCTTTTGTTTGTGCATGCTTTTGCTAAAACCATAGTTTCATGAAGGATGATTTGATCAAATGTTTCGGGAACCACTTAGTGTGCATCTATGTTGGTTTGGGTATTAAGACCCATAAGGTGTGTCACTTGAGGACATACACATCTGTTGATCACATGGTCCAACACTACAAGAAATTCTCCATATAGGGACGGATTTTGTAATTCCGTCTCTAAATTAGAGATGGAAAGGTTGTCTTCCGTCTCAAATTTTACTCAGAGACGGACGTCATAATTACGTTCTAATTAGAGACGAATGTACAACTCCATCTCAAATCTGAGACGGATTTACCATTCCATCTCAAATTCCCAACTTAGAGACGGATATATCCTCCTTTTCTTTATTTCCTTATCTCTCAGTTTTGGGTTTTCTCTCACTCTCACCCGATCCCCTTCTCTCTCAGTCTCAGTCACACCCTAACTCTCTTTCCTCACGGTTTCTCACTCTCTTCCAACTAATCAACTCTCCTCTCTCCTTCAGAAACACTGATTTTCTCTCCTTCGATTCCGATCTCAGATCTGCCATGGGAGAACTCGAGAATCAAGTCACACACATCACAAGAAAACGAAGAGCAATAATAATTAGTAGAAGAACGAGGGATTTCGATTTTGAATCCGAATCGCAGCAGTCCAATTCAATCATCGCACCCTTGACGCCACAAGTTTTTTCTCTTCTCCCTCTCCAACTTTTTGTTTCATTTGTATCCTGGGTTTCTTTTTGTGCTTTTCATGATTTGGGGTTTTAACTTTTTCGTTGTGATTTCATTATTTGGATTTTGTTGATTTACATTTACTTGGATCAACCTTTCTCTCTCCCCTCTCTTCGATTTCTCCATGGATTATATTATGTTGTATGTTAATTGCTGATTAATTTCTTTGGATCTGATTTCATCATCATTTTTTTTGAATTTATGTTCTCTGAAATGGGGTTTTATGTGATTTGTTAAAGTTGATAACTTTGTGATTAATTAGGTCTCGAAATTATTTATTTTGGATCTTGTTATTGTGATTTTGTTATTAGTATCTTTCTTATCGAAGGCTTTTTATATTTGTTTTCTGAATTTGGTGTGTTTTATCTGAATATTTGCTCAATTTATTGGAAATTGTTTACTCTGATGGTTGAATGTTACAATTAGGGTTTATTTGATAGGAAAGATGCGGTCTTTTTTGGGTTTTTGTCAGAATTTGTTATAGTTTTTGTTTTACAAAGAATGGGGGAAGACACAGAAATGAGAAGGCAGTCAGAGAAATAGTAGAAAAAGTATGACATATACCTTAATTAAAGAAGTCATTAATTGATAAATTATTAAGTTTAATTGTTGTTTTGTTACATGAGATTTCTAGTTCTTACGAGTTTTTTTGTTTCTAAGAATACTCGTGTAAAACGGTAAGAAATTCCTCTGGGTTTGTCGAAATGTTCATTAGTTGTTCTACACTGATAAAAATATCATATTAGGGAATCAGAGTGAAATGTGCGAGTGACTTTGGGTTGATGGGTTGGATTCAGATACAATGTGGAATTTTGATCCACGACTTTACTCAGTTATGCAAATCGAATTCCTTAAGGTCCAAATTTCTGCAATCTGGCCCTTCACCTTTTCCACTATTTGTTTTTCTTGATTTAGTGCTCCTGAATATTGGCGCTGTAATTATAGACCAGTGAGACTGATCAGAAGCAGTGTCTAGCAGAAGCTACATAAATAAAGATGATGGTGGTACTAGAATTATTAGATGCATCATCAATGCCAGTCATTTAGGTTTTGTTCATCATAGTACTTGTCTGATTATTCTCTGTCAATCAAGTCGGTGTCCTAGGTCACATGCTATATAGGAAACATTTGAACAAGGTCTATATGTTATTGCTTAACTGCATATATAGTTATATCTATGCTTATAACTTCATCAATTAGTACGCATTTGACATGTTTGAGTGACTTGAATATTTACTTTGGATTGTTGTTTTCAGTTTCATGAAGATGCAGATTGTATTCTTTGTTTTCAATCATGCCCTTATATCGTCGAATTTGGCCAAAGAGGTGTGTGAAATCTGATGCTTGGGTTATGGGATGTTTTCTTGATTCTTTCTTTTGCCTTATATGTCTGTTGCATTAGGAAATCAAACATACTTTGTTGTTATAGAGTTTTAGTTATCTGTCTCAGAGCATAGATCCTATAATGCTACCTTCGGAAGCATAATGTGCACGTGGTGTTCACATATCTTGATGACTATTTAGTACTAAGGTAATGTTCATCTGCCCATCATTTTATGATTAATTTTCAGTTGACAGTTGGTGGATTTATGATGATGATTAATTGATGACTTAATCCTTGTAATGCATAGTGTCTACCACCATGTGGTTGTATATTGTTAAGATTGTGATTGTTTAAAGGCTATTAGCTCAAAGTGGTAGAGCATGTGCATTTGCACAAAGATATGGGTTCGAATCCCATGTAGCTTATAATTTTTTGAGAAAAAACTAATGGGTAATGGATTAATGGGTAATGGATTAATGGCTAATTAATTAGTAAATTCCTACTTCTAGCTTGAGATGGATGTTAAGAAATTTCGTCTCTGATTTGAGATGGAACGTTTTTATTCCATCTCTAATTTGAGACGGAATTTAAAATTCCGTCTCAAATTATTAGAGACGAATTTTAAAATCCGTCTCAAAAATTTGAGACGGGTTGGAATCCGTCTCTAATAATTTGAGACGAGGTGTTTAGAGACGGATCATGTTCCGTATCTAGTCCGTCTCTAACTACAGTTTGAGACGGATTTTCTTCCCAAATTTCCGTCTCAATTTAGCTTATTTCTTGTAGTGCAAGTGAAGTTATTGGATGGATTTGTAGGAACCCAAGACTTTTTCATTTTTGCACTTAATTCTAAGGTATATCACCTAATTGTGGATTTTGAAATCGTGAACTTCCCCCCTCCTAATCTTTTTAAATGAAAGTTATCTCTTGGAACATTCACGGAGCTAAGCGCCCCATGGCTATATCGGAGCTCATTTTTTTGCGTAAGAAATTCTGCCCGGACATTGTTTTTGTTTTGGAAACAATGACCAACAATAGTAATAGTTCACGAATTTGTCAAAAACTAGGTTTTGACGGTATCTGTATTGTCCACCCGTTTGGTAGATCAGGTGGTTTATGGGCATGTTGGTCTAACCGTAATATACGGATTATTTCCAGCTCAAAGACAGACAGAATGATTGAACTGCAGGTTGAGGACTTGCGTAATGGTGAAACTCTTTTTGTTTATGGCATCTATGCTCCAGCGCAAGAGAGCGAAAAAGATGTCTTCTGGCGAAACTTGACTAACATTTTTGCAGCTAAAACAACCCCGTGGCTACTTATAGGAGATTTGAATGAATTACTACTGCCCCAGGATAAGTTTGGGGGAGTAGCCCCTCAACCAAGTCGTTTTCATAGACTTGGGCACTTTCTAAATGCAACTAATGGTATAGATGTAACTTGTAATGGTACTGCTTTTTCTTGGAAACGAGCCTTCAAGGATGTTACTGTCTACGAGAGATTAGATAGAGCTATCGTTAGCCCTCAATGGGAAAACATCTTTCCCAACAATTTTATTTTTTATGAAAATTTTGCAATTTCCGATCATGCACCAACCATACTTGACACACTTTCGGTGCCACGTATGGGTATGACACCCTTCTGATTTCAAAATAGTTGGGCAAAAGATAAAGAATCCTTTAGAATAGTAGAGAACCAGTGGAATTCGAGTGTAAGAGGAACCCCTATGTTTAAGCTCACACAGAAATTGAAACGCGTCAAGGTGGCCCTTAAAAGTTGGTATAGGAAAAAATATGACAATATAGGCAATCAACTCAAGAAGAATTCTGTCAAAATCAATATAGTGGAGAATACTTTTCGACTCCAACCCTTTAATATATCCATTAAGAAACAGCTTGGGCGTTTAATCTCGCAACGCGAAAAACTCTTACTGTTCAATAAAAAATTATGGGGAAAATATAATCGTCAACTGTGGTTGACTCAGGGAGATAGCGGCTCGAAATTCTTTCATGAGAAATTTAAGGCTAGAAAGAAAAAAAAATGCTATTTATAGAATAAAAGACGCCACAGGAGGGTGGTTTTATGATCAAAATGCAATCAGAAACACCTTATGAACGGATTTTGTCGCTAGATTCAAAACTGAGGCTCAACCAAACAGAAATATTTGCGTTGATATTTTTTCCGATAAAGTTACGAAGGAAGAAAATACGCTTCTTACTTCGACGGTCTCAGAACAAGAAATATATGACGCATTGCAACAAATGTGCCCCTACAAAGCACCTGGATCGGATGGGTTTGGACCGAAGTTTTTTCAGGCTTATTGGCACATAGTGAGATCGGATGTCATTACTGCTACTCAATGTTTTTTCAGAACCGGACAGATGCTAAAAGAAATCAATCATTCCCTGATTCAACTGATTCCTAAAAATGATGACCCGGGCCACTCGGGGCACTATAGACCAATTAGTTTAAGTACCACCATCTGCAAAATAATTGGGAAAATTCTAGTTAATCGCCTCAGGCCTGTGCTCAATAGGATTATAAGCCCACTACAAGGGGCGTTCCTATCTGAACGTCAACTCCATGACAATGTCCTTATTGTGCAGGAAATTCTTAATCTATACAATACATCTAAAGATAAAACGGGTTGGTTTGCCCTAAAACTTGACATGGAAAAAGCGTATGATAGAGTTGAATGAGATTTTCTTTGGAAATGTATGCAGGAAATGGGATTTAGTGAAACCTGGATCAAATGGATACATGGATGCATGACCTCGGTATCATATTCCCTTATTGTTAATCAGTCTACTAGTGAAATCTTTTCACCATCTAGAGGACTGCGGCAAGGGGATCCTTTATCCCCTTATCTCTTTATCATCTGTATAGAAGTCTTCTGTCGGTTGATGACAATTCAAAATGATCAACAACAATCCGGAATGGGAATCAAAATAGCTCCCAACGCTTTAAAAATTCCATGTTTACTTTCGCCGATGATAGTTTAGTTTTCTGTAAAGCTACCCCGACTGCCTGTAGAAATTTAAGAAACACGCTTGACCACTTTTGCAAAGCGTCTGGACAGCTGATTAATTTTAACAAATCGTCTATAGTTTTCTCCAAAAACGTATCCAGCGCCAGGAGATCTAACCTTGCGTCTTTTTTCAATATGACATCAAAAGATGTATTAGGTCGCTACCTATGTGTTTTCTTAAGTGGGCCACGGCCTATGAATGATGATTTCAGACATATTATTAGAGGAACAGATAAAAAGCCAAAAGATTGGTCTTCTAGGTTTCTTTCTAAAGCGGGCCGTTGCATTCTTATTCAAAAGAATCTTGAAGCAATCCCGGGGTTTTCCATGTCAATCACTGCCCTCCCAGGAAAAATTGTGAAGTATTTGGACAAATCACACAAAGATTTTTTTCTTCTGGAAATCGGATATCTCAAAAAATGGGTTTCCTATGATTGCGGAATAAAATTTGTAAACCCAAAAAGGTTGGAGGTCTAGGCTTGCGAAAGGCTAAAGCAGTTAATAATGCATTTCTAGGTAAATTGGCATGGAAAGTTATTACAGACAGAGAAAATATTTGGTCAAAAATGATACGAGAAAAATATCTCAGGAATTCGAATTTCTTTGATTATCAAGCCAAAGGAAACGATTCTTGGATCTGGCGTAAAATTCTCAAACAATGGGACCTAATCCGTAAAGGAATCAGATGGAAGGTTGGTACAAGGAAAAATATCTTGTTTTGGTTAGATAATTGGTGTTGTAGCACCAACCTCATCGACAAATTGCATCTTGACAGTAACTTGATTAATAATATTAATTTAAAAGTTGAACATTGTATTTCTAATAGAACATGGAATATTGAAACCCTTAGGACGGTAGTTCCCCCTAATATTGTTGATATCATCATCGCCATTCCAATTCCATCTTTAGAACTTGAGGATGAACCTATCTGGGGCCTCAGCCCAGATGGTCGTTACTCGATCAAATCAGCAACATGGCTGGAACATGGTCTGCAGGGAGGTGAGCCACCCTGGAGGTTTAGCTGGATCTGGAAGCTGGATATCCCCCCCAAAACTCCAGATCTTTTGCTGGCAGCTTCTCCAAAATGGTTTGTCGGTCAGGGGAAACCTTCACTATCGCATTCCGGGAATCGATAGTTTATGCCCCAGATGCTTTGCATGTATTGAAGATAATGATCATCTCTTTTTAAATTGCCCATTATCCAAAGCCCTATTTAACCATAAGAGATGTAAAGCATGGAGTAATTTCCGTTTGCCAAATATCATCGATGAATTATTTACAGATCTTCACCGCAAAGAAAAAAAATCACTCCAAAAAATCATTTTTCTTCTTTGGAGCATATGGAAAGGTCGAAATAAATGTATATTCGAAGCAAAGCCTTTTCTGCCCTTGTCGTGTTTCGTCCGGGCTTTCCATTCTTTTAAAGAATGGAGGGCACGGCGCGAATTGGATCTTTTCTCCCCCTTTCCTTCTTCTCAGTCCCCTGGCTCAATTCTTTTACCTTCTGTTACTCCAGTTCGATGGAACCCACCTGCAGCAGGTTTCATCAAACTCAACTTCGATGGATCAGTTCGCGATCGTAAGGCGAGTGGAGGATTTTTGGTACGGGATCCATGTGGGAACGTACTCAATGGTAGGGCTCTAAATCTAGGAAGCTGTTCAGTTATCCTTGCGGAAGCTCAGACATTACGGGCAGGCATCGGCATGGCTATAGATCTTAGTGTAAAAAAGGTGGAAATTGAGGGCGATAATAAGATGATTATCGATGCAGTCCTGGGAGTAGCTAGGGCTCACTAGTCTACCGACTTCATTGTGAAAGAGATTAGAGATATGTTGAATCATTTCGAGTCCTGGACCATGAAGCACATTTTTTGGGAGGCTAATAGAGCTGCCGGATTTCTTAGCGGCCACAGGACACGATATCCTTAATTTTCAGGATGGTGTCCCGGCTCTAGCGATTAAGGATCCTTTGTTTTTTAGTATTCTCGAAGCATATAAGGTAGGTGATTTCCTGGCGAGAAGGATCACCTAACCTTCTTTTTCTTTGTACGCTTACCATTTAAAAAAAAAAAAACACTACGGGATTTGGAAAATGTTTTATGGAGTTGGTTTGTCCACATTGGAAAACTAAGACTCATATGATCAGTTTATAATAGATCTCTACCATTATACTACCAACAAGGCTTTCACCTTTTAGAGCTCACGAGAGGATATTTGGGCCTAATGGGTGACTTCCCATCTTATTGGGTTGTGTTGCGACAGATGGTGGATCAGGCTATTACACCAAAAGTGAAACTATGTTCAAATCTTGGGCACCCGAAGTGCAATTACTCAAACCTCAGGTACCCAGAGTGTAATTTGACCAAAACTTGGGTACCCAAAATGAAAATTTTCCAAAAAAAAAAAAAAGAAACAAAAAAAAAGTAACTTTAAATTGATTTAAGTAATACAGAAAATGAAAAACAACAACTGCAATAGAAAACCATTTTTTTGTGGTTTTCAAAAATAACAAAGTTGATGTAAATTTGTGTTACTTAAAGAGTTTTACTAATGATTGCCTGCGATTTGGAGGATATTAGATTTCATGGGGGTGAAGTTACTTGGACCAATCACCAGGATGGAGAGGTTAGAGTTTGGTCTAGATGGGACAGAGCTTTTATCAACCATTTTTGGATCACAAAATTCCCTGTGTCTTATGCTGAGGTTCTTAACCATGGAGTTTCTGATCATAGTCCTATTCTTGTTAATATCCTTGAGCAAACAAAAATCCAGAGAAGCTTCAGGTACCTTAACTGTTGGGAAGAGCATGATAATTTTCAAAGGGTAGTGCAGCAGGCTTGGGGAGAGGAGGTGAAAGGCATGCCTATGTTCAAACTGTTTGGTGAACTTAAGAATGTCAGGAGAGCCTTGAAGGATTTGAACAAAAATCACTACTCTAGTTTTACTTTAAGAGTGAAGGAGGTTAGGGATAAGCTTATGGATTGTCAGTCAAGACTGCAAAATGATCCTATGAGCTCTGAAGTCTTAGGAGAGGAGAATGCTCTAAGAGAGAAGTTTTGTAAGTTAAAAAGAGTTAAATTGATCAGTATGCTGGCTCAGAGAGCTAAAGTTACTCATCTAAGGGAAGCTGGTTGTAGCTCTAGAAATTACTACTCCAAGATTGCAGAAAGGATTCATCACAATAACATTGGGGTAATATCAGATGAGCATGGGATTATCGATAAGGAAGAGGTTGAGATTTGCAATGCATTTGTTTCCTATTATAAAAAGTTGTTGGGTATGGAAAGTGAAGTAATAAGTACAGATGGTTTTGACTTGAGTGGTGCTGCTATTGATGATAATCAGAGGTGTATGCTTGATGCTCCTTTTACTAATGAGGACATTAAGAGAGCCCTATTTAGTATCCACTCCAATAAAGTCCTGTTATTGATGGGTTCTCTGCTGGGTTCTTCAAAACCTCATGGGATATTGTTGGCAAAGATTTTTGCAAGGCTATTCAAAGCTTTTTGAAATCAGGCAGGATGTTGAAGCAAGTGAACACCACCCTTATTACCTTGATTCCCAAGAAAACTAATGCTAAATCTGTGCTCGATTTTCGTCCCATTTCCTGCTGCACTACTGTGTACAAAACTATTAGCAAGCTCTTAGCAGATAGATTGAAAATGGTGTTTCCTGGTATCACTGGTGAAGAACAACCTGTGCTTTGGAAGGTTAGCACTACTCCAAATGACAACACTCCATCTGCACTTGCTTTTTCGAAGTCCGAAGAAGTTATAAGCTTCTTTCATCCTATAATTCTCTCATTTCTTCCATGACCCTAGCTCTTCTTCAGCTCTCTCCTTACTCCCTGCCCTAGTCAGAAGTTCATCTCTTACCTTCAAAATTCCTTTCCAACTCTCAGAGTCACTTTGCTTTGATTTCACTTCCCAAATGCTGCTATTCTTGAGTTTATAGGCTTGTATCCACTCCAGCCATAGCCCGTCCTGCTTAGCTTCAATTTTCCACATCCACTTACTGATTGCTGCTTTATTCCAGGGTAAAACTTCTTTTATTCCCAGACCTCCCTCTATTTTGGGCCTGCAGATGTTGCTCCACCTCATAAAAATCAGCTTTCTCTTCCCTTCTTCAATACTCCAAAGGAAGTTCCTGCTATTCCTATCCAACATTTGAGCTATGTGCTTAGGGAGGAGTAACCCTGAGCTCGAGTAGTTCCCAATCCCAAAGATTACTGAATTGATAAGATGTACTTTCCCCGCATAAGATAGCATTTTCATAGACCAATTACTGATGCTACTTTTTACCTTACTTACTAGGGAAAAGTACATATCTGCAACCAATCTACTTGGATTTAGAGGTAGACCAAGATACCTGAAAGGGAATGAACCCTCAGTGAACCCTATGCTTTTCATAATTTGTTCTTTGACAGTGTTCGACACTCCACCAAAATATATCTAAGTTTTTGCAGGGTTAGCTGCCAATCCTGAAACTCGAGCAAAATCCTCTAAACACCTAGTTGCTGCTCTAACAGATGGCACATCAGCTCTAGTGAAGACCATGAGGTCATCCGCAAAAATCATATATCTGTGAGGTTCACTCTAGAACACTTAGGGTGATATAAATTTGATTCTGTTTTGTATATAAATTTAAAGATTTGATAGTATTTTGGTAAATTAAGACATTTGATGTTATGTTTTACGTATTACTTCATTTTAGAAGATTTGATTCTGGTTTAAAATTTTCGATTGTATGTTTTTTTTTGAAATATCGATTGTATGTTTTTGACCTTTTTAAGTTTAAAATTTTCCAGATTTGATTTTCAGTCAACTTTGAAAAATAATATTTTTAATATATTTTCCAAATCTAAAAGCACGGTTAATAATTTTAAGGGATTTAAATTAGTTTATTTTATTCCTTTACATTTTTAAATAATTCGACCAATAATCTATGACATATTTTCAATTAGTATCTTTATATTGTGAAATTATTTTATTTTTATTTCTTTCAGAATATTCTAAGGAAAATATTGAAGTTATTTTTTATTCTTAACAAAGTTCATAACGGAAAATGCCATTTTTTCTGCAGATTATGTTTCCTAAAAATTCTGACTATTGATTTAATGTGGAGCTCTAATTATTTTTTAATAAATTCATTTTTTGAAAAAAATTATATTTATAACAAATTCCGTTTTTAAATCCGGCCATGATATTTTTTTTAATGCTTCTCGGATTTATATTGCTGTCATTTTGTAAACAATGATTATTAGTCAATATTTCTCGGTTATAATTTTGGAATTTTTTTCATTTATAGTATTACTTTTAATATATTTTCCAAATGAAAAGCACGACTAATAATTTTAAGGGATTTAAATCAATTTATTTTTATTCCTTCAAATTTTTAATAATTCGATCCATAATCTATGGCATATTTTTTATGTAGATTATATTTCCTACAATGTTGACTATTGATATAACGTTGAGCTCTCGTTTGTTTTAAATTGATTCAGTTTTAAATAAAATGTGTTTATAACAAATTCCGTTTTTAAATTCAGACGCAAAGATTTATTTTTAATGATTTTCGGTTGATATTGTTGTATTTAGGAAACTATGATTATTATTCAATATTTCTTTGTTGTAATTTTCGGAAAATTTCATTGATAGTATTATGTAGCTATTTTATAATTTATTTTGCATTATTTTAGGACAAAATAAAATTTGATTTTATGCTTTCTTATTATTCGATTAAAAGATTTGATCCCATTTTAAACAGGCGTGTGGGTATCACAATTGTGTTTAAAACTGTGTGTGCTATTTGAGGAAATTTTCGTTTGACATCATCACCTATGTGGCATTCTACGTGGACATGGTTAAAAACTCTTAAATCCACTGCTAATAATAAATTTATTATTTATTATTATTATGGAATCACCATTACATGATTCTCTTTCTACATGTTTGGTTTAGTCAATTAGTGAATCAAAGAACGGTAAAGCACACATAGTAATATGTTATGAATTAATAACTATCATATTCTATATAATATTTTGATCAGCTTAAATTTTTTAATTAAAAAGTTATTCATACTGTGATTAGAAAAATATAAAAATAAATAAATTAAAATCTGATTAATTTTTTTTTAAATTATAGAAATTATATATAAAAAGAATGTGATTAAATTTTATTATAAATTATTCAAAATTTAGATAGCTTTGCAAATCGACTCAACTCCATCACTAATAGCTTGATCTTTCGCACTCAAATTATTGAAACCAAGAGTTTAAATATGGAATTCCTGGGAGAAATCTAAGGCAAATTGGGTGAAAAAAAGCTCGAATTAGCATGCAAATCTACCAAAATTGAATTAGCATACAAATCAAAGGGAGATTGTGGGAAGACGAGCTCAAATTTTGATTTAACAAAAAATCCAAATAAATATGAAATAATCGACAATATAGCAAAAAAATTACCATAATCAGATTATTTGGCAAAATGTGAGGATAGATAATCCATGGATGAGTTTCATAAATTTTCAGATATAGAGAGAGAAAAAGGACGTAGAACGTGAAAGATGAATAAAAAAGGTGGATGTTTTGTTTCATAAGGGATTCATTTTTTTGTCCTTGGGTTGGGGGTGGGTTTCAATTCGATGGATTTGGATTCGGTTCATGACGGATTGGATTCATGAAAAGCCCAACCAAATATCAAAGAGTGGATCAATGTTTACAATTCGTTTTTGGGCCCAAAATTTTGTGAATCAAATAGACCCTCAAAGTGTTTTTAGTTCCTCAAACTAAAATTTGGCGATACATAAAGTTTTTTTAGAAATGATAAACTATTTAATAGAAACACTTAATAGCAAATGAAGTGCTTCTATAATATGTACTCATTAATTTTTCAAAAAACAGTTTTTATTTAAATCGATTATGAAAAATGGAAACAAACTCAGATAAATTGGGCGCAAACAAACACTAATTATACCATTTTGGACCATGGTGAGAATCATGGTCTTCTCACGAAGAAAGTTTAGTGAGTATCAAAGTCCCTCTCGCAAATAGAAATCAGTATTAGTTTTCTTGTTTTTGTTTTTTCCTCTCTCATTGGTTATGGTATACAAAACCACCCATGAAGGCTTCCATTTGCACGAAACCATTGACATGACTTTCATTTTTGTTTCTTATCCCACGTTCCCACGTCTTTTGAAGTTTTTGTAATTGCTATAATTCGTAGATTGTAGACATTGTCCATTTGTTTAGGTATTCACACTTGCAAGATATGCACTCTATATCATTGTAGAATGTAAAAGTTAAATGATTATTCAATTGTGATCAGATTAAGCACTTTAAATCCGTGTAATACCTACAAGTCTATCATATCCACCAACTTTACCAATAAACTATACGCATCAAGTCATGTGAAATTCTTTGAATCCCTGATTCATTTTCTTGGGGTCTTTAAATTGTCTGAAATTCGTAAATTCGACTGCTTGACAAACCGCTTTCATCCAAACTTTGGCTTGATACGTCATCAGAACTCTATCAACTGTGTCTTCAACGGTTAATGTGAGATAATACAACCCACCTTCAACAGGCTGAACATTGTCTTTCTTTATTATTAATTTGTTGGTATAGAAGAGGGCCGAATCCCGAAAAAAGCTATAGCTAATTCTTAACCAGTCGGGGCCAATGGACTCCAAGAGTTTCCTCACGAAGTATATATATATATTACATACATCCGCAAAAAAAAATATTGAAGTATGATTGATATCCGACTTCGGATAACTCCTTGATTTGCTAACCAATCTGCGGCAATATTAGTTTCACGATACACATGTTCGACTCGAACTTGTCAACTCTAATTCCGAATTAAATTGTGGCATTGTTGCACAATGGTATGAAGCGTTTCGAAGGGCGGTATGCCGCTATTAATCATTCCAACACGAAACAAGATCTACATCAATTCGAAACCCTAAAAATCGTGACGAACAAATTAAATGGAAAAATCAATCAATTTAGAGTTGATGAACACAAAAAAAAAATGTGAATTAGAAAAAATATCATTAAAATTTTATAGATTAACAAAATAAATGACAAACCATAGAAAAATCAATGATAAAAAGAACATACCTATGGATTTGAGTAACGAGGTTATGCGAAGAAGTCACGGAATGGAGGAATGAACTTGTGCGAAAGCCATGAAATTGGAGGAGAGAGAACATGGGGAGTAATTGGAAAAAGAGAGGAGAGAGAAAATGGGTGAAAAAAAAAGAGATGAGAGAGAAAATGGGTTAGGATATGTATTTACATGTTGGGCCATATGATTTGGGATGTGGGTTTGTAGATAAGAGTATAGTACTTCATACTCTTCACTCCATAATATATTCTATAGTACACGACGTGCCTTGCAAGGTATCGTAATAAATTATTTTTAAATAATTTTAATGGTTTTTTGCGAACCTCACCTTTAAAAATCTCGACTTTGCTTTTCGTATGATTTGGGATGTGATTATTTTAAGGTTGAACGAGCTCGGATTGCAGCGAAATTTTGGGGAGGATGCTAGTGTGTATGAGAGCTTCAATTCTGCCAATTTCGGAGGCATTTTGGCCTCTCTAAGTGGTATTTTCGTATTACTCTTCTTTGATGTATTTTGGTGTTTTTTCTCACTAGTTAGTGAAGTAGTGTTTGGTTGGTTGTGCCAATGTTGAACCTTGAGATTGTGGTTGCCTCTAGGTGAGCCTAGAGAGATTGAATTGTTGTATCCCATTGGTTATTGATCTATAGGCATATCCTTAAACTGACTCTTGCAAGTCACACTGGACCCATTAGGCATAGAAAACTCAAAATCTATTGTTGAACCATCACAAAGTCCACATTTTTCCGCAATTCTATCAGCAATAAAAGAATGAGACACACCGCAATCAAATAACACATTTGTGAATACGGAGTTAACAGGAAATTTACCCAAAACGACGTCAGTATTGTTAAGTTCCTCCTGGTTCATGACGTACAGCTGCCTAGTGGCCTTCTTCCCAGGTGTGGCCGCACTGACTGATCCAGTAGGCTTAGCTGGGACGGTTGAGGCAGCTCCCCTAGTTGGTGCCGGGTTCCTGTAAGTGTTGTTCGAACCAGCATACCTACTCTGAGTCCTGAAATTCTGGAATTGATTCGGCGCCACTGAACCACTCCCAAATGCTGCAGGTGGTTTTCCAGCCAATTTGGAATAGCATGCATTAGCCTTATGCCCAAGCTTACCACAATGGAAACAAGTGATCTTCTCACCATTGCACATCCTTCCCGGGTGTTTCATGTGGCATCTGTTGCAGGGCCTATCTTATCAGAACCTTGGTTTTGAGCTCTGTTGTTGGAAACATTCTTATAGCATGAGTTTTCAATTCCAGCAGATTGATCTCTCCTTTTGAAGTTCCTAAAGTTCTATTTCTTGGCTGGTATGTTCATCAAGTCAGAGGGGTTTTCCTTTCTCTTTTCCTCTACTTCCATAGTCATAGCCACCATATGATGTTCCATAATTGTGGCCCTTTCATAAATGGCTTTTACAGTCTGAAACCGTTCAAAAATGAACCATCCCTTAATGCTCCAAAATAGTTTCTTCCTGAAACTAGCAGCCCTAGAAATCTGAGTTGGGGTTGCGCTCTCGGCGAAGCTATTCAAATCATGAAATTCTTTCACCGACATTCCCTCTGTCTGTTGGAATACCTCAAACTCATCTGCCTTTTGCTCCTTAAGGTGGTCCGTCAAAAATTCTCCCTCTAGGAGGTTATTGAAAACCTGACAATCTCTATAATGCTCTATCACAATCCCGTCAGCCCTTTCTTTTGGCACTGGTTTGAAAAATTCCTCCTGCATTTTCATCGACCAGCATCCAGCTACCTCTTTAGGGTAAAACGCAGCAACTTTCACCTTATAGTTGTCAGGACAACCGAATGTCAAGAAGATTATCTCCATGTCTTTTATCCAGTCAAGTAAGATACTTGGTTCTCCTCTTCCAGTGAAATTGTCAGGCCTCTTCTTCTGCACGGCATCTGACATCTTAGCCAACAACATATCATCCTCTCCACCTCCATTAGCGGCACCGTTCCCATTACCATTGTTAGCAGCATTGTTCTATGATATCTGTTGCATGGCTTGAACAATTATCTATTGCTGTTGTGCCATTTGTGCCAGGATAGCTGTCAGATCGGGTTCGTTGTTTCGCACCATTGTCTATAAGGCAATATTAATTGAATCGGTTCGATCAATTCAATTAGTTACCAACTCATTTAAGTACACAGAAACATGTATCAAATCAAGCAATAACCGAAAGGTAACGCGTACAATAAGCGATTCACGTTTATTTATTTATTTGTTTTTTTTAGGAGCACGACTCGTGTCATGTCTACTGTAGCACGAGCCGTGTCCAGAGCAGAAACCGATTCTAGCGCATGAAGACATGAGTATGACGCTCTCGCTCGAGCATTTAACGCATTTCGATTGATATGCGTGACATTTAAGCAACGATAACATTAAAATAACATATAATAAAATCAAACTTAATAAATAATCAATACAACTTAATAGCATTGGGGTATAGTCCCCACTTTAAACATACGAAACAAGTAATTTGTCTAAAGGTTTGCAAATTACAATTTATTTAGAGAAAACGAAAAAATGAAAATAATGTTATTAAGTTGACAAGCAGCCTCCCAATACTTTGGGTTAGTAATTCAGTCGGCTCCCTTACGGTCCTCTATCTCCTTAGACCCCTCACTTTCCTCCTGTGTAGCCTCATCTCCATAAGACTGGTTGAGCAACCTCCTGGTCTTGTGCCTCACCTCTACTAGGAGTGTTAACATGAATCCTTTTGCGCTTTGCCACTGCGCACTTCTTATTCCTAGTGGTTCGGTGGAGGGTAGATCTCAAACTCACAGGTGAGCCCGGTGGTGTAGGGATGTAGTAGCGCCTCCCAGCCTTAATCTTTTTGTTACCAAGGTGTACAGCCAACTCTTTAGCTTCCCTCTCCTCAGCCATATCTTTATAAATTTTGTAGGGGTTCGGGTAAGCATAATGTGGGGTAATTGTCGCACTCACTAGGTGCTCAGGTAATTCTTTGATATCGCGCTCCTGGTTTCTATAGAGCGAATCCTCATATTGCAATATAGTTTTCAATTTCTTCACACTCAGCGTATCTCCCGAGTCAGTGAGTAGGTAACGCATGTCGCCATAATGACAAGCGAAATAAGTCATCCTCTCAAGTTTTTACGGATGTGATCCCAACGGAATTGGTCCCTCAGGTTAACCATAACCACACACATTTTCACGACTTCGTCTTGCGCCCACTCATACGTCTCACTGGCCGTCTGCAGCTTGGCCCTAATCATGTCAACAAATTCAAAAATAGTCTCACCCCACCCCATGGGTTCGTAAAACATTCCTGGGTTTAGAGCTATCGTGGCAGTCCTAGATTCAAAAGTAGGGTCGCCATTTACTCATTCTTTCCCAAACATCCAGGTATATCCCATTGGATCAGAAGTCATCTATCATTTTACACCAAGCAGATATAATAAACGATCAGTCATTGGTCATCTTAGAAATTTACACTTCAATATAGTAAACCTCCAACTCAAGTAGTTTAACAGTATCTTTATGAATTAATAGATCATAGACTAACACTTAGCATTTAGCAATTAGCAATTAGCATGCGCATGAATGCACCCGACTCATCCCCTTAAATTTTAATCAAAACAAGTTTTGAAAACTTTTGTAGACTCAACGATTCAGAACCTATTGCTCTGATACCAACTGTAACAACCCTAAAATTTCGCTTAAACAATCTTTGAATAATTTAGAATTTGCTACGCCGCAATTGACTACTGAGTCAATTGCTAGGCTAAGAATTCAAATACAATAAATCAAACGAGAAAAAAAACAGCGGAAGTTTTAAAATTGTCGAACTACAATTCTCAAAACTCTAATTTAAAATACATCAATAAATGAAAAGAAAGTCTTTCGAAAGCCCCAACATGCACGACTTCTTAAGCAAGTATCCACATCATCAAGACCTGCCAACTGTGCTATCGAAGAATAACATAGGGCCTAAGGTAGGGACAAACCAAGAAAAGAACGTCAACACAAAGTGAGAAAGAAATATTAAGCGTAAAAATAATAAAATAAGATACGCGCCTTGAGGCGCGTAGCTAACAAGAACAAATTTACGATATCAATGAGGAAGATAACAACAGTAGAATGAAATATGAAAGGAGCATCGTCGCTCGATACATATATAAATCTGTACGTAGTACAAGCCAATAAATTAAGATTATTTAATCATACGTTCGGCCAGGGTCCTACTCCACAACCACCACACTATGGAACTTAGTTCGAGCTAGAATTGTAAGTATAGCCCCTAACAATCCCGAGTGTGCGCACCCCTTGCAAGATAGGCCGGTAGGACGAGATCCTATCTAAGGGGAAAACTATTAGGAATTCGGTAGCTAATCCGACCTACAAAGTACCTTGAACAGAGGTAAATAAAACGATGATCGGTCAAGCCGCATCCTCTTACTCTAGGTGGTATCGACTCATTTTCTTTCGATTCAATCCAAATGTTAATACATTATTTGAAAGTATATTAATTGATAATCCAAATTGAAATGATCTTAAACTAATTAAGATACTAGAAGCGAAGCACGAAACAAGCGACGCAACAATGAGCCACTGAGAGCCGAGAGGCCGAATGGCCGTGGGTCAAGCGCAAGGCAGCTGAGGCTGCTCGTGGAGCAACAAGGCCGAAAGGCCGAATCCAATATTAGGAATGTCGTAGGAAAGTCGGTTTCTTTGTATATTGTATTATAAATAGTTTCCTTATGTAATTAGGAATGTGTTTCCTAGCGTTGCAAGACAACGTGTTGTATAAATACGATTGACAATTGTGAATAAGATCATAAATGAATTCCTCGGAATCAAGGGTCTAAGAGTAGTTCTATATGGTATCAGGAGACTAGGTTTATTGTTTTATGCGAGATTATCGTGAGGCCCTACTGCGGTTGTTCTACGAAGAAGAAGGCGATTACAATGAAGCCCTACAGCGGCTGTTTTACGAGGAACAAGAGGTTGACGGCGACGATCTTCATTGGTTATTTTCGGAGGTACACAACTATACAGACACCACCATGGCTGATAAGGTAACCCCTTTTACTGTTTTTGGTAATGATAATCCTGGACTTCCTATCTGTCATGTAGAGTTTCTTGGTACGAATTACGATGAATAGGCACTAGCTATGCGTCTCTCGTTGCTTGCCAAGAAAAAATTTGGTTTTGTGGATGGGTCAATTACACAACCCGCTGCTGGTTCGGACGATCTCCCACGTTGGTGGCAGAACAATGCTCTTGTTGTCGCATGGATTTTTGCATCCATTGAGAAGGAATTGAAGAGGTATATCACTTATCGTGAAATAGCAAAGGAATTCGTGAAGGTAATGGTGCTCGACTTTATCAAATTAAGTCTGATATTATTGCTTGTTGACAAGGCCCTACGGAATCGATTATCGCGTTTTATGGTCGATTGAATAAATTGTGGGATGATTATAATTCGTATCGACAATACCCTGTGTGCACTTGCTCTGGCTACAAGTGTTGGGCGTGGGACTCGACAATCGATACTCCACCACTCGCTCGCAAGGCTTGGGCTTGGAGCCCTTACCGGAGCCCCTCCATGTTTACAATCGGCTTGTCCAAGAGGAGGGTGTGAACGTTCTTGCCGACAAGAACGACACCCCTGCTCCTGACGCCGTTGCTTTTGCTGCCCAGGCGCCTCCAATCGAGCCTCTAAGCAGCGGAAAAGGGAGTCAGGGGCTTGATCGTGTTTCTGGTGGAGGTAACAGCGGCAATACTAGGAATAGGGGTGAGCAAAAGCGGGTACCCTGTTATTCGGGTACCCGAAAACAGGGTACCCGCTTTGAAAATTGCTAAAAATTGATTCCCGTACCCGACCCGAGATAAAGCCGATACCCGGTTTTCGGGTACCCTAATTTCGGGTATCCATACCCGGAATTTCTTAGTTTGCAACTTTAAATTGTCAACACTCAAGGACGCGCAACTTGAAAGTTGTACAAATAAAATCGAACGGTTGTCCACTTATGGGTCGAATAATAGATTTCTACCAAATGTATGAGTGTGTCGACTTTTTTAACTTCAAACATTGGGTTTAGTAGGATTTTTATAAACAATATAAAGAGATCCGGGTACAAACCGGGTACCCGATTTGCTAATTTCAATTTCCGTACCCGACCCTAATTTATGTAAAATAAAGCGGGTCAGGTACCCGACCCGGTTAATACCCGGAAAAACCGGGTATTAAAATCCGGGTAACATGTCGGGACCGGGTACTTAAACCGGGACGGGTATTTTTGCTCACCCCTAACTGGGAATAGCATCCACAATGGTGAACGCATCAACACTGGTGGGGGCTCGGGAAACAGAGGACAAGTAGAATACTATAATTGCGGAAAGCGAGGGCATATTGCCCGTTATTGCCGATCCGACAGGGGGCGTTGGCAAGGTGGTGATCGTGGTAATTTTTCCGGCGACCGTGGTTACTATGGGGATGGCGACAGCAACTTCACCGGCGGCCGTGGACGCGGTCGCGGTCGTGGTAACAACTTGCGGGGAGGTCGTGGCTCGGCTTTCTCGGGTGTGGCTCGTGCTTCGGAAGGTGCGTCTTCCACTCCTACTAGGGGTGATTTAAATCATCTCAGTGAACAAGAATGGTCCGAGCTTCTCGATTTATGGAATGATCGTAAGTCTGATTGGTTACATGGTAAGTCTCTTCTCACTTTGTGGATTATTGATACGGGTGCTTCCCGTCACATGACTAGTCGACTTGAGTGTTTGCGTAATTTAGAGGACATAGTTCATGCTCCGATCACACTTCCTAATGGTGATACGATATGGCGACTAAAGTCCGCGATGTGGTTCTTGCTGATGGGCTGGTATTGCGGGGCGTTTTATACGCACCCAACTTGAATTGTGACCTTATTTCAGTCTCATGTTTGGTTTTCGATTCAAATTTTATGCTTCAATTTACTAATAATTTGTGCATTTTTCAGGACCGTATCTCGAGGACGGTGATTGGATTGGGTGAGCAGCACGATGGACTATACTATTTACGCGTAGCAAAGCCTATACTAGCCAATAAAGTCGTGTTGGATAACTCCGCTGAGCTGTGGGCCTGTGGCATCAACGTTTGGGGCATCCGTCCTCGACAGTAGTTAGATCTCTTTCTCATGTTGCTCGAAAAACTTGTGATACTTTAGATAGTCATATTTGTTATGTTTGTGTTCGTGCTAACCAGACACGTGAAACTTTTCCAATTAGTAATCATCGAGCATTTGAAGCATTTGAGTTAAATCATATTGATTTATGGGGTGCTTATTCCGTCGGCGCTACTTGTGGTTCTCAGTATTTTTTTATCATTGTGGATGATTTTTCTCGGTGTGTATGGGTTTATTTGTTGAAATTCAAGAGTGATATTTCTCTGGTTTTTAAGAATTTTCTTGCTTTGGTTACACGGCTATTTGATACAAATGTTCGGAGGATTCGTAGTGACAATGAGAAGGAATTTACTTGTTTAAAATCTTATTTTGATAAGCGTGGTATTCTTTTTGAGTCTTATATGGTGGATAGTCCTCAACAAAATCCTAGAGTTGAACGGAAACATCGTCATATCTTGGATGTAGCTCGGGCACTTATGTTTCAAGCTGGATTTCCTGTTACGTTTTGGGGTGAATGTGTTAAAACGGCGGTTCATTTGATTAATCCTACTCCTACTAAACTGTTAAATTGGCAAACCCCATTTGAAGTTCTATTTGGTCGTACTCGCGTGTTCTCTCACTTGCGTGTTTTTGGTTGTCTTTGCTACCGACGGACATTAAATCGTTCACGGGACAAATTTGCGAGTCGTAGTAGACGTTGTGTTTTTGTTGGGTACCCCTATGGTAAAAGGGTTGGCCATTATACGATTTGGAGACGAATGAATTTTTTGATTCTCGTGATGTTGTCTTTAATGAGCGCGTTTTTCCCTTTGTTGCTGCTCAATCTCTGGTTGCTGCTCCGGTCACGCACTCTCCGGTTCTCGATGACGCTGCTTTCGTTGAGCCGCCCACGATCACGAACCCCACTCCGGGATCGGATTCTGCTCCTGCTTCGGAGCCTGTTTCTGCTGCCGAACAAGTTTCGGCCTCGGCCCCTGCCACTGAGTCGGATTCTGCTGCCGTGTCTTCTAGCCCTGATTCGACCACTTCGGGGACTACATTTCCGTTGGGGTCCTTGCAGCCAACCCCAGGAGCCATTGATACTAGCTATGATGAGTTATATTTGGGTCGTGGATGGTAAGCGTACCAAGTTTGAGAATGTTCGATTGAAAGGCTTTGTTACTAATGCTATTAACTGTGCGTATAGTCCATCGGTCACCCGTTCTTCATCCTCCTCGTCAGGTACGCGTTTTCCTCTTGCACATTTTGTTAGTTATGAGCGATTTTCTTCTGCACATTGGTGTTTTCTTGCTGCAGTTGATCGTGGCCTTGAGCCCTCTCATATTGGTGAAGCTATGCGTCATTCTCGATGGCGCCAAGCTATGGCGAAGGAGGTTTCTGCTTTGGAGAAGAACAATACTTACGTCGTTTCGGATCTTCCTCCTGGTAAGAAGGCTATTGATTGTAAGTGGATTTATCGTATTAAGTATAAGTTTGACGGTTCTGTTGAGCGTTATAAGGCACGTTTGGTTATTCGGGGTGATCGTCAGACGGAGGGTGTTGATTACGATGAGACGTTTGCCCCCACTGTCAAAATGGTTAATGTCCGTACATTATTAGCTGTTGTTGCTGTTCGTGGTTGGGAATTACAACAAATGGATGTTCATAAAGCGTTTCTTCATGGTGACTTGAATGAGGAGGTTTATATGCGATTTCCTCCTGGTTTTCATAAATCTGTTCCTGGTAAAGTGTGTCGTTTACGTAAGTCCTTGTTTGGCCTAAAGCAGGCTCCCCGATGTTGGTACGCCAAGCTTGCTTCTGCTTTGACTACTTACGGTTTTCGGCAGTGTGTTTCTGATCATTCTCTGTTTTCTTTGGTTCGTAACGGTGTTCGCTTGGATATATTGGTTTATGTTGATGATTTGGTTATCGCAAGTAACGACTCTGCTGCTATTCGCCGGTTTAAGACGTACTTGGGTGATTGTTTTTATATGAAGGATTTGGGTCCCTTAAATATTGCTTGGTGTGAGATACCATAACCGGCCTGGGGGTGGGGGTGGACCGATTGGATCTCGCTAGTTTTTTATGGAAATTGGAGTCGCCAGCAGGATTTTTTTATAGGATCCTACAAACGTAGAATGGGTCCTTTGCAAGATACGACTTGACAAGGTGTTAGGCACCCAAATCGCCTTATTATTTTATATCTTTGAGGCATGCATTTCAATATTCAAGTGTTCTTGATGCACGTAGCAACTTTAATGGGTGTGATCAAATGTGTTTATCTACTTACGTATGCATGCCTTTATATCATTATCGCACGTACTCGCATGCTACTTGCTATATGAAATCCGTCGTCGATTGTGAACTTTATATTTATCTTGGATTAATTAGTAGAGCCCGTTTTTAGACGGGCTCTACTAATTAATCCAAGATAAATATAAAGTTAACAATCGACGACGGATTTCATATAGCAAGTAGCATGCGAGTACGTGCGATAATGATATAAAGGCATGCATACGTAAGTAGATAAACACATTTGATCACACCCATTAAAGTTGCTACGTGCATCATGAACACTTGAATATTGAAATGCATGCCTCAAAGATATAAAATAATAACTAATTAATGTATTGGCAAATTTCTATTCAATCTAGTTCATGCACCATTATGACAACGACTACATACGCAGCAACAACATGTATCATATCTAACGAGAAAAATATGCCAACAAGGTTAATGCCAACTCAACGATACAAACTCACGTCATATGCGAATACGGTAAATCAACAAGGCCAATTTAATAACAAACGCAACTAATTCCAAACCTGAAATAATGGAACAATACGATTTCAGAAATTAGTTTTAAAAAGATTGAGGCCCTCAGGTGGATGTATGATTGATATCGTGCAGATCTCGACTTCGCCTGTTGACGCCTCCGATCTTGATCTTGACCCTTGTATGCAATTCGACCCTATATGGGTTATGGTCGAGAATGACTCAAATGGTGTGCTTGGTTAATTCTTCCACTGCCCGCGTATCGGTTTATGTATATACGAATGTGGTATATAGATATGTGTTTTGACGTATAGATAGGTTAGGCCATTTGTGTAGCTAGTTTTGTGTGTCTTATGCCTTTTTTGTGCGTCTGGTGATCCTTCGAGGACTACATGGTAGGATATGATTTTTATAGCTAGTTTCCCCCGTGAGTTTTTGAGAGCCAAACAAGTGCTACATATAAGGAAGGCTACACAACCAACCTAACTTGGGAAGAAAGCCATGAGTTCCGGATCACACAAATAATCTTAGTTTAGCTTTATCCTATTCAAGAAGTTAAGTTGAGATTAATGTGGTCAAACCCCTTCTTCCCAAAATGGTGTCCACGTGAAGAGTCTATATTAACCAAAATGCAAACCCACTTATCCTATCTTTTCAAAAGAAATTTATCCTATCTTAAACCTAAGATTCCCTGAATCATTAAACCATGTTTTAATATAATAAGACCCCAAACAAACGTCCCTTTCAAGATCAACCCGATAATATGAATAATAAGATGACACGTAGTTGCCAATTAGACTTAACATGGTACCCTAAACATTTATACGTATGATGCATGGGCTAGGATTATTTGATTGGTTAATAGTGGGCTTCATTATTCATTTGGTTATAATAACAACATGGGCTAAATCGTAACTCGGAACAAGATTAAAATCGCAGTCGGGCAAACAAACCTTTCCCCGCCATCCACTATCCATCTCATCATCGAGCGTTTTTAAAAAGGGAAGCGCCCAAGTCAGGTGTCTACAGGAGCCCCCGCTCTGGCCGAGTCTTTGTAAAAGACGAAGGTCAAAGGTTGTTTGCAATCACACATATACATGCAAAAGCAAAATTGCAGATATGACAAAGAACATATATCGAACTCAGCCACATATAGGAACGTAGCATCTCGAGCGGGCACAGTAGTCGCTCAAGACGTATATAATTCTTGAAAGGATTGCAATCGCAAGCAAAAATCTTCACCGACGTGATCAAGAACATCTTTTCTTGGTCACATATGAAACGCAGCATCTCGAACGAGCGTAGTAGTCGCTCAGGATGAATATAAATTTTGAAAGACCGCAATCGCCAGCGATCATCACAAAACATCTTTTTGTTTTGTTGAATAAGGGAATGCGGTATCTCGAACCGTCGCAGTAGTCGCTCGAAATAGATATAAGTTGTGAAAATACTGCAGTCGTAGGAGGTCATCGCAGGCGTGATCAAAAACATCTTTCTTAACCACATTAGAAGCGCAGCATCTCGAACGGGCACAGTTATTGCTCAAGATGAATATAAATCTTCCATAGATCGCAATCACCAGCGATCATTGGAGAACATCATTTTTTGTGAAATAAAAAAATCGCAGTATCTCGAAGGTCGCAGTTGTCGCTCGAAATGAATACAAATATTCAAAAGATCGCAATCGCCAGCGATCATCAGAGAACATAGATTTTGCAAATAAAGAAACGCATCATCTCGAACGTTCGCAGTAGTCGCTCGAAATCGATATAAGTCTTCAAAAGGTTGCAATCATAATGCAATCGTTGCAGACTAGATCAAGGACATCGAAAATATGTTGTCACATGTTGATACATTGTCGCAGATTCTGGATGGGCACAGTTGTCATCCGAAATTAATCGTTACGCTGGATATTACCTTGAATGGGCAAAGTAGTCATTTAAATCAAGACAGGCTTCACCACATTTGGATAAAAGATCGCATGTTGTTTCATCATGTTGAAGTCGCATAATTGAAATCTTGAAATATAACACATTAGATATCGCAATTCATCAAATGTTGATCATAATCTTAACACGGGCTACGGATGACGTGAGCCGATTGATTGATTAGCTTGACAGACTCAAACAAGGAGGATTTGTGAAGCACAAAATATGAGATCCTTACAAAACATGCCTTGTTGTTGAGTTGATTGTTGAATTTTCCAAGACGCTAAAATATTGGCTTAACCAGTGCTGATTTGAGGGTAGCTCCAATCTTTGGCGATGTGTTGACTTGTGAATATCTATACCAACATCTTGCTGATCCGGAGGCGTTGGTAGATTATTAGGGCAATATCTTCATCCATATGCCCTTGACTCAGTCAGGCCATGTGAGCCCCCGAGTTTGGAGCAATTGGTTCTTGTAGTTTTCTCGAACACTTAGCGCGTCGTTGCATTTGTTTTATGATCCAAGGCTCAATTTAATGATATCATGGCAATTCATGCACATTTCACACACATAGACAGGTCATGCATACTTAAGTTATATTGCACAGAGAAAACACATGCAAACAAATACTATGCAACACTTAGAAAGCTAAATCCATATGACCTCTGAAAGGTTGGCAAATTTTTGATTTGGATTTGACTTAACAGAAGTCCTTCCCCCCAACAAAAAGAATTGAAATGTCGCAAGGATAGATGGCAATAAACGCTAGCCCTAAGAGACTAAGAAAAGACTCAAGGTTAAGTGAAAATTTCGCTGATGATGAACTCGTGTCTTTGCCTTGAGTGGGAAGATGAGCACTATCATGGGTGTGCCACGAATGTGTCACATGTTGCTCTAGACATGTCGCCTGGGTCTCTTATCGCCAATCGGAATGAATGAAATTTTTTCCAAATATGAATCCAATGTAATACGAGCAAGGAAATAAGATTGTGCTACTTGATCCAAAAATTTTCCGAATCTCCATCTCTGGACATGTATGATCCATGGATTTGATATATGTTTGTGTGTAGACGTCAATTCATGGATTAGCATCTTTGACTTTTTGTACGTGAGATCAGTATGCATACAATTTGAAGTTTGAAATACTAAACTGGGAATGACGTCTATGAGTTGTGAAAAACACCAGCTGCAACTTGAATCCATGCAATTTTATCTTGGTTTTAATGGCTTGGACTAAAGCCACGATCTCTCTTGAGGGCCATACTTGAATGTACCAATGGAAGGTGCGCTATGATCTGGAAAATATGCATAAGTAATTGTGCAAATACTTTGATGAGCGTCATGGCAATCATCGCCGTCAATTATCGCAATTTGCAGACGGTATTTGGTTTGGACATTTTGGTGAGCATCAATGGTTTAGATCTCATAAAGTTGCACTCAAAATTTGTTGTATAGTATTGAATACGTAAGGGCTTGAGAAGGATTATGAAACATTTACCAAACTCCAACACCAGGCATGTACCTCGTTCAGTGACGAGAACCCCATGTAGGAGAGTAGTGGTAGGATAAATGCGCCATTTTTAAAAAGGCTTTCTGATAGTGGGTGTTTAATTTGTGAGCTTATAAGGATATGAAATGTAGAATGAAACCTCAATGGGTTGGTTTTGAGGAGATAACTTTGATCACAAAATTGGTAAGTGAGAACTATTGTCCTAACAAATTCCGTAGCAACCCTTGTAATGTGACACAAGTGACCAAACAATCTTACCACTTTCAATGCAAGACCTAATGACGGACCAATGGACCCTCACTTTAGGGGAATGACCATGCTAAGGATATGAGCATGCGGATGTGAAAATTTGGAACCACTCAACACTCTTGTATCCAGTAATGTTGGACACAGGTCACTGAAAAATCCTAAACTACACTCGATCTCACCTTTTGATGTAGCTTTTTGTCTGTGGTCTCTATGTGTCATAAGGTCTTGGTCACTGATCTTACCATACCCGTTTCACAAGATACACAAAACAATCATGCTATGGAATTCTCAAGGCAAATATTTCCCGCAAGTATAAACTATGATCAAAATATGAAATTTGTTTGATTAATGGCAACGTGAGGATTTGTTTGATTAATTATGCTCATGTATCTGAAAAGAAAGGGATATGTTAAGACAAATATATTGGCATTAAGATCATTTTTTGATAGACAAAGAAAATACGTAATGCCATTAAAAGTTTCTTATCCTAGTCTTCAAATAGGTACAGAAACAAGGAGATACAATCAACTCATCGTCACAAAAATTCAAGTAGACATGACATTACAAATTTGATTGTCGAACAAATTAATCTAAACTTGAACAACTGCAACGTTTTTTTTCGGATGATAATTGTGATTGAGAGCCATTATTCTAAATGCCTTCAAATGACGTGGTTGCATGTCATAGAGAACGGTTGTAGACTACTAGGATTTGGAGCTTCGAGCAAGTTAAATGTCTTGACCACTAAGGACGTTAAATGCGTCGCTATCTTGGTAAGAATTTGTGCTTGCGTGAGAAGTCTTACTTCGAAGAGTGCCCTTTAGCATGTCATTTTCAATGTCGATTCCGATTTCGTAGACTTTTTTGAACTCTTGTAAACCTTGGTAGTGCATATTGTCCCTGTAGAGTGACTTGAGATTTTTAATGAAGATCCTAACTAATTCTTGCTCTTGGGGCCGGTTCACCATTTGGGCAGCCTACCTACGCCATCTGGTAAGGAAAGTAGTGAAACTTTCTTCTTCTCCTTGCTTTGTGACTTCGAGTTCACGAGTGGTGACCTCAATGTTAGCATTACATGAGTACTGGTTAACGAAGGCTTGTGTAATATCTCCCAAGTGGCTATTTGTTTTGGCTCAAGGGAGTAGAACCATTGGGTTGGGCTTTTTCCAAGTGAGTTAGGAAAAATGACGTGGTACATCGATTTGTCAACCCCCTTAACCATCATGACGTTTTTAAAGCTTCTGAGGTGATTTATGGGATTCTCATTGCCTTCAAACTTTGGTATGCCAATTGAGCTCATGAACTTGTCGGGTAATTTCCCGTTGAGTTCTTGACCTGGTAAGCTCATAGTCATCGTTCCCCATTTTGGACTTGAGTAATTTCTGCTCAAGGTCTTCTAACCTCTTGTTTTTTGTTCAACTTCTTCAATTTTCTTGGCTATGAAATCATTGTTAACGCTGTTTTCTGGCACTTCTTCCTCGTATTTCTTGCTCACCTTATTTTCGAGGTTGGTAAGATTGGTGTCAAATTTGTCCATTCTTGATATAAGGTCAGAAAGCATGTTCTTAACTTCTGTGTTCGTAACTTCGTCGTCTCCTGACATCTCAACTACTGGCCTGAGTTTGCGTGATTGGAAAGAAAATAGAACGAAAGGAAAATAAGAATTGTGGTAATTAATTATACTCGGTGCATAATGGGGGACAAAAAGGGGAATCAAAAGATGCCCATAGGTTCCCAAAGTTGTAGTTGGAAGTTGGACTAAGGTTGTTGACGCAGAAAGGTTGAAGGAGTCCTAGAACACACAGCAAAGATGCCACTGGGTTGCCACATACGTACGACTCATGAAAATGAAGACACATTAACTAGACGTAGAGGGGACAAGTTCAAAACACATCAAGACTCTTAACTAGATAAAATTCGTACCAAATTCATGATTTAATAGTGGTCTAGATGAAAACTAAGGGGAAATCTAGTATCCTATTTGTAATGAACTAACCAATTGACGACACAACGAACTCCGAAAAGATAATTAACATTTTAAAGGCTGATTTCTAAGATGTCAATGGGTTACCGACTCTTCTGAAAAATTTGACATAAGTTCATGATTCTAGTTAGGGAAGGACGAGACACGAAGCAGTCCTAAATTTAGCTAAAAGATTGCCACAACTAATCACATTAATCATATAGCATGCAAAGAGACGAATATACGGAGAGCACGTCGAGAGCACATTATGTGAATTCCAACCTACGTTCTATGTTTGCTATTTCGGGTAGGCTTAGGGTAGTATTGACCCATGACAGGATGTAATCTATTGATTTTGCGGAAAGACCGTGTCAATAGAGTAACCCCTTTGTACTCAACGAATGGATGAATACAACGTCAATGGGCGGGAGTAGACAATGTGGCTCGTCAAGTAGGTCGAATGGACCCAACGAGTCATAGTCAGTGCTCCCTAAAGGTTAACTTTTTTTTTAGGTTTATGATCCTATTCGCCAGCGTGCTAACGAGGCATGCAATTCTAAGCTATATGAAAGAAAATAAAAATGCAATGTTAATTATTAACTAAACATTTATAATGAATCAATTTTCGAGTTAGCAAAGTGCCCAGCGGAGTCGCCACTGTGAGATACCATAACCAGCCTGGGGGTGGACTGATTGGGTCTCGCTATTTTTTTTATGGAAATTGGAGTTGCCAGAAGGATTTTTTATAGGATCCTACGACCTATAATGGATCCTTTGCAAGGTACGACTTGGGAAGGTGTTAGACACCCAAATCGCCCGTCTAAAGACGGCCTCTACTAATTAATCCAAGATAAATATAAAGTTCACAATCGACGACGGATTCCATATAGCAAGTAGCATGCGAGTAAGTGCGATAATGATATAAAGGCATGCATACGTAAGTAGATAAACACATTTGATCACACCCATTAAAGTTGCTACGTGCATCAAGAACACTTGAATATTGAAATGCATGCCTCAAAGATATAAAATAATAACTAATTAATGTATTGGCAAATTTCTATTCAATCTAGTTCATGCACCATTATGACAACAACTACATACGCAGCAACAACATGTATCATAGCTAACGAGAAAAATATGCCAACAAGATTAATGCCAACTCTACGATACAAACTCACAGCATATGCGAATACGGTAAATCAACAAGGCCAATTTAATAACAAACGCAACTAATTCCAAACCTGAAATAATGGAACAATACGATTTCAAAAATTAGTTTTAAAAAGATTGAGGCCCTCAGGTGGATGTATTATTGATATCGTACAGATCTCGACTTCGCCCGCTGACGCCTCCGATCTTGATCTTGACCCTTGTATGCAATTCGACCCTATATGGGTTATGGTCGAGAATGACTCAAGTGGTGTGCTTGGTTAATTCTTGCACTGCCCGCGTATCGGTTTATATGAGTGTGGTATATAGATATGTGTTTTGACGTATAGATAGGTTAGGCCATTTGTTTAGCTAGTTTTGTGTGTCGTATGCCTCTTTTGTGCGTCTGGTGATCCTTCGAGGACTACATGGTAGGATATGATTTTTATAGCTAGTTTCCCCCGCGAGTTTTTGAGAGCCAAACAGGTGCTATATATAAGGAAGGCTACACAACCAACCTTACTTGGGAAGAAAGCCATGAGTTTCGGATCACACAAATAATCTTAGTTTAGCTTTATCCTATTCAAGAAGTTAAGTTGAGATTAATGTGGTCAAACCCCTTCTTCCCAAAATGGTGTCCACGTGAAGAGTCTATATTAACCAAAATGCAAACCCACTTATCCTATCTTTTCAAAGGAAATTTATCCTATCTTAAACCTAAGAGTCCCTGAATCATTAAACCATGTTTTAAGATAATAAGACCCCAAACCAACGTCCCTGTCAAGATCAACCCGATAATATGAATAATAAGATGCCACGTAACTGCCAATTAGACTTAACATTTCTACGTATGATACATGGGCTAGGATTATTTGATTGTTTAATAGTGGGCTTCATCATTCATTTGGTTATTATAACAACGTGGGCTAATCGTAACTCGGATCAAGATTAAAAATCGCAGTCGGGCAAACAAACCTTTCCCCGCCATCCACTATCCATCTCATCATCGGGCGTTTTTAAAATGGGAAGTGCCCGAGTCAGGTGTCTACACTTGGGAATTGAGGTTGCTCGTAGTAAGGATGACCTATTTTTGTCTCAGCGGAAATATACACTTGATATTTTGGACGAATGTGGTTTGTTGGGCTGTCGTCCGTCTTCGGTTCCTCTTGAACCGAACCATAAGCTGTCCGCCACTTCTGGCGAATTGCTCGCTCAGTATATGAGTGCTCCGCGTGATGCTAATTTGGATGCGGATTTACGTGTTGTTCGCTATCTTAAGGGTGATCCTGGTCGTGGTATTCTGTTACGTTCTGATTTGTCGTTATGTCTCAATGCTTATTGTGATGCTGATTGGGCCAGTTGTCCTGAGAGTCATCGTTCGTTGACTGCGTATATTATTTTCCTTGGTGGTTCTCCTATCTCTTGGCGTACTAAGAAACAACCCACTGTTTCTCACTCGTTTGCTGAAGCTGAGTATCGTTCTATGTCCTCTGCCTCTCGCGAAATTAAGTGGCTTCGACAGATTTTAGCTGTGTTGGGTGTTAATTTTACTGACCCGGTTCCACTTCGGTGTGATAGTCAGGCTGCTTTGCATATTACTCGTAATCTCGTATTTGATGAACGTACCAAGCACATTGAAATTGATTGTCACTCGATTTGGGATGATATTCAGGCTGGTCTTATTGCTCCTAGATTTGTTTCTACCACTGGCCAGCTTGCTGATATTCTTACTAAGGCCTTAGGGAAGGGTCCTTTTGATGCATTTTTGTCCAAATTGGGCATTTCATCCTTACATGCTCCAACTTAAGGGGGGTATTAGGAATGTCGTAGGAAAGTCGGTTTCTTTGTATATTGTATTATAGATAGTTTGCTTATGTAATTAGGAATGTGTTTCCTTGCGTTGCAAGACAACGTGTTGTATAAATACGATTGACAATTGTGAATAAGATCATCAATGAATTCCTCAGAAACAAGGGTCTAAGAGTAGTTCTATTATCCAAGTATCAAAAGCAAGTGGAAAATACGCTCATAAAATTAATTAGGCATGAGTGAAGCGATAAGCATGAGTGAGCGCATAAATCAAATATAAGATTAATGAACAATTATAAATGTGAGCCAAGCAAAGAGATTGATTGGTCGAGAGGATTTTGATCAACGTTCTTACCTTATTTATGATTAGTATGAGGGTGAGTCAAGTTAGAATGGTAGTTCCTCGAAAACACACCCTAAACACAAATAGCAAACATCGAATCACTCAACCATTCCACCAATCGATTCTTGCACTACATTTGATTGATAATGAAACACACTCACATACACTACCACACATGATCAAAACACTTAATCATCAAAATACGGGAGCTCCACAATAAGCCTTTAAACGTTACATTTCAACCCCCAAATGATCTCCAAACGACACCAAATTTGCACAACACCTTCCCAAATATATACCAACAACAATAAATCCACCATTAAATCATCAAAACAACCATACAAACATCCAAAATAGGCAATAATCAGATCAAACCATCATAAAACGTTCCCAAATTAAAAACATGATTTACCCAACTCATAACAAACATCCCCTCCAAATTTCATACAATTTCACCCATAAAATCACCCCTAAACACACATGAATACTAATTATAAAACCCTAAATTAAAAATCAACATTTCATGCATGAGAACTATAATTAAGCATGAATGAAGTTTATCAAAGCAATTCCCATCAACGCTAGCATGATCAAACTACAAATGAAATGAATTAAGAAAGCCCTAAATGGAATATTATGTAAAGGGGGTTTAAAAAATTACAACTCTTGATGTGAAATCAAGAGTGAGGGACGGCGGCCTGGGAGACGCCGGCGGTGGACAGTGGTGGTCGGCGACGGTGATCGGCGGCGGTGGACACGCGGTCTCTTCTTCTTCTCATCTTTTTCTCTTCTCTTCTCTTCTCTTCTCTTCTCTTCTCTTCTCTTCTCTTCTCTTTCTTTTCTCTCTTTTCTTTTCCTAATTCTTCTGCAACGTGAGTGAGGGGAGGGTTTTGGGGTTTTGTTTTATTTATTCTAGAAATAGGATGGGGGTTTATTAAGGGTATTTTGGTAATTTTGCCAAATAGTTGCCCCATTAGGAAAATGTCTCTATACGGAAGGTATAGCCTAATTTCCAAAAATAGAATCTTATATCCTCAAAATGAATTTCTCCGGATATTCTAGATAATTCAAAAGACCCAAAAATATGGGTGTTACAGGTTCATGGTAATTGGTTGATAGTGTTAATTGTCCATCTAGCAACACAAAAGGGGTAATTGGGTTTTTTGTTGCTTCCACTAGTAATTGTACCTAGTTTCCCAACAGAAAGGGTGTAATGTAATCACCATTACCATTTATTTAGCCCAAAAGTAAAGGAGTGAAGGGGGATTGTGTGTTATCTTCATTATCATGTAATGATATCTCCATTAAACTAAGGTAATCATCACCTCATCAAGTTAGACCCATGACATTGCCATCACATTATTGCAATGCTTATTTCATGAGTCCAGCTATTTTTTTTTAATAAGTAAGATAGGATATCATTATATTCAAAAGGACACTAAGGGGGTGCCTCCCATATACAAAGAAACACCTAAAAGGGGTGTGTAACACTACGGAATTTGGAAAGTAGTTTATGGAGTGGTTTATGGAGTTGGTTTGTCCCACATTGGGAAAATAAGGCTCATATGATCAGTTTAAAATAGATTCCTACCATCATACTAACAACAAGACCTTCACCTTTTAAAGCCCACGAGAGGATATTCGAGTCTAAGAGGTGACTTCCCATCTTATTGGACTGTGTTGCGATGGACGGTGGATCGGGCTGTTACAGGGTGAGTCCGGCTATTTGTATAAGCTTATAGATATAAGAGCAAATAAAACCAAACAGTGGACCATACATCTTCTCTTACATTGTGGTGGTCCACTGAATTTGTCTTTTTTGCTCTTATTGATGCAAGTATGCTTGATCAGGTTGTTGACACTCGCACAGAACAGATGGCTAGTCTGTATCGCACTGACAGAACAAATGTCTAGTTTGTACGCAGATACTCGTTTCAACCTAGGCGTTGTAGTACTTCGCATATTCAGACCTGAGTGATGTGAGATCACTTTCCATAATGTTAACTAGTATTATTTACCTTATTGTTAGAATAAAATTAAGGGATGAGTAGTATTCTTATTTCCTTAGGAGTAGTCTTATTTTACATATCGTATTAGGATAGTTAAGGAAGATTCTAGAGCTTATGTTTACTATTTAAACAAGTCTAGCTAGGATGTTTTATGTATAATGTATCGTTGAATTCAAGAAAAGCAATAAAAAGAGTCTGAGAATGGTTTTCTCATCCCCTTTGCGTTCGTTTTAAGTTCTAAAGGTAATTGAACTCAAGACAGGGAACGGAAGACACTCGTTCTATCGTTGATCGGCTAGAGGTTCTAGAGGTCAAAGGCTAAAACTAGACAACCGTACTGTTTAGGGATTAGCTTAGTTCGATTGAGTCTCTAAGGGCTGAGATTCACTCGTCCATATCTTTACTTTTCGTTCTCTAAACTCAAAACGGCACAGACGAGCAGTCAGTCCTGTACCCACGAGTTTTCAGAGAGCAGATTCATGTTCAGTTCTAACGTAATAGACCAAAGTTCAGTCATGTTCGTCCTGACCAGAGTACAAATTCATGTTCTGTACTGCAATTAGCTTCCGCACGCATTCGTACTCGTATCACTTATAATACAAATAAACTTTTTCTTATTTATTCAACCAAACATAACCTTATAAGTTACAACTGATGTCAGTAAAGAAGAAACCAAAAGCTGATTTTGTCTCCATGGACCTTAATAAAAGCACAGAGTCTGATGGATACTCTACTGGTTTTTCAATTTAAGGATGAAAATGAAGCAGTTCAAAAAAAAAATTCAAATCTGGTAAAATGCTAGATGGAGCAACAACAAGAAACTCAAGAAAAATCTCTCTCGCTTAATGAGTTACTGGGGGACAGGGGCGGAGCCAGGGGGTTCAAGAGGTTCAGTTGAACCACCTCTGTTTAGAAATATAAACTAGTCGCATAGGATGTATTCAGCAAATGTTGTTCAGCGCAGCGGTACTGAGTCATTAGATGGTGTTGTAGGTCTCGTGTTCGAGACTTGCTGCAGTGGTTTTAGCATCATTTTTCATTTTACCACCTTAATCCATTATCAAAATTGGTTCTTGCAGGGGATTCGAACCGCGGTTGGCGCGTTGCAAAGCTTATTCCTCCTCTCTCCACTGAGACAATATTATCATCATGTACATTAAGCAAACTCATACTACTTACTAGTATATGACATCAAACAATTGAGATATTCCAGTTGATATTTGAGAGACCTAATTTCCTTTATCTGACTTAAATTATAAACTAAACCAACTATATTAAACTGTTTTACAGTCTTGGTAAGTGGAACAATTTTGTAAAAAGCGGTTTTACCTTGATTTCGAACAAAAAGTTCAATTTTTTCTCGACTTCGGAAAAAAAATCGATTTTATCATATGAGTTAGTTGGCTATTTTTTCGAACCCCCATAGGCAAAATCCTAGCTCCGCCCCTGCTGGTGGACTATAAATCAATATCCTGCTGTAACACTATCTATTAGGGCATTCGCAAGTTTTATGCTACCAAAATGCAAAAGAGTTTTACCTAAGACGATAGATGATGTGCAAGAAACCTTTGTGATAGACATATACAGAAGTATAGTTCCAACGATTCAAAGAGATTTTTCCTCTTTCTATTTGTAGTTATTAGGTGTCATGTTGAGATCTACTTTTATATCAAATGAATCATTCACTTATTGTAAAAATTAGTACATCTTTTATTCTGCAATGCAGTATACTAACTCCATTTGATTTTACGACAAATGGATCTTCCATTTAGTATACAAATAGTATAACATGACAATTGAAAAGTGTAAAAATAAAGAGGAAAATCTCTTTGGATCGGAGGGAGTATTTGACAACCCAGTTCAGAGGTTAAAGTTTAACAAAAAAATATGCTCTTTTGAACCTAAAAAGCCATGATAAGAGTATTGTACCTTTCGTGCTTTAATTTTTGCATCATATTTCTTCAGCTCTTATAGGTTCATCATTTGAAACCGCTTCGTTCTGTATGACAAATGTTTTGCAGGTCCATGATTGTTTTTTTTAATACTTCGCCACCAACAAAGTTTGGAACATCGGTCGTATGATGTACACGTTTGTCCTCAGAGTTTAGCATTAGAACTCAAGTTTGTCTGCGACATCAACAATATGATAAACCTTTCAGCAGTTAAGTGATTCCAACCATATGCTGCCAGAGGTCATATACTGATATGCTACAACAACAATGGACGAAAAAAAAGTTTCGAAACAGGAGAAAAATCAGAAGTAAAACAAATCAGAACAACAAAGAATTGGTATCCGAGGTTCAAAATTAGTAAAATCGGCCAGGACCTCTTGCACCAAAAATCAAATCTGTTCTCAGACTAGTTACAAAAATAGCATAACTTGGTCAGAATACATTTCTAGAGTCTGGACAATGGACAAGGAGCAATATCCAAGCAACCAACTAGAAAACAGAAAATGTAGGAATGCAACATAATTAAAGTGTTCATTGATAAGTAGATGAAACTTATCCAAATGCTAAAACAAGAAAGTCGCAGTTACTTTTCATAGTGCATAATTAAGTAAATACTATTTTGCAAAAATATTGAGTTTTGCACCCATCACAAGAAATAACTCTCATATCTTACATAGATTAAGGATCACAAAGACACAGAAATACAAATAAAAACATCTTAGAAAAAGATGTTACAACTTGAAAATCCGATCTTTTCCCACAGCCCATGCTTCCTCCCTGAAAGAAAGTCCGTCCCGTCGAACTTCAGCCCCTTGTTTTCTCAACTTTTTGCTGCGGTTTAGAAGTGTCGCATCTTTTCTTCCTTGTTTTCACAACCGTTTTGGTTTGCTTCTTCTTTGAGTTTTTAAATTCCCTGAAATACGCCAAATTTAACCCATAACAAGCCTTCCACCAAACTTTAGCTCGATAGGTTTTCATCTCATTATCAGCAACATCTTCAGCCGTGAAAGTGAGAGGAAGTACATCCCGCCTTGACAAGGCCGAACATTGGCTTTCTCCAAAGACGCAAATTTTATAGTTGGTCCCTACAAATATTTTAAAACAAACCAAACCATCACTTGTCAGTTGTCATATAAACATACACTTTTCATTTCATTTTGATTTTTACGCAGTTTTTACTAGTAAGTCCCAAATTGACTTCATCCACATGGTAAGAACTCCACAATTATCCAACAAATATAAGCAAATAGAACTAGCTAATGACATACCCCAAGATTTGCGCAATCCTCGGAAGCAAACTTAGCAAAACTAACTGCCATTTCCCACTCATTTCCACCATTTGGAATAGGGACAATTCGACCCGGCAAACAACCGGTACATCCATAACATCAAAACCCTGCACAATTTACAAATCGTCATACTATGCGAGGATAGAAACTTACAATGCAAGGAACAACAGAACTATAACAAAAATTCCAACAGAAAAGAGTAGGAGAATTGTACATTGCTTGCTTTGACCTTTGCATCATACTTTTTCAACTCCTCGGGGGTCATCAACCGGAACCGCTTCCTCCTCTTTGATAGACTTTTAGCAGGTCCATAATTGGTTCCCTTAAAAGCTCCACAACAAACAAAATTTGGAACATCGCTTGGATAATTTACAAGGTTGACCTCTGTGTTTGTAGGTGTCGCATTGTCTTTAGAGTTTGGATCATTACCGTCGTCGGCCATTGGAACTCAAATTTGCCTATAAAACTAAAGTATGGCAGTAATAATAAAAATTCAATTATACCTCAGAGTACTTAAATTATGACAAACAAATAATAAAAAAAAAAAACGATACATCCCACCTTATGTTGCCAGAAGTAATGCTTATACCATGCTCCTTGTGATCCCGGGAGCATGGTAGAATTTGCGATGTGCTCATACGGTAAATGACCTAGAATTTATTTCAATATCTAATCTTCACCTCAAATTACTTAAATAAATGTTCTATTGTATTTAGGAAATAGTTTCGTTGTGTCGTTTGGTATCTACACGTTTTTGGAGATTCCGGTTTCTTGCTTATACCATGCATGAATAAATGCACTGAAAAACCAAGTATTACGATTTCACAAAAAAGGTCGGTTTCAAAATAAAATCACGGAACAGTAGGACAATTTCACAATAAGATATTAGCACTTTACTCGAATTGGAAAACCACCAATTTCGGCTGACTAAAAACCTTTGACTCGCCAAATTCCGAAAGTATTACCAATTACCAATTTACTAACAAAAGTACACATTCTCTTACGACAAAATAGGAAGTCGGCACCCGGACACAAGGCCTTAACCTAAAATGTTAATACCGCTATAGCGGAAGTTAAGTCCGCATCGCATATTTTCTGGATTTTCTTTCTTCTGATAAGTTAGGGTTTCCTAACTAATCTTCTCTTGTACGCTTACCTTTTCATTAAACCAATTGAACAACCATCAACCCATCACATAAGAGCATTTTTATTGGTAAGACTCAATTTGAAGTGTTATCTTGATTTTCAGACCTTATATTCGTGATTTTTCCATTTCCAATGAAGCCAAAGACCGATTATTCTTTGGCTTTGGGATATAATGGAATAAAGCAAAATGACTCATAAAACTAGTTATGCTTCTTATTTTGGGAAGTAGTAGCCAGTTGGCGCGATTTTCGAAGCAATTTTCAATTCGAGTCATCCGTACGAAGTCTTTCTATGGTTCAATAGGGATAAGTAGGGATGTGCATGGATCCTGGACCCGCCCATATGGGTCGAGTTTGGGTCCTTGTTTTTTAGGACCAAGCGTAGACCCAAACCTATTGTCCAAAACTTGGGTCGGATCTGGGTCCCTTGATTGAGACCCATACCCGAGCCGTAGACCCACTTCCTTTAGAAAAAAACCCCCTACATTCCCAGAGTGTGAAATGTAATTCTACGTAAAAATAATGCAGCAGCAGACAGTAGTAACCTAAAAAATCACAACAATAGTTTTAGTCTATACACTTAAGCTCCATTATTCATCGAAATTTCTCTCCCTCGATCAACAGTCAATCGTATCATATTTGTTGTACGTCGTTGTCGTTCCAGACTTCATCTTGTTGTTGGCCTATGAGAGCTGTATTTTAGTTTTAAAACTTACAACTTTTTAGCACAAATTCAATTGGATGCATCATTGGATTATCTAAATTACATTTTGTTAGGTTTTTAGTGTGTATTTGATGAATGACGTGCATGAGACCTAGACCCTACCCAAACCCATGGGTTTTGACGGGTCTAGGTTTGGGTCCAAAAATTTGAGACCCAATGGATATGGGTCAAATCTGGGTCTACCTAAGAGGTCATGGGTCTGGATCTGGGTCTGGGTCCTACCATGCACATCCCTAGGGGTAAGGCTCGTGTGCATCCGAACCCCCTTACCCCGTCTTATGGCATGAGCCTTTAAGGCAATGGAGTAAAGAAGTTGTTGCATGCGCCATTCGTGAAACTTATCTATAATAAATCTCAAACAATATTAAGTTAATTACAAATTTACTTTAGAGACTCTCTAAAGAGTACACCCATCAAATTTCTCTCCATTACTCTTTGAAAGCCATGTTGAACCTCCCCCAATGAAGATGGTTTCAGAGCAAGACTTACCCCATGCTGACTAGCCCGAAGGTTTTTAAAACGCCAGCTCCTAAATCGATAAATCGATTCTACCTTCCTTTCAATTAAGGTGTCATATATAACCTACTCAAGAAGACAAGAACCAACATTAAATTAAAACAATTTTCCTTATAAAAATGATTAATTTAGTCCAGTACCTCTCAATTTAGTGAGGATCAAAGTATAGCTCACGCCAATTAAGCATTGACAAAATCTAAACAAAACCAATTAATACGACTAAATCACGTACGGAAGCATATAATCACAAGAAATAATATAATGGGTGTATTATATAACCCAAAATCAAACAATCAATTATCACAAAATTAGGGGGAAATTGAATACAAGGGAATTAAACTTGAAATCAATATGATTACCTTAATACAGTGCGTGGTAGTCGCGGTGGTACTGACGGTGCTTACGTAATGATGACCGACAAAAACACAAAGGTGACGATGATGACGGCAGGCCTCAGTGATGACGATGATCAAGGGAAATTAAATAAATAACCAAGTTCTTTGATTAAGTATGTCTAATATACTCTCCGTTCAGCTATAGGTTTCCTACTTCTTTCCTTATTTGAGTCCACATTCTTTATACTCCGTATTTGTAATTTCACACCAAATAAATCTAAAAAGCTCATTTTTATTTGACTTTTCTTAAAAAGTAATATATAACCCCTAACATCTTTATAGATTGTAAGTAAATCTAAAAATCTTATTTTTATTCGACTTTTCTTAAAAATTAATATATAACGACCAGCTAACCGCAGGTAGTATTCCCAAGAATCACAAAATACGTACAAGTCAAACTCGGCCACCCGCCCTAATACGTACATCAGAGTATAATACTACAAGCCCGGTCGATATATATGACATGAAACTATACTCAGCTTCTGTTTAGGGGTTGCTACTGTTTAAAAGTGTCGCATCTTTTCTTCCTTGTATTCTCAGCATCTTGCTGAGGTAAGCCGCCTTCAACCAAACTTTAGCTCGATAGGTTTCCATCTCATTATCAGCAACATCTTCAGCCGTAAAAGTGAGCAAATACATGCCGCCTTGACAAGGCTGAACATTTCTCCAAAGACGCAAATTTTATAGTTGGTCCCTACATTTAATTTAAAACAAACCACCAATTGTTATATAAATTGACACTTCTCATCTTCGTACGATTTAGCACTCGAAATTGCAACTCACATATCAAAGGATAACATAACTACGAGTAAGCAACAAGCTACTAAAATTAGCTACTATAATTACCTTACCGTATTCATACGCAGAATTCGAAAGAAAACAACAGAACTAGCTTAGGTAAAGACGTACCCCAAGATCTGCACAATCCTCGGAAGCAAACTTAGCAAGACTAACTGCTATTTCCCACTCACTTCCACCATTAGGAAGAGGGACAATTCGACCCGGCAAACAACCAGTACATCCATCAACATCAAAACCCTACACAATAATTTATTACAAACAGTCATACTCCCTCCATCGACGTTTTTAGATTCTTTACGTTTCATTTGAATTTCTTTGCGAGAGTAGATGATTAGACTTCAGGGAAGAAGAGTAATATAACAACATACATTGCTTGCTTTGACTTTGGCATCATACTTTTTCAACTCCTCTGCATTCATCAACCGGAACCGCTGCCTTCTCTTTGACAGATATTTAGCAGGTCCATAATTTCTTCCCTTGAAAGCTTCATAACCAACGAAATTCGGAACATCGCTTTTGTAATGAACAAGCTTCTCCTCTATGTTAGTAGGTGTCACATTGTCTTTAATGTTTGGATCATTGACGTCGGCCATTGCAAACTCGAACTCACCTATATATAACAACAAATGTTTGGCAGACTTTAATAACGACAACGTTATCTCAGTGTCTCGAGGGCTCCCGTTATAAGGCGGGGTAAGGAGGATCATATCTAAACCAATAATAATACGGCTACGGTAAATCACACGAAGCATATAATCATAAGAAGTATAATTGGAATTATGTAACGCTGATTACTTTGGAGTTGGTTCGACATCGTGTTACGTAAAATTAAACAATTCGCTAGTAGAATTAATTATCACAAAATAGCCAAAAAAAGATCAACGGGAAAATGAATGCAAGGGAACTGAAACTAGAAATAAGTATGATTACCGGAAAATTTAAGTACGGTGGCAGTGGTGGAGACTCGCGGTGGTTCCGACGGTGGTTATGTGATGATTACCTACAAATTTCGGACGGCAGTGGTGAGTATTGAGTAATAAGACTAGGAGTTGCCGAATTTTGGGCCGGATATTCAAGCACGAGCGCAGTACCCTGTTTTTTATAGGGCCGAAAAACCGACAACAGTTATAATACGAGTATATCGAGCCTTAAATAGTTATATCTCACTAGCGAGCAAAATAAAACTTACTCCGCAACTCAACTCTGTATTTTTGGTCGATTTTCATAATCAAATCTAATGATACAGGTTGACCGTCAAAAAAAAAAAAAAAAACTGATCAGTGACAATGTACTCGATAAAAACAAATGGATACATGTAGTCCCCTCAAAAAAAAAAAAAAAAAATTGGATACGGGTTTACTATAGCCGTAGGAGAACCGATGACAACACCAAATGTAGTAGATCAAAGAAATGGGTACCGGTTTATCGAGAAATGTTAATTGCACCAGCATTTTGTACTTGGACTATGCATTTTTATTTTTATTTTGCTAATGAGATCGTACGAACGTAAGAAAAGGAACTCGATGAATCATATACGGTGAAACTTGAAAGAACTCAACTTTAAAGATAAATTAAAACCTTAAAGAGTTGATAATGGCAATGGAAGAATTGTTCATTTTGGAACTAAAATGTAACTAATGAAGTAAACTAAAACGCGCAAAAGTTATTAAATCAAAGAGAAATTTCTTTATAGAAGTGCTTAATAAATCTTGAAAAAAATATAGTAAATAATTTTTTGGTGCTAATTATAATTGACATGAGCAAAATAAGATATGCCTAGGAGGTTTGTGAAGCTGAAATGCGTACTCATGAAACTCAAAAGTAGTAGAGAAATAGCCGGGACGAAAAGTATTTTTGAGCTCCTCTCCATTTTCTTCATGAAATTCGATATGGTTTGAAAGTTGAAATTAGTGAAATAGTTAAGCGTGTTCTTGACTTATGGGCTATGGCACAACGCTATTGTAATAACACACTCCATATCTACTCAATATACGCCATTAATGCTATATCTCGAGAGATTATTTACCCAAAAACAAGGGAAATCGACACCCCAAATTTGACCCGCATCCATCTAAAAGTGGGTCGTAGTTGATTAGACGTGAGACTGAACATGACCGAGCTTGACTGTATCAACCTAAAAATGGCAATAATCACGATTACAATCACTGTACTTGACACTAATCCAAGCAAAAACCCTTCTCCGCGACTGACAAGGAGGCTGCTGATGATGGAAGAGGGGGAATGGACAGGAAGGAGCAAATGATGATGGAAGAGGGGGAATGGACAAAGGAGGAGAATGAAGACCGATATCGTACACATCCACGGCAAAACTTGTGGTGACAGGGTGGTGCCATGGCCCGTGGAGCTTCAGCGTGAGGGGGAAGGAAGGGAGACAAAGAAGGCTTTAGATTTCTGTTTAATTTTACGGGTTTGCATCAGATTTTTCTCGGATTAGTCTGGGAAACCTTAACATTAGACCACCCTATTCGTATTTGGGCAAACCCCTTAATCGCACCAACCCTGACAGTAGGACATGAACCACAACCAGGGGAAAACCCATAATTGCAGGACCAGTACACCAGACAGGAGGTGAAACACAGCAGAAGAAGCTCCAACACATGAACATCAAGATGAAGCCGTTTCCGTTGACAAGTTACCCAACAAACAATAACACTGAAGACGGAAATTTCATAGCAAAAACACGATAGTCCAATGAAGGACAAAAGTGGCGTCTCAAGATCCACTACAAAATTAATCGTACCAAGTACCTCAAAGAAAAGAGCTACATGATCCATTTTAGAACTGTAATTTGTCGCCTTACAATGGAGCAGAGTTGCTAAGCATAACATCTAGACTCTTGAAACACAACCTTAGAAGCTTAATTCATCCTCTGGGCTGCTTCCTTGGCCAAAACTCTCTCCCTAGCCTTCATCTTAGCCTGAGACTTGGAACCCATGATTCCACCACCCCACTTCTTTCTGTGCTCCTCGTACTTGTCGTTGAAGTTAGCCTGTAGATGGAAAGAGTTCAGATTATAAAGGATTGGAAAGGAGACTAAGATGTGAAAAATAATGCTAAAAGAAAACTGAACAGATGAATTAAGAGGAAGTGGAGATTACCTTCACAGCCTCGACAATTCTGCTGAACTCCATTTTGTCCTCATTCTTGACAGATGTCAGGCACAATGCAGCAGCAGTCTTCTTGTGAACGATCTGTTGAGGTCGATGGAACATAACAAATTAGCATAACATGATTTTCCTGCTGCAACACTTGACTAACACCACAGTCATAAAAGAGAACATATTACCGTTCCAAGACGAGCTTTTCCCTTCACGATGCAGTAAGGGACTTCCATTTTCCGGCAGAGAGCTGGTAGCCAGACGACAAGCTCAATGGGGTCAACATCATGGGCAATCACAACCATCTGAGCCTTACCCTGTAACAGAACATTGAGGAAAGAAGTAAATTAGTTAAATTCAAAGTACAACTGCAGACTGATGGAACAAATACTCATCACATGAAGAGTAAAAAATAACAAGACATAAAGTTCATATTGTTATTACCTGCTCAATGAGGTAGGTAATGTGGTTAAGACCATACTTCACAACAACAGGCTTCTTGATCTCAGGCTTCTTACCCTCGGCTTCAGCTTGAGCAGCTTTGAAAAGCCTTTCCTTCTTAGCATGCTTGTCCTCAGGTCTGTACTTGAGCAAAAGCTTGAACAGGTTTGAGGCTGTAACAGTAAGGACAACAACAATTAAGTCAAATGAACAAGCATTCCATACCCGGACATAAACAGCCTCAAATTGTTTTTGAAAAGAGAACGATGCTAATTTAGAACTCAGTGGGAAATCATTCCACATCATATCTGACACATTGACAAAAAATATCCCATTACCATTGATCAAACTTAAACCTAACTACTTCACCACATTTACTGGCCAAATAAAAGGCGATGAGAATTACCAAGATTCTTGTCAAGAGCCTTGGTGAACTGATTGATGGAAGGGGGAACCTTCAAACGTTGCTTGAGGATTCTCTTCTTCCTCTGAAGTTGAACAACCTTGGGCCACTTCACAAATCTGGTGAGATCTTTCTTGGGTGGGATAGCACCTCCAATACCGAACTGCTTTGGGCGCTTCTCATACAAAGGGTTAACTGCCTTCTCCTGTTGAATAAATTAAAACAAAATTTAGTCAACAAAATCAGCGACATGACTTCCAACAGATATGACAAGCTCCCTCAATTGATCCAAATATAAACTAATACAGTTAAGTTTTATGAGAATCACTACAACTGATATTAGGTATAAGATTTAACCGGCTACACATGTTGCAAACTTAATTCACTTAGACAGCATCTATCATCTCAACGAAACCAAACTACTCGAGAATGAAATGCCAGATTTTGCATCACCAAGTCATTAGCATCAAGACTAGAAATTCACAGTCCAATACAATCCAAAACCTAGCAAGTCAAATCCTAGAAACTAGTCTAGTACTTAATTAATCAAATTTCTAGTATGCATTTCAAAGCAAGTGCAAACCTATACAACAAAAAAACAACACTAACAAAACAAAAAAAAAATCATTGCGCAAAGAGAATGGAGTGAACTTACAGGCTTCTTCTTAGAAGCAACTGGAGCCTTCACACCGCGTTTCGGGGCCTGTTACAATAAGACAACGAAAACCATTGTCAGCTAATATTCTCAATACCGAAACCAAAAGAAACTATTTCATAGCAAGCGCGAGAACAACACAACAAACACTTCCATTGAGACCTTAACAGACACTAACTTTACAGTTGGCCAATATTATCAACCTCATATCGTATATTCTCATTCAACCTTCTTAGAACGAGGACCGATTAAAAAGTGGCACGACCTAAACCACAATCACAACCAACATGTACAACAAACAAACCAATCATAGTAAGGCGCTTTTACACAAACTAACCCTAATTCAACATACAAAGAGGATCACAACAATGTGGCGGGCGGATGATTGTAACCCTAATTTCTAAAAACTAACCACTATTCTAAAACACAATTTCTAACTTGAAAATTACGCAACATTAAGTCATTTCTAATCCTCAACGAACAACAAAAACCCAAAAAAGACAGCATCTTTCCCATCAAATAAACCCTAATTCTAACATGAACCCTTTAGATTAAACAAATTCATAATAATTGTAACATATTTTCATATAAGCACATACCAAACTCATAAACCAAACATAAAAACCCTTCAAGGAGAAGATACCAATACCACATATAACAAAACAAGGCAAACATTCACAGTAATAAGATCCAAAATAAATCATTTCAGACCTAATTTATCACAAAGTTCTCAACTTTATAAAAAAGCAGAAAAACCCATTTCAGAAAACTAGGAATTCGAACAAAATGATGATGAAATCAGATCCAAAGGAATTAATCAGGGATTAACATACAGCATAACATAATCAATGGAGAAAATTGAAGAGAGAGAGAGAGGGATTTACCATTTTTTCGGGAAGAGGAGAGAGAAAAAGAGAGAGGAGGGGAAAGCAGTAGCGGCGATGGAAGACACAAAGGAAGTGAGGCAAATGGTTTATCAGGGTTTATATGAGAGGCAGCCAACTTATAAAACCCTAGCTTTCTTTTATTGGGCCGGTATTTTTACATTGGCCCGTCTTGTATGCTTCATCGTGTTTTTTCGGCCTTTTTGGGTGTCAAATGCCAAGGGCAATTTGGTCATTTCGGGCAACATACAATTGGTATTTGTATCGAAGATAAAAAAAAAGGAGTAAAACTGAGGGTTTTTTTTTTTACAACAAAAGAAATAATTCAGGTAACCCTTCTTAGCTCGTCAGGATAAAATACAAGAGAAAGGGTATATCTAAAGTCTATAGGATGTTGGTAGTGTTACAGTAATCATTAGTTTCATCAGCTTGCTGACATAAAGGGCAAGTTGGGGAAATGTGTGTGATGCGGTGTGCTAATCGCTGTCGAGAAGGAATTCCTTGACTGAGTAATTGCCAAAGAAAGAGCAGCAGTTTAGAAGTGACATCAAGATTCCAAATCCATTTAAAGGACCAATGATCCTTACTTGGTAAATTATGACCCTTGCATGTAGCCGATTTGACTGTAAAGTCACCAGTGGATAAGGCTCCCCAACAGAATGCATCAGGTTTGGGGGTAGATGGATCGGAATTGGAATGCCTGAGATGACCTTTACAATGGGCGAAGGGTTAACGGACGTTGTATTCCAAGTGCCAGCCTTAATAAAATGGCGGGGAGAATGTGTGTGGATATTTCCAGTTTAGGTTTGGATTGCCACATAATGAGATGTCCCAATAAGTTAGCCCGTTAGACTCGCAAATGAAATGTGTTCGCTTGACCCAGTTTGACCGACCGAGCACCTTCTCATTCTTGCCAAGCTTTAAAATTCTCGGCTTAAGAGTTTTGGGAATGTGAGAAAGCATTTAGTTTTTGTGATATCTTCAATATCAATGTCCACTTTTTCTCAAAATTCTTTAGAGAACTTTCAAAGTTATTTTCGCCATATAATCCACTATAAAATTGTGCGCCTTGCTTATAGCCATGACAATCGCATTTAATTTTTTCACGGGCGATCTACCTATGGGGTTGTTTTCACCCAAGGTCCTTTGTGTTACTAATTGACGGCCAATGCAGATGACAATATTTCTTCAGTTACTCATTCACGCATATTAATCCCACCATCATTGCAAGGCTCTCCAAGTCTCCATTGTAGTCGCACGAGTGATGTGTATGTGCTATTAGTTCTTAATCCACTTTCCATTGCCATTATTAAATATGCACATTGTCAACTTCCAGACTTCTTGTCACAATAAGAAAAATCCCAATAAGAAAGCGGTGACATTATCTATATCTATATTATAGTTTTAATTGTTTACCATCCACGCACACGTAACAGTTTGTAGATGCATGTTAAAAGAAAAAAAAGTCATGTTATTGCTTATTTGGCGGCCTCAAACCGAAGTTTTTATTTGTTTGGCCACGTCATTATTAGTTTTAGCATAAACGTCATTTCCCCTCCTGTGTGAAAACAAAAACGAACTATATGTATTACTGACATCATTCTCAACGTGGTGCTAACTTATGAAGTATCCAAAAAATTAGCTTATACTAGTCCCGTGATTGTTGTGTCTTGGTTTGTTATTGGAAGGTTTACTATATAAGCACATACCTAAACCTATTTAAAGAAATAGAGGAGATGAGAAAGCTAAGTACATTGAGTTTTCTTGAGTAACAGTTCTAAAGAATTCACAGTTTTTATCTTAAAGGCAGTTCTAGATAACTCTGAGATTAATCTTGTAATATAATTTTTTTTTTCCAGAGTGTCAATGAATTTATTCCATAAGGATCCCCACATTGAATTCACAAAATTCATGTTCCCATCAACAGTCTTCTACCAATAGCCTAGATGAACTCCTCCCACATGCGTCTTTTAACCTCTGCAAGATAAGACGTCCTGACCCAAATTTTTGGATTAATAAGTTCATATACATAAATATTGTTATGTATCATAGCACGACACATGTAACTTGACGATAAATGGTTTCAATTATGAGTTAAAAAAGTATAGAAACTGAGTTTTATATACTACAACGTAAAACATGTCTATTGTTGGTTGATTTAATACTAGGGAACCAGGTTTTCAGTTTCACAAAGGTTCGTTATTTTTCTAGACGGCCTTAAATCCTCTGGTATATTCATATACACTTCTCAATGTATGTATGTATATCTCTAATTTCCAATGTATATCTCTAATATCTCTTTCCTCAATTTCACCATGTACTTTCCTATAATTAATTGTTTGGATATATCGTGAATTGACATTTTTATTTACCTCGGAAGAGATATACTCATCCCGTCCAAATTTAAACACTTCATATTAAAAAAATAACCTTTTTTTACTACGGAACAAAAAAACAACCTTATCGAAGAGAGTATAGACACTAGTTTGACTATTATGACTCACAATGTATTTTTTTTGAGATTTGGCATCTGTTTGGGTAAGCTCTAATTTCTCAAAAAACTATTTTTCAGAAACAATTTCTCGAGGAGGAGCTCCAAATTGGAGTTTCTATTTCTGATGAACAAATTTACACTAGAAGTGTTCCTAAAAAATTAGAAACAATTTCTCAATTATGTGTGTTTGGTCTGTTTTCAATTTCTAGAATTCAAAAACAATCCAATACACATTAGGAGATTGACAAAATACACCCTTACTGCACACTTTTCTCTAACATGAGGACATTTTGAGCATGTGAACATGTGATGTTTAAATTTGGACGAATAGTTTTACTCCAATTGAAAACCATAAGTACCTCCTCTAATGTATTTCTCGAAAATGACCTCAATAGCCATACTTTTCTTAACCTTGAAGTGCTAGGTCATCACTTCCCCTCTTATACTTGTACAGTTGTACAGTTGTATGAAAGTGACATAGTAGAATTTAGGGAAAATTTCAATATACCCTAAGGTTTCCGAGTTTTTCTGTTGTATCCCTCTAATTTTCGAGTTTCTTAAAATACCCCTAAGGTTTGCAGAACGGGTCTTTTTAGTGTTTTTGACAAACGAAGTTTAACACCGTTAAACCCTTAATGCTTTTTTTTAAACAAATTGACCCTTAATAATAACATTAATTATAAAAGAAAACTTGAATCTTCTCTTTCCTCCCTGCCCACCCAACCCACGCAGCCCTACCCCACCGCCTCACCACCGCACCACTAGCACCCACCACCACCACAAAAGTGAGGTTTATATATATATTTTTTTTTTGAACTTATATAAATTAGGGTCAATTTTTTTCCAAAATAAGTCAAATAAAGTAACAGTGTTAGACTCCGTTTGTCAAAAAGCTCCATTTTACAAACCTTAGCGGTATTTTAAGAAGCTCGAAAATAAGAAACTCGGAAACCTCGGAGGTACATTGGAAAATTTCCCTAACATTTATCCCATGGGGTAATATGATTGTGACTCGAGTTAAATCAGGATTCGAGAAAAGTCAGCTCGAAATTGAGAAGAATCATGAATATAATTTGCTGTTTCCAAGTAACCGGAACAAGAATACAAGATACACATGAGTACATGACATTACATGGACTGAACAGATGAAGTCCTAAAGCACACACTCCGTATATACGAAACTAATATATACGTCGACTATTTGGCTGCATTGCTGTCAACTGCACGCCACTCATTTGCAGATCTTGAGCCCTGCATTCTGGACACGATGTTAAGCGTCTGGAGAAACTATATGGAAGAGCTGCGTGATTGTAATCCCCACTAAGGAATGGCTATTCCGTAATTGCTCAGCAAACATCATCCTTGAAGAGTTCGCGGCCAATTATCATCCTTCTTATCTCACTAGTTCCTGCCCCAATCTCATACAGTTTGGCATCCCGAAGAAAACGACCTGTCGGATATTCATTCACGTAACCATTTCCTCCAAGACATTGTATAGCCTGCAAAATGGAGCATCTGCCTTAGAAAGTCCTGTTAAGGCATTGTCATTACTCACTAATAGGCATCCAAAAGTCATCAATTGGTTATACCTAATATCTGTGATGTAATAGGTTTCTATTGACAACAGATGACAGAACAAATTCCGAAACCAGCGTTCAGGTGACTCATGGCACAAAGGAGAAGACATTTTACCTGTAATGCAACCTGTGTAGCTCTTTCAGCAGCACATAGTATGACACCAGCACAGTCCTGCAAAGTTTGTCATATGTGTAAAAAACATGTACACATCTACAAAAGAGAAAAATGGGAACACCTGAACGAGATAAACAAAAGATACTTGAACAATGCTCTGTCAGAGTATCATGTAGGTTAAACTGGATAATGTAGACATGAACTTCACAGAGGTTCTATCCAATATATACTTGCAAAGCAGTCATATCCTCAATCTCATTCTTTTAGACACACAAACTAGATCCACTGCGGCACCCACATGACACTATATGGGTGAACACATCTATAATAGACAATAGTGTATTAAGCACAATCGCAAACTCATCCGTGTTGAGACTGCAAAATGGCAAATTTTCACCATCTATATGAACTCAACCAGCATCCTTACTCTTCTAAGATGAGAAATACTATCAACAATCGTACAGATCAGCAACTCAATATCCTTTTATTTTGTTTTCCTTTTTTTTGGGGGGGGGGGGGGTGCAGATAACCCACTCACTATCTAAATCATATGTACGCGCAAAAGGGTTGATCTGATTTAAGCTTTCCTTTTCCTGTTTTCTATGGGGAAAACTTCTTGTTTTTAAGCAAAAGTGAAAACATTACCATTCGTGTGTAGATCACATGTCCATAGAAGCTTAAAATGCATGAAAAACCAGTCTACATCCATGTTTGTAATTACAACAACAACAACCAAGCCTTATTCCCAAAATGATTTGGGGTCGGCTAACATGAATCGTCGTCTAGTAAGCGTCTTGTGTACGCCATGAAATTTCAAAACGTTGTAAACCTTTTCGGAGTATTTAAACACTTTCAAAGGAGGTTTTATAAAGTCGTCAAAATAAATTAAAAGGCAAAAAAAAAAAAGCCTTATTCCCAAAATGATTTGGGGTCGGCTAACATGAATCGTCGTCTAGTAAGCGTCTTGTGTACGCCATGAAATTTCAAAACGTTGTAAACCTTTTCAGAGTATTTAAACACTTTCAAAGGAGGTTTTATAAAGTCGTCAAAATAAATTAAAAGGCAAAAAAAAAAAAAAAAATTTGGAACACAAGGTAAAAAGTTTTCATAGATTCCATCAGAAAGAAGCCAAGACAAGCAATATCACAAAATCCCTTTACTCACCTTTTCTTCATATGCCATAACAGTTCTATAATACAAAAACAGTCTTTGACTAAAGTCCCACGACATTCAGCATTACGTATCACCACTCTTACAGTCTAATTCATTACTCTAAGAGGTCTAAAAGTCTAGTCTCTCTAACACATTGCTCTAAGAGGCCCTAAAATGTCCAGTTTTTTACATTTTATGGATGGGAGGAGAACAAATTAATTGCGGCAAAACAAAACTGGTAAAGTTTATCAAAATAGCTTCACACTCGAGAATTCATAAAAAAAGATGAGATGAGTAAGAGATGCAAAATACAGGAATGAACCTTGGGATTAACGTTTCCACTGTCACAGTCTCTTGCAACAGAATACACATATGACCTGCACAAGATAGAAAATTAAAATTTGTTCATCCCCACACCCTCTTCACTCCAGAAAGCGGAGAACAGCTTCTTTTTTTTTTGTCTTGCTCATGAGAACTGAAAACCATCATTTTAGACGAAAAAGTCAATAAAGAAAAAGACCTTGATGATTGCAGGGAAGTATACATGTCGGCTACTTTCCCCTGCATTGAGAAATACAACAAGTGCATTAGCACCTTAAATGCTGAATAAGAGCTAGAAGATTATGAAATACTTCTTAAAAATAATACAAAGCAACCTGTATAAATTGAAATTCTCCGATTGGATGCCCAAACTGTTCCCTTTGTCGAATGTAAGGAAGAACAGTATCAAGGCAAGCTTGCATAATGCCAAGAGGGCCAGCTGCCAACACAAGCCTTTCCAAGTCCAGTCCTGACATCATAACATATACCCCTGCATAGAAGTTACAGTAGATGTAAGCTGCCATCCATAAAAATCTTGTTATTTCCACATAAATGATCACTGAGTACTGCAGCCTGCAAGCCTCTGATAAGAATTTGAGACATTATCAGCACATAACATAACTACTGTTAAGATGTTGACATTCCAATTTCCAACATCTCCTATCACTTTCAAAAGTTCAAAGCCTAATTCAAGCCTTAATACACAGTCAAGACCTATGTGTTACGCAGCCAATTGCAAGCCCCGCAGAAAATTTTAGGGCAAGCTGACAGCTAGCATAATTTAATCTCTATGATTTTTCTTGACAACACAAATGAGATTCACCTATCAACTAAAAAATGTTTTTAACAATGCTAGATTGGTGATTTCCTATAAAACTGTATGGAGTTTTCCTCTGTCCACCAGAAACAAGGCAATGTGAAGATCTTAAAATAGGCTGAACATTTGTGTTGTATGGCTAGTTTAAAGAAAAATCATACTTTTCCAAGTGATAATGCTTGAGCAGGCAAGATCATGAAGATTGTGGTCAATTTATTTGACTATTGAAATGTTCTTTATGTGGCGTAGTGCAAATGTTTTAAGTGACTACCTTTTCCTTCTTCCCCCAAGACATTTTCCTGGGGCACAAAGCAATTGTCAAAAACAAGCTCGCATCTGCATAGGATAACAGTATCAACCATATTATAATCAAGCTATATAGACTGGAAGAAACTGTGCATAAGCTTTCAATCAACGAGTGGCAAGACATACGTATCACTTCCTCGCATTCCCAATTTGTCTAGTTTTTGAGCAGTGCTGAATCTGCCATTTATGCAAAAAAAGAAAGTAATGAGATAGGGGCAATGAAGAAAGAAAAATAAAGAAAACATAGCTCAAGTTTCAATGACTGATAGATGATTTTCAATCTCCAAGAACTAGAATTAAGAAAGGCTACATGTACATATGCACTTGTGACATGTTTAAGAATGATTGGATGAAGCGCCACAAGATTAACTTTTTTCTTTTGCAGTGCAATGGGAGACTTTTTTCTCTATGAAGATAGGGGAACTTTTTTCTCTATGAAGTCACTCTAAATATATTCATTGGAAGACAGCAGCATCTGGGATATCAACACTGAGTGATCAAAGAAACTTGACCATTATGGAGACACTAAGAAAATGGCAACAAATTTGACCCTACAAGAGGCTCAATAAGTAATACACATCTCCATAGACGGTCTAAAAAAACTTCAAATCCTGAGAGGGTGGGGATAGTTCTTCCCTGCCAGAGTCCATTACATAGCTATCAAGTATCAACCGGCGTACCCCACCGCAGCAACAAATTTTCCTTACTCTCCCTAGTCCTACCTATATCTTCCTTGCAAGTGTTTATTTAAATAATAATTGGAATCAGAAGATGCCATAGCCATTGCAGGAATACTTAAGGTGGTTGTAAAGGACTCTTGGCAAGCCAGCTTCTGATGTAGCATGATGACAATTCATAAGAACTCATCCTCTCCAAAATTATACTTGGAAAAATGAAGGCACTCAAATTTCAGTAGAACTTAAGTTGGTCAAAATAAGCATGAACGGCAAATTAGGATTCTTAATAAGCCTCCAGAGGAAGAAAAACAATACTTCAAGAAAAAATGAATCAGAATCATCTCATTTAGTACCCGGGCATCCCCTTCTCGATGATGAATGCAGTGATTCCTTTTGAATGAGTAGCCATATCTGTTTTCGCGTAAACAATCTGCTCCAACAAGATTGATCACTTTACAGGGGAAGAATAAGTTTAAGTAAAGCATTTAATATCAAATTGATGGGACAGTAACGTCAGTGTTATAGGCCAGAATAATAAATAAACCTTACTCCCATTTTTATTGTGAAATGAAGGGATTGCCTACTTAAAAATGCGATACTGAACAAAACCTCAACTAGAACTGACAACCTACTTTCCTTCTTCTTCTTCTTCTTCTTATTATTATTATTCTTATTTTTTTCTAGGAAACATAAGCTGATAACTTTTTCAAAAATAATTTTCACTAGACTTTTCTTTCAAGTGAAATAGGCCGAGTTACCAACATCTAGTTCAGAAATTTTCTTACAGGAATACAGGATTAGATAAAGCAAATGCAACTTCATTGAACACAAGTTACTTGCATCGAGAAGTATACAGATGAGCAGTCTGTCTATATTACATTCACCTCCACCAGTATAATATGCTAAAGCTGTGAATTTTAGAAACTGTATCTCGATATCCTGCAAGGCTGCGACCTTTCAGATTCCTTAACGTGTTCTTAAATGATCTGCATCTTAGCATGAAACAGAATCGAGAATGTAAGACATAGGCAGATCCACATGATTACTCATTTTCTTTTCTTAATTTCTTTCGGTTTTTTTTTTTTTTACTTAACCTTGTTCGTGTTGGTGTTGTGTTCTCCCTAATTTCTACACTTTCATTGCTCTCATGTTATGACGATACATTCCATCCAACACCAAATCAGTTTGGGGACTATAACTTAATAAGGGTCGTGTAATTGTTCAAAAAGAATGCTAAGCATGTGCTTACCAGTGTTTCAGCAGTCGGACCATTTGTGCACCACATTTTGTTCCCATTTAAGATATAGCCCCCATCAACCCTATCAGCTCTACATTTCATGCTAACAACATCTGAGCCAGCTACAGAGTTTGAGGCATTCAGCAGGTTAACCAATAAACATCATGAGTACTTCCTAACTTATCTTAAAACTGACGGGAAGTTTTTAAGTAGAAAACATACAATTTGGTTCACTCATTGCCAAGGCTCCGACATGCTCCCCACTGATGAGCTTCATGTGCAACAGACACATTTAGTGTACAAAAACACATTAACTTGAGTAATGATGCTAATAAAGCTATTTTGTAAGTGTTCAGGTTTGTTTGCAAATTGCAATCAAAGTGAAAATTTTAAGTGTGGTACAAATGCATGAGCAAAGACATTTATGTAGATTCTCCAGGAAGCCACTTCATTTTACTAGGGATAAGGCTGTATATATTTAAATATACAAGGAATGTAACATTTGGGACTTACGCCCCTTTCCTCAAGGAACCATACTCCCCCTCCCCTACATTTTTTCATTTTGACCATTCAAATAGCCTGACTGCCTGACAACACTAAGTCAGATGCCATCATAACAAAGAAATAAAAAGCTTTGATCAAACCCCTAACAAAAGAATAGGTTCCTTTGTCACCATATCATCTTTTACCACTAAGCTGAGCCAAAAGTATGTCAGTTCAGTCCTATTTCTCTACTAGAAAGCATACTTTGAATTAGAATTGAATAGCACAATTTAAAAGACTTGTACCTTTGGCAAGTATTTCTGCTTCTGTGTAGGGTTTCCATTCCTCACCTGAAGTATAAGAACACTGCTTTACCATGTATATAGCGTAGTCCATTGATATAATCAATTTTCACATTATTAACTCTGTTACCAGCTGATTTATGCAAAGGTTCGAGTGTGCTCCATATGATAGGCCAACTGATCCTGAAGCACGGCTAACTTCTTCCAACGCAATGCAGTGGTAGAGATAACCAAGCCCAAGTCCACCATACTTCTCTGTGACAAAACCCATTAATATTATGGTATGAACAAGGGTGGCAAAGAAGAATTTGAGAAAATCTATACAAACACAGAGAGCTGCTGGTAGAAGTAGAGGATCAAGAAATAAACAAACAGAAAAGCAGAGAAAACAGAAGGAGCCAGATAATATTGCATACAAATTAGTGGCATACAAATCATACATATAGAGTAACAAATTCGTTCAGTTGCTTTGAAGCAATATCCTCTCGGATTAAATTAGATTAAAATACAAGTATGCAACAAATCTGGAAATTCGTAAGTTGTGGTTAAGTTTGTAAGTGGACCAGTGGACACTGGGCAATGTAAGGAGACTTTCAGTGATTATCATGTGTCATGTACTGAAACTGACCTGGTGCAGTAATGCCATGAAGATTAAAATCCCCCATAAGTTTCCAAAGGTTCACATCCTAGCAGGAAAGCAGAAGTTGATTTAATTGGAGGATCTGAAATCTTGAATAAAACATGTATAGGCTATTAACATATTAAACTAACCTGTGGAAAGTAATTTGTTTTGTCGATTCTTTCTGCATGGGGTGCAATATTTTCTTGAGCGAATAGAGCAACACTTTCTTTGAACTTTAAAAATGGTAAAAACGTATATTAGGCAGAAGTGCATAAGAAAAGTGCTTATAATTAACCAAAGTTTAAGCATTCCAACATTTTCAATGAAAATTGTCATCAACATATTGGGTCTCTCTCTCTCTCTATATATATATTTTTTTTGAATTTCAAGCAAGCAACTTATATGGCTAAACTTTTCAAATCAGCACATATCAAGAATAAATTGTCTTTCTTAACACGGAGTAACAAAGTACTCCACTTCTTTCATCCAACAAGATTAGCCATATTCGACGTGACCTGATATTTAAGAAAAGGATGTTCATATAACTTGATGTTGTGCTTCCATGTGTGGCTGAGTTTAGACTTTTACTTTTAATGAAACTTGAGTAATATAGGAATCCTTCTATACATTCTTAAGGAAATTGCCAATCAATTTCGCAAAAACCAAGATAAAACCTTGCCCAGCGAGACATAAGCCCATTAAGACAGAACCCGCAGGTTAGTGAAGTATTTTCAGTAGTAAGGACAGAAGATGCACTGTATGAGACCAGTTTAAGAAGATTAATCCAATGCCTAGAAATAGTAATGTCATCAGCCATGCAAAATTGAAGCATCCTATTGCAATATACCATTTCTCAGTGATCAATTGTATGCAAGACGCAAATGATGCTGCTTGGTTTGCCATTTATTTCCCAGTGTGATAAACCGTTAAGTACACTATTGGAACTTGATAATTATCAAATTTAGTCATGTTTCAACAAACACTTGAATGCTAAGCCAATCACAAAGAGAATCTGAAGTGTGCTATTTCATTGAATAAGACACCTTGACTCGAATATTTACCTGATTCAAAACCTATTACATCAAATTCAATCAGAAGTACCATTTTCTGGACAAGATAAATGAGGTTATCAGTTTTCTTTAGCTGATCCAAGATAACACTGTCCCTAAATTTACAAACCATAGAGGAAAACTGCTGTGGCCACTTCTTGTATGAAGCAAGAGTAAGCAGGGGCAAAGGTTAAAAGTGCGCCTAGAAATGACGCGTAAACAATGAGGTGATGCCTTTATGCTTTGTGATTTCAGAGTTTACGAACCTCAATTTCGGAATGCAAGTCCCAGTGGGCGTGTGTGCAAGGACAAAATATGGTAGAAATGCTAAGGTTGGTCTGGCAAGGCTAAAGCAATGCAGGACACTAGCAATATTGGAGACTTGGACTATGTATAAGAGAAAGAGTCAAAGAGGCCTAAGGAAATCAGCACCAACAAAGCCTCAAAAGCCCTTACTTTGAAAGACACCCAGAAAGAAAAAACGAATGCCAATCATGATTTATCAGCATTTGTGCTACATTTGTCGGACACAGGTTACATTATTGTCAACCTATCCTTCACTTTGATCTTAAGAATGTTCATAGTACAACCATTATCGCTACTCACCCATATTTCAGCTCATAACAATAACAAAGTCTAGTCTCAACGGGCTCATTCCAAGAGTCTCGACTTTTGAATAGGCAACATTTAAACAGTTCAACCATAGCAGCAACATGAAGTTCAGACCTATATCCTCACCAATTGATCCAAATTGGACAATCACCTCTTCAAGGATCATTCAATCACATGATTCCACCTAATTGCGGCCTCACCAATAACCCTACCAAATCCCACAACCAACCTTATCACTTAAACAACAAAGACTACATCGCATCATACATAATCTCATGGAAGTTTGATCACATCATCTATTTATAATCCTCCCACACCATTGTTTTCAATCACAATCAGTTCAGTTGCACCAGAACAATTAATGAACTGATAAAATTAAAAAAAAAAAACTAAAATTAGGGACTAAGAATAATCCACCCATTCCCACCTTTTGCAATCACAGCTCACTACCACTTGGCCCAAAATAAACAACAACAACAACAACAACAACAACCAAGCCTTATTCCCAAAATTTGGGGTCGCCTAACATGAATCGTCACATGTAACCGTCTCGTGTATGTCGCCAAACTAAATAAATGAAAGATAAAATATCAGGTACTAGAAAAATGTCCCAAAAGAAAGGTACTTCACCTTGTAAATGATATGACCAATGAATTTATCATACTATATACAACAATAATTTCGAAGACTATATACTAAATTCTCAGAATCATCAAAAGCATGCACCATATTTCATGAACAGGATTATAAAAATGAAAAAAACCCACATTATAACAAAAGCAATTAACATTATGATTAAACACCCCATGTAGAAAAACTTGATAAAAACATCAAAAAAGCGGGGGGAAAAGGTGAGGAATTTGAACCTGGTTCTGGGTTTCATCAAGGAGGAGGGAGGATGTAGAGAAAGCAGCAAAAATCTGAGTTGGGTTCTTCCTACTTGATAATAATGCGCAAGAAATAGTCTTTCTAGCTGCAAAAAATCTCTGCATCTTTACAAAATTTACCCAACAAACAAAGACGAACAAAAGATGATTTCTTTTGATGGATGGATGGATGGATGATGATGATGACAAGATTATTGAACAACAAGTGTGTGCATGAAGTTACTTGTAATAGTGAACTTGTCTTCCTTTGCATTTACGAGTATATATAAACAAAGACTATTGATGAGAGTGTGATAGTGATAGGTGGATCCTTGTTGGAAGCTTGATCAGTTTGTTTGGATTAATGCAGTCTCAATTTTCAGCTGCTTTGGATGATTTGTCGTATTTTATGAGCAAGTGGTGATTACTATTTACTAGTGGAGTAAATTTATAGGTTGGGGTTGGGTGTGTAACGTGTGTTGAACAATAGGTGTTCTTGTGTCCGACTATCGGGTTTATGTCCGTGTTTAGTCGAGGTCTTTTTCGTAAGTTAGGATTCATGCTTAAAATTATTTTAGCCATTATCGGTCTTTCACCCACCAAGCGAGTAACGATGGACGAATTTGTGCCCCAGATTAGTAGTGCGGATTTGGGTGGATTTTGCTTGCTCGGTAAGGACTAAAGGTAGACTTGGGATTTGGGTGGATTTTGCTTGCTCGGTAAGGACTAAAGGTAGACTTGGCAAACGGGGCATTCTGCTGAAAGCAGATTGGGTTGTTCACAAGTATGACAAGTTTTGGTCGAATTCAGATATGATAGGATTCATTTGGGTAGTATTGGGTGTAGTATACTTCAAGTTAATATGGACACGGGTTGAGCCAGTTGTGGTTTGTTATATGTTTTGGTCAATTTCCGATAAGAAGAGTTGAGTTACGATCAAAGTCGTTATAGAATCTAGAGATCAAACACAGGTCAGCTTACTATCAAACAAATCTTAACTAGATTCTATCGGCTTCAGGTCAATACCCTTTAGAAATTAGAGGACCCAGGCAAACAGAACAATGAACCACGAGTCCACGACGACTAGAAACATTTCACCAGCTGATCAAGAGACATCGACTCAGGATGGTTTCCAACAGTTGGTGAACTAGTAAAAGGACCTTGTTTACGAAAGCAATTATTATAACTCTCATACAGCCTATCAAAACAACATCAAATGATTAACCTGTAACTAACTACAAAAAGACTTCAAGCTAATTTTAGAGTTACACCAAGACAAAGTCCCGAAGCAGAACCTCAGAATCGAGAATGACACTAGACAACACAGTTGCTGCAGACTCGAATATATTTACTCTCCAGGAGGTGCAACACCTTGCTTCATCCTCTCTCTCTTCATCTTCTTCTTTGACACAGGCTTCTTTTTCCTTGGTGGCAAGTTCTTCTGTGCGTAGACGTACAGTACATAATTTCCGATCAAGAAGGATAATACAAGTCCTCCAATAACCAACAGAACGATGAGCCCTGGATTTATGCCTTTTGCCTCAACCTCACTTGCAGCCTGCACAAGAGCAAAAACAAGCCTTAAGAGTTTGGTTGGAAAAAAAAAAGGGTGGCAAGGAGATAAAAAAACAAAAGGATGACTAGTATCGAAAATCATAAAAGAGAAGTATAGCTGGTGAATCTGAGAAGGTTCAACAATACAATGCAACTATTCACATTCTTGTGCATGATGTTGGCGATTCACTACACAGCGCCAAAGTAAACCGGCAAATTTCATCAGTTTGTTCAAGTACCTGACGGCTGATACTAGAACTCAAAAAGCTAATGCCCATTGCTAAGTGGATGAGACACAGAAGACAGTATTATATTCTTTCACTCTGACATGGCCACATGGGTAACAGACCTAACAGTTACCAAAATGGTGAACCTTAATAACTTTTAAATCTGATTAACTGGCAGATCTCACCACGAAGGATGATGTAACGAAAACAATAGTCACTCTGCCCATGAAATTCACTCATTGTTTAACATAACCAACTGGCCTTCAAATTCAGCAAGACTGATCAAGTGGTATAATGATACATAAAAAACCATCCAGTTGACCTTCAAGTATCAATGATTAGTTAAAAATTTTACTCAGTTGTCTTTCGTGCACACAGTTAGCCTAAAAAATGCAAGTACAAAGGCTTGGAGGACAAACTACACGACCTTTATTTTCCGTGCGGGGGTGCGGTAATATATTTACTAGCGGATCTCAGCAAAACCTACACCTACGAAGGCTGAACTTGCTAAGCTAAGGTTCCTTAAGCAAACGAAGTTGGATTCACCAAACATGTAGTAAAGAAGGGAAAGAAAAATGTAACGAAATCATGAAAATCACTCTACCCGTGAAAGTCACTCATTGTTAGACATAGGCTGTGTTTGGTAGTGAAGTAGAAGGCTATGTTTGGTGGTGAAGTAGAAGGCTGTGTTTTGTAGTCCCTTCAGCCTGATTAAGTGGTACAACAATACCCTTAAAAAAAACATCCAGTTGACCACAGGTATCAAGCAAAACCTATAGCAAAATTGTTTTCCTCTAAGATCTTTGAAGCCTGAAAACATAAGATCTATACAATTACTGGACTTGCTGCTCATCTATAGACAATTCAGCACAATGCTAAAAGCGGGCCATTTTCAGATTTAACGCTAATAATAATCTACATCAACTTCTACATGTTATATCTGTCACATTCCCTTCACACTCCATGAGTTCACGCCTACTCATCCAAACATTCATCTAACAGCCGAAGGTAACCACAGTTCTCATACAATTTTCGAAATATCATATAAGTATCAATCATGCTGGATACCCCACTGAGTCTAAACATCCAAAGGCCAAAACTTGAAAAAGGCTTTAGCATTGTGTCTCTCTTGCCCAACTATCTCAAACTTAAAGCAACTTCAAGGACTCCAAATCACCTTTTAAACAAGTTAGTCTCTAAAAGACTAAAACCTAAGACTTTCAATTTAGACTGTATGAATATGCTAGCATCTCACCAATGCACGGTCGACGACAAAGAGGTGATTGGCTGAACAATTATTGCATGACTAATCATAAGAATGAAAATTATCAAGATAAGGTATCCTAACCAGTACCAACGAGGCAACGTTTGCACTAGTATTTTCTTACAGCTTCATTCAAAGGGTCATAATTTGTGTCTTAAGAATTTTTCCTTTTTCAATTAATTTGCAATTTCATAAACAATATGCAAGCAAGCGAAACTACCATGGAAGAAACTTTTAAGGCAAAACAAGTGCTCACAGCAGCCATAGACACTATTATCTTAACCAAAAGTAAAACAGATAACATATGTATAAAACAGGCTTCGAAGGATCCAATCTGTACCAAGGAGTCCAGCACCAACTGGAAAGATCCTGACAGCCTAGGCACATGAAAACCATTGATATTCTATAAAAAAAAACTCCTCACAAGACCTAACCCTTGTCACTTTTATAGTGTCATATTAACTTCTAGCAATCCTATATTTATGAACTTAAGCAGCCTCAGCCTTCGCATCTACTAGTCTGAACTCTTAAACACAAGCCAAAATAATTTCATAAAATTCCCTGCAATAGCAATGCTACCAATTGAGCAACAAGAACAACACAAACTCGACCTTGTTTTAATCTTTACTTCTTAAAGAGGTAAACTGACCGTCAGATCCAGGTGGTCATTCCACAACTAAGCTCGAAGATAAAATGTTGGACAAGCTAACAAGCAAGCTCAATTTCAAATCAAATCACATTAGATCGCATACATAGCTCTAATAGCATAGCTTCTTGGAGTGTCGACTAAATCAAGTGAACGCGTAAACAACTCTTACCAATGCACAACCCCCCCCCCCCCCCCTCCCAACCTCCCCAATTCCAAACATCTTCACAAACAAGTTTTCCACAAAATTTATAACCTTCAATTGAAATTATACCTCAATCATATCAATTCAGCATACAGTAATAAAATGTATATTTACGCTAACGCCTCGAAAGACAGACCGATGTTGAACACACCCTTCAATTGAAGAGTGAACCCCAAGTACAACCCTTTCATATGCACATTCATGCATATAAAATCAATATAAACTCAACCCCAATTTGTTATTAATTTCATAAAATTAGATTCACAAGTAAGAATTAGCTGAGCTCAAAAGGGTTGATTAATGATTACTATACTAGCAAGTGATCCATGAACATGCATTGCCCAACAAACTAACAAAACGTAAATAACACACCTTCCACAACATGATCCCCATAATTTCAAAACAATCAAAACAAATTAATTTAATGATATGCAGAAATCGAATAGGCCGATCATTTAATCAGATCAAGAACATAAGCACGTACCATGATTAAATCTTCTCAAAAAAAAAAAAAAACTGGTGGGTCTTTTGATTCACTGCAAAACAAAAAACGGGCAACAACTGTTATGACTTATGAGATACGCTAAGCAAGATTATGTTGGAATAACATGCAGATCTACATGGGTTTGGGAAGAAGTATTACCTTGATGACAAAATTTTGAGTGAAAGTTCGAGAAATTTAAGGTTGAAGATTTGGGGAGGAGAGAGAATTGGTATTGTAATAGAAGTAGAGGAGAGAGAGTGGCGTAATGTGACGAGGTGTCGACCAATTAGGTGCTTCTTATGACGACGATACGCAGCGTTTTGCTAAATTTTGAGTCTTCAATGTGAAGTTACGTTTTCTACTAGCAACCAAAGTCAACTTCTCTGACGTCGACTGTCGATTCCACATTTTCGCCAACGTTGATCAGTGAATAAACGACTTTCTATTAGCATGAAAAAGGTTCTATTTTATTTAGAATTGTCGATGTAATATTAATTTCGTCGAATTTCTGTACTTTTATGCAAAAGAAGGTAAACACGGTAAAAAAAAACCAACTTTAAAGGAGATTTTGGGAAAAAAGGGCGCGTTTTTAGCTCTTAAATCGACAATGAAATGATAATTTAACGATGCTCACATAGCGTTGGATGAGGAGTGCATGCTCATACGGAGTAAAACTACTTGCTCCAAAGATCAGAGACGACTATCCGATAGTTGCGTCTTGTGTCTATGAAAATCTTGTCTTGCAAATTTGAGCAGGCAGATAGATTTGCATAAGACACTTTTTTCTTTCGGTCTTGTATATGTATACAAAAAGATAAAAGAGTAACTAGTTCTCACACAGAGAAACACCTTACACACTAGAGACTCCATAATGTGGTACACATTAGGAGATGACTGTACGAGAAAACGAGTACGTTATCAGGAAATTAAGGCTAAGTTCTATCGGAATGGAAGTAAGCTCAAATGGTTGCAACTACAGACACAGAGTCGCAACAAAGCCTGTCCGATGCATGCACCTTCCAATATCTTCCGATCAGGCAGAGATACCCATATATGTCTCAGAAATTCTGTGATGCTTTTTTCTTTACATGTGTTTCTTGCCATCAACACCCAAATCCTCCAACTGACTACGAAGATTCTGGTTGTCTTCTAGCAACCGGTCATACTCGAGAAGCAGGCCTTCAGATTGCTTCTTCAAAGCCTCTGCTTTAGAATTAGCAGACTCAGCATCATCCGCTTTGGCAGCACATTCTGATTCCAGGGTCTTGATCTTAGACTTCAAAGCAGCAATTTCTTCCTCTACAGCTTTACGCCCCTCATTCTCATTTTTCGCATCATCATAGTTTCTATTTTGTTGTTTCTTTGCAGCCTCCATTGTCTTTCTAAGCAAGCGCAACTCCCTAATGTAATGGTGCAATCTGTCCATCATCAGTCCAAGGAACAGAATGAATCCTGCATGTCAATTAATACGTGTATGTCAGATACTGAGCAATATAAATCTTTCTCGGACAGCAATACAACAACTTGTAATCAGTCTGTCGTGCAGCTGCTGATATACGGTTACACTTACCTTCAGCAAATACAATCAAATGAGTTAGCAATGAATACAGGGATAATAAACAAAAGAAGTTCAAACCATTCTTGTTAACTTCTCCATGACTCAAAATCAAAAGCAAAGCCATGTGGCGACATGAACGTTTAACAACTTGGGAGTAACTGCAACGTTTTTGACTTATAACAGAACGTAAACACATCTCAATATAATCCAAGCCTCGATTTACTTTCTACTGAAGCATAGTTCCTACTTCCTAGTATTAGCTGGTTGGAATTACTTGAATATGTTCAACAAGCAAGACATGTCAAGGAGGTAAATCTCATGGCTTAATCCTAGCTTGTTCATTCTTCCGTGATTCAAATCTATTCTTTACACACAACAGCAATGCCAGATCATCAACTTGAAGGCCAGAGCATCAATCACTCTATATGTAGAAGTACCAAAACGAAAATACGCAATAAAGTTAGGATACATGATGCACGGCTTCATTGCATTCAAAGTAAAGCATACTTAGTTACAACCGTTCAAGTAAGCTATCCACTCAAGAGATAGATTTGCTAGTCGCAGTTCTTAATTTGCATGTTTGTAAGCTAGTAAGAAATCCGAGTGCAGATAACATTCCACCTTTCCCGACTCTATCCAACCAGAAGCAGCCTTGTTAACCTGTTCCTTAACTCCAACGTGGGTATGTTGATAGCAATCATACGAGCATTGCCCCAGCTTTCAGCTTTGCCATCATTTCTAATGTCAGTATGACATACTTGGGGCAGCTTCCTTTAGTTCATTATCATGAATCATGTATGTGAAAGTAACTCTCCTCCCCCTCTTGCTCCCCCATGAAAGAAATTACGGACTAAGGTCATTGGGTCTTTTAGAGTTCTCCTTAATTGCAAAAATCGTAGTTTGCTCTATTTTTTTTAGAGGATTCGTTAGTTGGAGATATTGGAACTTATTAACAAACAAGCACACCTCGTCAAGCTGAGAATGAATATCACATTTAATCCCATGATCCTAGCTTATGTATTCAGATTGTCAATGTGACAAAGCTATAAGAGCTTGGAAAAAAGTGAGAAACTATAATGCTATGGAATTTAAAGTACCCAAGCAACCAAATCAACAAGTTGCAAGGCATCATAGTCAGGCTAAAGAACAAGAGTCGGGATGAAGTTGAACTGCAACATCAACTAAACCCAACATTCCAAGGATAATACGAACTTACATAAGGGGACTCACATTAAAGTTGTTACTCATACAAGTAACACACAAACTGATTCAAAGCCTAAATGAAACGACAACCAGAAAGCACATCTAACTAAAGTTCCAAGTGACCCACTCATCATTTATAGAATGCCCAGCACTGACCAAGAACGAGCACTTAGTACCATACTATTTTATTGAGGTCTGTCATGGCTAACATGTAATGGTAAAGCAGGTGTATAGTCTCCTAATGCAGAAGGTCTAAACTATCAAGAGAGAATCCCAAAAGTATTAGTTTGACAATCACCATGATCTCCAGACATATGATTTAACTTATTAAATATTATAAAAAATGAAATTGGGGGACAGGAGAGGAAACGCAAGAATAACATGGATAGCTGTCAAAAGGACTGGGAAAAGTGACACCAAAAGAAAGAGTTGGCAGATCTGGAACACAGTAGATCCAATACTTTAAATGGTAAAAACCATTGAACTGATGCCTACATAGTTTTGCAGCATTTGGGGTTAAGTTGACCTCTAGAAATTCAGGTTCACATTGCACACCCATCCTTAATGCAACACTTCACCACCATGGTTACTGAATAACGTAGTATACCAAATAAGCACTCCACACGGTAGGTTTTTGCTTCTATAGTATACTCGAACATGCAAAGTAATACTTAATATGTAATATTAACACGAACATGCAAGGTAATACAATTATGCAAGGAGTGTTTCACATGGTATGTGTTTGTTTTGAGGTATTCACAATATGTAAAAGACAAAAATATGCAAAGTAATACAAATATGTGATACGCAATTTACATGGTAAGTTTACTTTCTAGAAAATCCACAATTTGTAATACGAATACGAATATGCATACTATTATTATGCAATATGGAAGTGAACCGAGAGAATTATGTGAACATGTTCACAACAATTAGCACTCCATTTTCAGCTCCAATATATACACTCAAGATCCTCTAGAGTACAACATTACTGTACTATTTCGTCAAGTATTCAACGGAAGTTACAATCTTTCGAAGTGCAAACCCGGCATAATTAGGTTCTACCGATCCATAACACAGATAGGCTTACTTCACCATACAATGCCCCCCTATTTTACAGGGCGAACTGTAACCACTATATAAGAGTGATAATGAGGAGATACTCCCGCAGTAATCAAACCGTTTTAGAGGCTAAGGAGTTCACTGACATGGCACTCTTTAAATAACCAAGCAATACTAGACAACTACGTCAACAGACCAACATCACAACAGAAAATAAAGATCAAACTGATTCAACAGGACATATAACACACAGTATAGCTTGACACCAACCCAAGTGCGGACACCACCCAACTTATTTGCTACCTCTTTCTACACAAATTCAAAACCCAAAACCCTGAAAAGAAGGAACTAAGATCACCAAGGATGTACACAAGCAAGTGTTCCCAACTCCAAAACAATCCAACCTAGCAGATAACTTTCTACATCAAACGATCTACGATAGAATGAAACACGATCCAACCAAATTGTTATCTCTTCTCAAAATACTCCTCCCGACCAATCCAAGACTCCCATCCCTAATTAGCATGCTATCTAGTACTTTAAGGTAACAAACCAACCCTCTTAGAACATGGATCACAATTTATACAATTCCGAGCAAACCACAATCGCAAATTAAATCCAACAACTATCTTTAACTCGAACACCACCCAATTTCAACAGAACCCAACGCAACCATCTCCAACACAAACACAACCTCCAGTCAGAACAATAGTATCAGCACAAGCTTCTCCAACACGAACCCAATTACAACAATAGCAGCAGTGCAGCACAAGATCGATCTCGAACACGAACACGAACACAACCCAATTACAACAACAACAATAACAATTAACAACAAACAACAACAACAAGACAACAACATGAAGTGAAAATAAAAACGTGATTGTTAAGAAAAAAGAGGTAAGAAAGATACCCATAAGAGAAGCATCGAGAAGAGCGCGAACAAAGAGGATTTGATCAGTAGGGTTAATAGAACCAGGCTCTTCCTCACGCTGTCGGATGCTGACAACATTGGAAACAGTAGAAACGAGCAAAACGAGGATAGTACCACCGACAGTAGTGACAATGACAGGTCCTCTTCCCCGTTTCATACGATCCAAACCCAATATCACCAGCTTCCTTAACGGGGTTCTGAACAACAGCAGCAGGATCACCCCCATCTCTGCGATTATCAGTGTGAATAGTAGATGTATCATTTTTACTCAATCTACTTCTAATTTGCTGCTACTGCTGCTGCTGTTGTTGTTGTTGTTGGAGAGATATAGAGAAAGAGAGAGTGAGAGATCCGAGGTGGGTGAGACGGTGGGTATCTGCGGTTTCTATGGCGGTCTCTTTGGGTTTCTGTCGACACACTGAAAAGGAAAAATAAGAGAGAAATGTTTGACCACAAGACTCTCTTGCGTGACGGGGGTTTTGCCGATTCAACTTTTGAGTCCGGGTTTTACGATTAGACGGTTTTCTACGATGATGTTAAAATGTTGGACTTGGTTTGCTCATGTTTTGAGTGGTTTTGTGTCGAATGGGTTTTTGCTGTTTAAGTTTTTGAGTATGGATTTTACGATGAGACGGTTTTCTACGAAGTGATTGTGCACTCGGTTTTTTTTTTTTTGCAAGGTCGGAGGTGGTTCACTTGTTTATTAGGAGTGGCTTCTAACATAGTTCACTCTTTTTTTTAAAATAACGTAAACAATTACTCAGGAGTAAGGACATATGCTAATACGCGCACACTGGGATGATTATCAAACTCCGATCTTTGTGGTGTAGAGTGAGATTAAAGACTTAGAAAGTCGTGTTGTGGGATATTGATGTGAAATCCATTTTAGAAGTTTAGACTTCAGTTCCTTGTTTTTCTTTTTAGACGAGTGATTGGTCTTACAAGTTTATACGGCTTATATAGGCACATAATAAGAACCACACTTCCTCTCCTCTCAAAAAAAAAAAAAACAAAAAACCACACCAATTCCACGCTCCTTGCTTCAAAGTTTCTTCTTTATCTTCATGTAACACCTCTCTTCATCAACAATTTCATCATCATGCTCTTGGAGCACTAAACCATAAAAACCCGAATCAGATGCACACTTGTTCTCTATAATGTAGACCGAGTACAATTGGATAACAATAATGAACCAAACTTTTGTGAACCTTGTAAATCAAGGATGTACCCTTCACTATGTTGGATTTTCAAGTTAGAACCAAACGTTAACATTCCAAAGAAATGAGGGAGTACTATACATTCAATGTCAAAACCCCGATATGTTAAACACACGAGCAGAGCCATCATCTGAAGCTGAAACACGAAATTTTTGACAGGCCGAAACTGCAAGTTCGTTTACTTGTTGGGAATGGCCCCTCAAGTTTCTTACAAGTTCCTCTGAGCGTGTGCCCCAAATGTTGGTTTGCCCATCGCTACACCCTGAAGCTACATATCTCGAATCACCAAGCCATTTCAAGGATGTCACCTCATCCTGCACCCAATAATATTGAACATCACGACGAGAAATAACGATAAACACTCAAAATCAGATCAAATAGACCTTAAATTGTTTCCGGTTGAGCCATAATAACTCTGATGAATACGTGAACTAGTCGTTCTTCGATTACCAGCATAATAAACCCTTGATGCAAAAATGTGTGAAAGTTAAAAGAACATCTGCTTAAGGTCTTTGTTATAGGCCAGAATAGCAGCCAGAGGTAAAATAATATAGTTTGCGTTGTCCACAAACCCTTAATAGTAGATGCGAGTTACAAAGAACGTCCGTATAATAATCCATACTTTAAGGTTCAAGATTGAGGAGGAATGCTAAGTCATACAATGTACACTGTTGCACCTATAGGACAAAGGCCTCAAGTCCTATACATACACACCACTGATGCACAATGTATCACCAAAAAATTATCGTATCATTCAAGAGAATGCAATCATGATAACTTCAAAAAAGTAGAATGAAAAGACATAAGCTCATCCACCATAGAAAGATGACTAACCTTTCCTGTTTTTATATTTGTTACCCCTATGAAACCATCATTAGAGCCAGTCAGAGAAAGAGTTGAGTCCGAGGTAATTGTCAGGCATGTCAATCCAGAGGACTTCTTTGAATCCCCTGAAGCACAAAGAGACAACATAATTGACATAAATCAGAAAATCAATTGAGACACGATGTCATGTAAACCTTGCAAGTAGGGAGCTTGAAAGTAACGTAGCTACACTCATGAGTCCTGAATATCATGAAATCGCTCACCTTGAGCAAGAATTCTCCGGTCACTTCCTCGACAACATATTCTCAGTGTATCATCCAATGATCACGTACATATAGCTTCACCTACAGCAACCAACAGTGCCATGAAAGGCTAAACAAGTTGATGTCTCAAACGCCAAAACAATGCTTAAGGGATATTCTCTTTTAATACAGTATTAGACATCTAAACAATCCCCATCTGGTGCAAATTCCCACAAGTCACAGATTCAGAATGACCAGAAAAGACTTTGAGAACCGCACCCTTTTCAGCATCCCACAGCCACGTAGTTGCATCCGTACACCCTGCCAGGACTAAAGGAGCACTTGAAAGCCACCTTACCCACTGCATTAGCGCGGACATTGCTAGCGTTAGCTTTCACACTTTACAGTGCAATAAAAAAAAATTGGAGATAGAGATTTAGTCGCAATTCCATTATCCCGGCCTCACCTCAAACTCAAGTCCTACACTCCTACATCAGGGCCTTCAAATTCACATTTGAGATTGTCTGACATGTCCCATATCTTAACTTGTGCATCGACTCCTCAAGTAGCTGACAACTCCCCGTCGGGACTAAAGGCCAAACTAGAAATACTGTCCTTGTGGCCTACAATCATATAAGGGGACAAACAATTGGTTCAAAAATCTAGAATAGAATGCGCTAAAAGAGCGGAGTGATGAAAAAGTTGACACTTTCCAAGATTGTTTGGCTGAATTTATAAGAACGGAATCATCCATCAGTAAGGGCAAAAGGTTTCAAAATCACAGCAACAAATCACATTGTGGTATAAAAAAAACAGAAGAAACGAGAGGCAGTTCATACCTGCGAGTTCACTCGCCAATTACCAAAGACAAGCTTTGTCATCCCCACTCCCATTTTCCAATAATGCCGCATACTTGGGTTACAGGCAACGGCATAGACGGGTTCTAAGATAAACAAGAAATAATCTCACTTAGAGTTACTCCACAACATTGCTGAAAAATCCCTAGAGTTAGTAAAAATACATCTCTGTCGCGACACAATGAGTTCATGATGACCAAATTCGTCATAAGACGAAAATTGTTCGCAATCAACTTAATCCAAAGATGACAATGTTAGAGGGCACTACTCCCTCCGTCCCAGTTCAAACGCCCCATATTCCATTTTGGGACGTCCCACTTCAAACACCCCATCTATTTTGGGACGTATTTCTCTCTCCTACTTTTATTAAATTATTACATCTTCCCTCACATTATCTCTCCTACTTTTACCCCACTCAACTTATTACATCAATTTTTCTTATTCCACTACAAAAAAGCCTTGGGGCGTTTGATCTGGGACGGAGGGAGTATAATATAAGTTTAGGTCATTGTAGAGAGGAAAAAATCAAAATAAATAGCTCTTACCAGTGATCTGGAGTACGTGAATGGAATCATCAGGTTCATGAAATGTATCATCTGAAGAATTCACAAACATCGAATGAGTTACTACATACATGATACATACTATTGAAAGTAAACATTAACTAAAAAACAAAAGAGAGAATATAAGATGGTAGTGGCGATACCTTGACAAACATCCTTGTCGTCAACATCAGGAAGGTCTGCATTGAGAAGATACAAGAGTAGGCTTCGTCAGACACAACAGTCAAAAAAGCCCTAATACCCCAATTGATATGGGGTGGGCTAAGATGAACTGTCGAGTATGTAGCTATGCATAAAGTGTGCCTTCTAAGACCAAAATCAAAGAGGAGGAGCATTGTAGTGGAAAAGGTCACCTTGATCGTCAAGAATGAACTCATTAATACTGTCGAATTCGTAGATGAAAGCTTCTCCTTCATCGTCACTAATGTCACCCTCCACCAACATAGATGATGTTCCACAGATATCCATCTATTTTACGTGAATAATGCAGTGTGTTTCCTCAGAGGAGGATTAGAGACTAGGGTCTCCACAGAGAATGGACTGCCTGGATTTATCTCCCTCAACAATGTTGTCCACAACTCCAGCTGGAATTCTCGGGATATGTTTCCAGGCGCTTGGGTCCAACAGTGTTTTTTTTTTTTTTTTTTTGGCCTATGGTGGAGAAGGAATTGAAACCAAAGAATAAAATGAACTTGAAAAGGGAAACAAAACCCATAAATAAAAATGTGTGGGAGAGAAATGTAAGATGAATGGAAAGTCCTGGAGTAAAGCAACACACCAAGGTCCTCCAGAATTAAGATTGGTATTACTTAGTGAATCTGACTCATTAACATAGGAGCCGAATCACTGGAAACTGGTTACTACTTGTGTAGTTGAAGACCAGTAGACAGACTTACATGTGAGCAGGAAAACTCCACCGACCCTAGCACCAGCTTCAACATGGTATGATCCAGATAGTGAGTCTGCTGCATCCTGGTGCTCTGAGTTGCAAAGGCATATGCTGCTGGTTCAAGATTTGAAGATATAGAATCAGTTTGACACCATTGCAAGCGGCCAAATTCATACATCCATTCTGATTAAAACTTCGAGATTCACCATCTCCACCTCTACCAGTAACAGTATAAAACCCCTGCTCGACAGAACAACCTTCAAACCACCTTTATCTAAACATCTCAGACAGTCTCTCGCCTGAAGAAAGAGTGAAACACTCCCATGCTTACTAACTTCTCATACCCCATTGCTGTTCTCCCCATTCCTAGTTTCAAACTGCCGTCTTCCTGCTTGGTTGTTTTTATGTTTCAGCTTTATATTTGGACTCTGGAATTTGGATTCTCCCTCATTAGAACAAAAACAGCCTTCCACCAGGCAGGTGCCACAGCTTGAGATCCTTGCGTTCACAATTACTCTTGGCAGGCCAAAACTATCAGGTTTCGCCCCAATCTAAAATGGCCACAAGACTGCATCTGTAAGAAACAAGCAAAGATTTCCATCAAACTCATGATACAAAAGATGGAGTATGAACTGAGTTACTCTGGGAGGTTCAACTACAAGAACTACCGTGGTAGCAATGCAAGACAGCGTAGACTAATAGTGAAAATTTCCGCAACAAGTTTATCGCTATCGCTCTCAGGATTTCTCAGCTGCACCCTCTCACCAAGCCAACAAACAAAACGGGCAAGAGCCTTCACAGTGCTCACTATTTAGTTCCTTAGGGTTTATGCTTAAATCCTACAAAAGTTGGATTTATCATACAATCAGTGGTAACAAATTGACTGCTTCCCTATGAATGTTGGGTGAAAACACATAAAATATGAAAAAAGGGATCATGATTCTTCTACCAAAAAAAATGCATATTTTAATTTCCCAACACATAAAAGAGGCCGGTGAATCCACCAAATGGCATTAACAGCACCATCTGCAGAGAGTGAAACCATACACGTCACATGGTATGCTGTTTAATTAATCCAAAACAGCAAGTACAAGCATCATATCCTCCCAACATATGTTATTAATTCCGTCTCAGGTAAACTGTGAGATCTGACAAAAGAGGAAGGACAAACAAGAGGACAGAAAAAAAAAATTTGAATTACAACATGTTAAATGGCAGCATACACTGCATGAAAACTCTCTTATATGGTAAGGAAAAAAAAAAAAAAAAAAAAAAAACTAAAGGATGAGGGTTGTCTCACCTTGAACAGAAAAGTATGGCAGACAATCACATGGAAATTGACATAGGATACCATGATCTTCATTGAAACCAAAAGGTCACTGATCGCCTCTTCAATGAACAGGCGATAAGAGGCCACGCTCAACAAACCGCATCAATAAAGTCTCTGCCTCTTTCAAATTCCCATCTAACATAAGTGTTTTTCTCATGTTCACACATAAACTTAAATTAGGTATCAAATTTCGCTTAAACATTCTACAAGCGACTTTGTAGGCTGATAGAGAGTTTCCTGCCTTTAAATAGCTTTGCATTACTACATGGCAGGTATTACAATCAATTACTGAAGCAGTTTTTAAAACTTCCCCAAGAAGGTTGTAAGACTCTGTTAAGTACCCAAAGTGACAGAGCTTTTCAATGACTTGGTTATAAGCACTCTTGTAAGGTTGCTTAGGCAGCAACTTCTGCAATACCTTCATCAAATCTTCCACCCTACCATGCTGACAAAATCTATGAATTATTGACCGGTATGTGATAGGAGTTGGAAGTATACCCCTGCCCAGCATTTTCTTCACAAGATCAGTTGCCTCTTCAATCCGACCGCGTCTGGCCAATGCATCAATTATTGTTGTATATGTCACAACATCAGGCCGCTTGTTAACCAAATACATATCATCAAGCAAAGATAGAGCACCCTCCAGATCATCCTTCTGACAATATCCATGGATTACAGTAGTAAAATGTACCACGTTTATATCACACCCCTTACTCAGACACTCTTCCATAAACCTTCTAGCCTCATCTGTCCTCTCCCTGCAGAGAGACACAAGCAGCGAATTCATTTCAGCTGGAGACAGAAGAAAACCTTTCCCAAGCATCTCTCTGACCATTTCACAAGCCTCAGACAACTTCCCTTCTCTATGTAAACCACGTGTTACAACACTATATGTGGTCGCATTTGGTGTCCACCATTCTTCTTCACTTTTATTCATCATATCTTGAGCCTCTGATGAGCTACCACTTCGACAAAGGCCATTCAGGAAAGCTGTGTGTGACACAGTATTCGGTTTACAGCCATTTTTGTACATTTTCTGTAGTATTTGCTTGGCTCCATCGATATTTCCCGCCCGACAAAACCCATCTAAAAGAGCAGTATAAGTAACTACATCTGGGTTACAATTCTTCTTAAACATCTCGTCAACAATCTCCTCTGCTTTGTTTATTCGTCCTTCCTGACATAGGGCATGAACTAATGCAGTGTAACCTACTTTATCCACTCGAAAACCTTGTTCCTGTGCTTCTTTTAAAAAAACGTAAGCCTCGTTACTATGCCCATGCTTGCAGAGCATATGAATAAGATTATTATAGGTGACCATATCTACAACTAAATTATAGGCTGCCATGTTTTCAAGCAACACTCTTATCTCAGCCATGTTCTTGTCTTTACAAAAGTAAGCCATAACAGTATAAAAACTAACTTTATCAGGGGCACATCCCTTGGTATGCATGTCATCAATTAGTTTGACGCAATCCTTCACCCGGTTCACATTACAATAACCTTTAATCAAGCAGTTATATGTAATGACATCAGGTTCAATGCCAACAAGTTGCATTCTTTCTAGGAACCTCAAAGCTTTGTCCAACCTGCCAGCCATCACTAAGCAATGAATTGCAGTGTTACAGATAGATAAGCTAAGATGAACGCCTGTCTTTTGCATCGTACCAAGAACCCCCATTGCATGTCTCAGTCTGCCTGCCCTACTGTAAGAAACCATCAAACAACTAAACGCCTCTTGGCTACAATCTATACCCCGCCTGTGCATGAGACGGAGGACCCTCCTAGCACCCTCACACAACTTAGTCTTCCCAAGAATATGAAGCATGGCATAATAAACAATCGGGTCATGGCGGTAACGCCATTGCCTGTCAGCCCAATAAAAAAACTCCAAGGCTACCCTTTCATCATCCTGCAAGTGCAAAACCGCACAGACTTGCCGGGGTTTAAGCTTTCTAAGCAAACTCCTCAATTCAGCTTCAAGATCAAGGTTCCAATTTGATCTCAATGCAACTAACCTATATGTATCTCTAACCAAAGGGTGCCTAAATTCACTTTCATCCTTCTCATATCTTTTACTGTCCTCCTTTTGCTCACAACTTTTATCAAATGAATCTAAAACCCTAAAATCTTCATCCTCAATCACACAAATCCCCTCTTCATCACCTACACCTTGTTCATCAAACCCACAAATTTTTCTATGAAAAGCACCATTTTCCACAATTTGGATTCTCAAATTAGACCTCAAATGTCTGATTTGATTGGTACCCACCTGCTCATTTTCATCATTCTCTAATCCTCTTGCATCAAAATCATGTCTTTTGTGATTAGCTTGACCATCACTTTTTCTAGTTTTGGGATGAATAAAAGTTGATAAAAATGAGGCAGAAAGAAAATTACCAAACTTAGGATGAATAGAAACATGTTGTTTGAGCTTCAAAGTGAAGCTTCTCATGGTATAATCAGCCTTCATCACCATCACCATCATGTTTGCTGCAAATTTATTAATTTAAATATGGGGAAAAAAAAGCTTCAGTGCATCTTCCTCGTAAACCTTGTGGCGGTCGAGGTGCCCATGGCGCCGGTTGTCACCGGTGATGTGCGGCGGCGGTAGTTCCGGTGGAGGCGCCACTTCGGTAGCAGTGAAAATGGTGGAAAAATGTTTGGAGATGTGAACACAGTAACTTGGTGACTTGCCTGACTGGTGACTTGGTGAGTGAGAGCGGGAATGGGCGATTAACCCCAATGGTTATAGCGTACCAAACTCTCATCCGACCTGTTGGTTGAAAGGTGATTTACCTTCATCGATAAGTCGGGTGTTCGAGACAAGGTACCACCAACAACACCAACAACTATGGAATTTAGTTGTCATAGTAATTTAACGATGTCTTTTCATCCCTACTATTAACGGACCAATTGGAACATTATTCTGGTGCATTACCTCTCACTGCCTTAGGTCACGTTCGGAAGAAATATGCATTATTCCATCCCCTTATGTAGACGCTCGTTCTCTTATTTCGACTTGGAAATTATAACTCCAATATTCCAGGAAATAGAAAGAAGTTCATCTTAGATTATAGATTTATAGAGTAGTTATGTCACTGAAGATAATCTTAGTGCACTTGCTTTATCTAACTAGTCGTAATTCATCAACAGATTCAACACAATACGTTGGCATGATCATATCCTTAGTGAACATTTGATGGGAGTCGGATCACCCTAGAGACAATGGTGTCGTAAACTCTTACACTTTGTTTACAACTATTTTGGTAGGGAGGAATTGGACGGAAAGAAAGGGAAGGAAGAGAAAGGAAAAGAATTATGATTTCCCTTGTTTGATTGAAAACTTAAAAATGTTGTATTTTCCTTAGGAAGATGTGTATTATTATGTTGTATTTTCCTTTCCTTCCAAATCCCACCATTTTGGGCGGAAAAGATTTTCACAGTTTTATGAATAATACTTTTCTTCCATTTCCTTTCCTTTCTCCTCATTTCCTATTCTTTTTTAGCCGTTAAGGTCTCCCAGACTCTTATACTTAACTAGTCCCATTATGTAACTATTTTTAAGCTTCTGAACATGGATTTTCTATCACTCTCAACACTATCGATTTGTATTTGATTGATGTTACATTTGGGTTGGCTTGAAGTGTAAGCCTTCAATGGTAAAATGTAGCTGTCTGGTGCACTAGGGACTTTCCAGATTGGTTTTCTTATTCAACGACGTCTTGGGTTCTTCAACGTTTATTTTTCGACAGAACGCAAGTGCACACTTACGACATTCAAATTTATACGAGTCCCAAATCATCAAGAGATTACATTTATAGCTCTTGTGCACAACACGGGTCCTCGCCTCACATCCTGAACGTCACAAAAGATCACTGGAAACATAACACGCTCATCAATCTATCATCCAGTTAAGAGAGGTCTACCTTACACTCATGACTCATCTATGCTCTCGTTAAACAACATTCCTCCGAAGAAAAAAAAAACCATTAGCTTCTGTGAATCATAAAGAAAAGTGATGGAGTGACCAGGCAGCAAGGAGTACAAAAAAATACAACTTCAAAATAAACGCAAAATTGCTCGTCCACGAAAAATTGGTTAAATCTGGTACTGATCTTGGGTTTCTTTCTATGCTTTTGCAGTTTGCTCATCTCCACAAGTCATTTACAAGCTACGACCTCCAAAATAACCGAAGACTGCAGCATGTGATGAACGCTACACTGGAAAACGCCCTTTCTAATACGATAAACTTACATCCTTGGATCGAGTTTACAGTTTCTCATCTAACCCTACCAATAATCATATTTTATCACTGGACCTTCATCAACAAATGTACGTCCTAGCTTCTTGCCAGTCCTGTCCCACCGAATAAAATTAGCACTATTATGTACCATTCAGCTATAGCATTGCTGAAAAGATATTCAGCCAACGACGCCGAGATCACATATGCATCCACTACCCCAGAAGATGCAGCTTGTCTCAGCTAGTCCTAGTTAGATCCTGACCTTTAGTTGTCTTCAAAATGGCCGCAGCTCAAACCAATACAAATTTTTATGTACACCTTCCACGGGCAATAACAAAATTGGCCGACACGCAACCATATTTTGTATTGAAGTTATCACCAAGATGACCTTACCTCTTTCATTCTGGATCTGAATCAATTGAAAAAAGAAAACGTTGTTTCGCAGAACGTTTCGGAAGAGGATACGAGAAATCACTATCCGGTCTTTCTCTTGTCTTTTCAGATTTGTTGCTGTTCGAACCAAAAAGAAATGGAGCTGCACACAGGGAGAAAAACAAGAAATCAACCCCATGATCATTAAGCAAAAGCCATAGGCTTCAAGTAGGACTCTGAAAGAAACATGTTGATCACAACCACTCCTGGAAGCACAAACAAATTGGGAAGTGAAAACAGACCTAGCTTTCCGTCAGGAAATAACACTTTATAACAAAGAAAGTTTCCGAATAGAATTAAAATTTTCACAAGAAAAAAGAAAGTGTGGGTTAGGGAATGGGGATTTCATACTCAAATCCAAAATTTACCCAAATCATATGTTTGGCTGTCCCGAAAATTTGGATTTGTGTCATATCCCATACAATTTGAAACAAATTTTTTCATGTGTAAACCAAATACCATCCCAGACCCCTTCATTTGCAAATTCTTTACTTTCCCAAACAAATGATTTGTAATTGAATACCACAATCTGAAATGACAAATTTACAATGATTACAAACATTTTAAATCATTGTTTCCAAACGCTACATCAAGGATAAGATTCAAGAAAAAGATGTCCTAGTGAAAAAGATACACAAGGCTCTAAAATCATTTGAACCAAGATTCTTAGAGAGCACTTGCTCTTGTACGGTTCAAAATAAACTTACCTATCTGCAAGTCTAATGAAGGGGAAAAAAAAAAGTATTGAGACCAATTTCAAAAAGAAAACCATAGGCCAACGAATTGTTTGGGAATGGAGATTTCACTCTCAATCCAAAGTTTACCCAAATCACATGTTTGGCAATCCTAAAAATTTGGGAATTTGGATTTCTGTCGATTCCATAGAATTTAAACAAATTATTTCATGTTTAAACCAAATACCCACCCCAAAGGCCCAAACCCCCTCATTTGCAGATTCTCTACTTCCCCAAACAAATGATTTGTAATTGAATACCACAATCTCAAAAGACAGATATAAAAAGATTACTAGCATTTGAAATCATTGCCTCCAAGCGCTATTTAAGTTAAAAGCACAAACATAAGCCCTTAAAAAATGTCATATTAACGAAGCCATATCCCTCCAAATTCCAAAATGATTTAAACACTCTGTTTCGAAGTTTCCAACTCTATTGCTAAAATTTTCCTCGGAGAGTTGTTAGAAGACTCAAGACAAGACAGCACTCAACATTTCCTTAAGAAGTACTCTGATGACTCACACCCTCATACTGCCAAACATCACAACTTCAGTGTTTGTAAATTCTCCTCGGAGAGTTGTAAGAACAAGACAGCACTCAACTTTCCCCAAGAAGTACTCTGACGAGTCATCCACCCCCATACTGCCAAACATCGTAGCTTCAATGTTTGTAAACAAACATGGAACAAGGATAACTATCAGCATACCATACAGGTGAGGAATTATGTAAAGCATAAAATTCAATTATCAATGTCCACTAGAGAGTAGGAAGGACTACTTTAAAATTTCCAATCACCATTGTCCACTCCAATCACTCAAAACCCACTCCCTAATATGAAATCCTTAGTGCTATTCTACTTCGACCAAACTCAAAATTTGTAACTAAGGAACCATCATCTGGGAAGCCTTAACCTCGTCGTCCAGTAAACATGTATCAGCAGTTTAACTAAAAAACACCTGTCACGGCTGATGGGGTGACTTCCAATGCAGATGTGTGATGGTAGCATCCTAAAGTCCATCTGGCCAGAAATTTAACAAATTTGAATTTAGTTTTGAAAACAAGGGGAAAAACCTATGCTGCACAGAAACGACATGCTGGCCACATTTTCCCTTTAGCTTTAAGTATTAATTCAAGTCTCTAGTAGTTTATGATCATCTTTTAACTCAGCGACATCTTAAACAGTAAACACATCACTAGGTTAAAGATTTGCTTGGTAATTATGTGATAGAAATTGATGAATAACACAAACTATATTGCTTGGTTCTAAAAAACTGCAACAAATGGATTCCATTTGCTGCAGCGAACGAACAAAAGTAGGTCAGGAAGCATGTACCATTCCATCCCCAATTCCAAACAAATATAACTTCTGTTAGAGAATCAGCGAAGTGAGAATAATATGAATAGTGAAAGAAACAAGAATATGATTAAGCAGAACCAGCTTAAGCAGGATACAATGTCTCATCATCTCAAATGGGAATAAGATGGAACTCCAATGTACATCTATGAGTCAGAATCAGGTATCATAGGCACAATTATAGGATGAGCAAGGCCATACAAATTTCTTCTAAGCACACATCTTGAATGTGGTGGCCTTACCCATTTATTCACTACCTAGTGTCCTAAAACATTTGTGCTGCAATTCTGAAAATATCTGCTAGATGAAGTTTTCAGAAAATACTCTTCCACCTCCTCTATTTAAATTGCTTGTTCTGTTCCGGGGGGGGGGGGGGGGGAGGGAAAACAGAGAGATTAAAAAAAGTGTAACATACCTGTTTCTTGCAGCGGGCCCATAGTTCCTTCTGCATGATGAGACTGCTGCCCGGGATTCAGACCATTTCCAGCTCCTGAATCTACATGAGCCGTGCCAACACCATCACCCAGCTTAAGGGAGATCCAATCATCATTGTTAACACAATTTGCCAATTCTTGTTGATTTTTTGCTTCAGTATGCCCAGAAATATTGGAAGGCCTTGTAGGAAGAAAAATTTGGAGGGCCGGATCCTCTGCACCAAAAGCCAAGGGATTATCCACTAAACCATCATTCAAGTCGTTGTTGGAATGGCCAACAGAAGCACCCGGTCCCATACCACCAGAACTCAGAGCACTCTCTGAGCCCATCATATAGCCATTCATCAGGGTCGGGCAGTTCACGGAATTAAGATTGGTATTAGCTAACGTATCTGACCCATCAGCATCAGGACCAAATAACTGAAAACTGGATACTGCTGGTGTAGTTGAAGACAACTGCCACATGGGCAGACCAAACTCATCATCAGCAGGACTAAAAAGGTCAAGGCATGAACTTCCGCCAACCCCAAGACCACCTTCGTCATGGTATGATCCCGAAATTCCATGAGCGTCAACAGAAAAGTTGTATCCATTCTCAATTAAGCCATTGCCATGAACAGCTCCATGTCCTGTCATGTCATTCTCCTCATCCGAATCACTGAGCACAATAACATCTGCATCCTTTGCTGATGCTGATGCATTCTGAGTTGCAAAAGCATATGAAGGTTCAAGATTTAAAGATATAGAATCAAGTTCTGCACCATTATTGGCTGTCAAATCAAAATTAATAATTCCATCCTGATTAACACTTGGATCTCCACCATCTCTACCACTACCAGTAGCACTGCTACTCATTCGAACAACCTTTAAACCATCATTTCCAAAATTTCCGGGTATTCTCTCGCCTGAAGAAAGAGTATTACCATCCCCATGCTTACTAACTTCCCAAACCCCATTGCTGTTCTTCCTGATCCCAATCTTCAAACTGCCACCTTCCTGCTTAATTGTTTTTGACGCTTCAGCTTTAAGTTTAGATTCTCCCTCATCGGGAAGACACAGGCTTCCATCAGGCAGGTGCCAGTGCTTGAGATCCTTACGCTCACAGTCACCTTTAACACGCCAAGAACCATCAGGTTTAGCTTCAATCTCAGTCGTGTCCTCTCCACAAGACTGCATCTGAAGACAATAATCAAATATTTCATCAACACAATATATGACAGAGTATAATCTGAGTTACTCTACAAGGTTTAGTTACGAGAACTACCATGTTAGCGATGCGATTAAAGTAGGGGTCTATAATTATATGCTCCAGTGAGTAGTTCTTCAGACATATAGGGCATTGCCACTGCAAATATGGAAAAATGAAGAATTCTTCTTCATTAGATACATTCTGACATTGGCAGACAAAAACAAATCAAAGTAGGTTCCTTGCCTTCCGTGAACGTTGCTGCATTTCTACGAAAGTGTCAAGGTCAAAACAACCCATATGGGCACATGGCCTGAATCTTCCAGCAGTCTTCATCCTGGAACCACTCATCTGTTCAAGGGAACATAAAATTTAAATTGGCACACATACAATAAAATTACTTCATTTACAACTCTTTTGCCTCTATAAAAAAAAATCATTTGGGAGGAAACATCCTGAATTAACAGATACAATAAACCGATCTGGATAACAAGCTGCTGCAAGATTAAAGAAATATACAAAGGTAGATCCTAAAATAAATAAATCATTACTTACAGGACAACGTAAGTTAATAGTGAAGGAATCTGCAACGACTTCCAAATCACTATCACTATCAGCATTCTCAGCAGCACCCCCTCCACCAATACAACGAACAACACGGGCAAGAGCATCTTCAAATCGCTCACCGTCTGATTCCTTAGGAATCATACTTAAAATCTACAAAAATTGAGATTGATAATACCTAATGTGAGTAAAATGCGTACAATCAGTGGTAGCAATTGACAGCTTGCCTATGAATGTCGGGCAAAAACGCGTAATACGAATCAAGGCATCAGAATTAAAAAAAAATGCAGATTAGATTTCGCAGCACATACAAGAGGCAAGTGAATCCACCAAATAACAAGGACCTACAGACAGTGAAATCATACCTGTTGCAGGGTTCGCCGTTTAACTAATCTAACGCCAAAACTGAAAATGCGAGCATCACATCCTGTTAAACAGATCTTATTAATTCCGTCTCTGGTGAATTGTGAGATCTGACAAAAGAGGAACAGGCAAACAAGTTGACAGAAAAAACTTGCATTACAATATGATAAATTGTGGGCATATATACTGCATAAGAACTCTTTAAGATGATAAGGGAAAGTAAGACGGGAAAACTCACATTTGGACCATCATCACGGCCATTAGCTCCCAGTAATTGTGAACCAGGTCTACTAATAGCTCTAACTGGCACGCCTGAAATTTGAAACAAAAGCCACATCAAGCAAGTAAGTCCTATCTCAACAGTACACTGGGTATATCACTTCAATCAGTCGATGCTGCCAGGTGAAATAAATCAAAGCAAATAAGAGGCGAATTTTTTTTGTACAACTCATCGGTCATCAGTGGGGGAAACGAACATAACTACTACACCCAACAATTATGCGCCATCTGTTACGATACACAGACATGAATGGGCATATGCAAGCAGGACCATAAGTCACACGGATCAAGTAATATGTTCTACAACTTCTATTACACGAAATCAGTATATGGGAGCTCAACATTACATGTCAAGACTGAACCTTGTCCGACACGAAAGCAAAAAGCTATATGCACTGACTAGACCTTACAGATAACCAAGTGCTACCAGTTCTTGCTTAATCTGAAAAGCCACCGTGCACAAATCACTGTGAGATAGGAGAGTAATGTTGCATTGAGCACAACAACCAAAGAGCAAACAGAAGTAAAACGCAGAATACCAGTAAATTTTAGTCCATTTTTATTAAGCAAAAAGACCACAATAAGTCATAGACTACCAGATAAATGAACCCCTAGTCGATCCAAAAGCAATCCCACCTCCCTTGCACCAAACATATTACTTCCAGCAGAAGATCACCACCACCCAAAATAAAAAAGGTATAAAAAAGGTTCAGCAGCTCACCATTAACCTGCAAATCAGCATACTGCGGCCACTGCATTCTAAAAGGAACCTTATCATTGAGAAGCATGCACCACGCCTGCATCATTTTCATATACCAAGAACAATAACAATAAACCATCAAGCCATATAAATACCAAACAAATGCCTAAAGAGGTACAAAAGTACAGAATCAGAAGTGAACAGAGAATAAGATTTTCAATATAGAGGAAAAGCAACAACACAACACCAATGAGAAAAGAACCACAATAATATATATGGATAATTTTCAAACTCAGTTAACCAACCTGAACAGCATAGTCGGACTTCGAAAGTGACTCTCTATCTGACCTTGTAAGGTGAAATGATTTCTCTGCTGATTGCACTGGGTTTACACTGGACACAATGAAAATATACAGCGTCAGCAAGATTATTTGATTATGCATTACAAAGGAAAACAGAAAACCCAGATGGTGTATGCTTCTTCAACGCACCGCAGACAGAAAACCAACAAAAAGCTATGCACCCATGGCTATTACAACACCTTAGATATTATTGGTTGAATGTGAGTTATGCAAAGTGCACAAGCCACAGAGAAAGCGCAAAAATGAGCTTCAGAAACCCTCGGAACAAAGGGCCCGTTTGTTTATATAATTATCTGCTCACGATTGGTAAAAAGACGATCGACAAAGGGCAAACAAGAAATTATAATCTCACTGTTACAGTATTATGAAGTTACTACTTAAGCAGTTAAGAGAGTCCACCTCCTACACTCCCCTCTCAAAATTTAGAAAGCTAAAACACTGAAAGACAAGCAAACACAATTATCCATCAGTCTGCAGACTTGCCATCAACTTCACCAGTAAGAATTTTAGTCTAGCTATTGGCAGCGATATGAACTTTACTAGTTAAGCGTTTAAAAATGGCAACATGCTACACTACCCTCTAAGATTACGAATTTGGAAAATTTTAGGACGATAAAAAATCCAATTACCCGTCAGATTGTATACTAGTCGTCAACTTCACAGGTTGCAAAGGGTGTGCCACTGTCGACCAAAACCTACATGACAAGAAACCGATAGTGAGGATATGATACAATCATAAATTCAAAGTGTACTTGAAAGATAAAAAGGCCACAGATATTTCAAAAACACGCAATAAATCAAGCATCGAAAGAACAAATGAAAGAAAACTGTGATCAGGCAGCAAAGTTGAAAGAAATGTTTCTTTAGGTAAAAGGTACATGATTACTCCCACCACAAGAAACCAATCAATATCAACATTTTAGGTAAAACCTGTTATATTAGGAAGGAAATATTCAAATCAATGTATGTTAAGAAGATGTTTACTCTTTAAATTAATTGTTTTCTATACACCATCAATATCCAGCACTCTTACACTCCCACCAAACAAAAAAAAAGACAATATGTATACATCAATACATCAGTAATCATCAAATTAGTTATATTGAGTGAATAAAATTTGAGCACCCAGATGCACAAGAAATAAACAATTAAAAACAAAAATAATACGTACGGATCAGCTCGCCCAAGGCGGCATACTTCACAATAGAACTGGGAAGGAACTGGTGGAATCCCATCGAAAGGCTTCTCTGGTATAATGACACAGCTAATATGCTGCCATACTTGACACCTTGGATCTTCACACTACACAACGATCAGAGTCAAATCACAAAAACAAAGAGCACCCACACTCTCCAACTTAAATTAGTATGCAAATTTATGAGACATAGAGATTAAAAGAATGAATTACAAAACAGATTTCCATAAACACTCCCCGTCCTCATATTCTCAAAGATGAGATCAACGGTGCACAAAAAACAGTGACCAACTAAGTCCACTTGACTTACAGAACATAAAAGAGCACCTAAAAGCTTAAACCTTAACTGGGATAAGGTGCCTCCAGTATGCAAGCCAGATACAAGTTTCTAAACTCTAACACCATACAAAATGAAAGAAGAAAACCTAGAAAGATTTGAAAGGCAAGCATAACAAACACAACAGAGTAGCAACCAGACTATAAAGGACAGGAACATAATGAACATGACATCAAATTCCTCCCAGCACCTCCCCCCTCCCCAGACAATCCTAATGTGGAAAAGAGTTCTGTCAAAAATACCCATATGGAAAGCAAATGAGTCTTTTGCTCTACTGAAGTTTTCCTCCCTTTCCCCGAAGTGGGCTTGTCTTCCTTCAGCACACCACAGTATATGTGATTACGAACACTAAGTTCAGTTAAAAAAATAAAAGAAAAAGGCTTCAATCCGCCTAAAACATGAAGCCTTGAAGATCATTACAACATCTTTACCAGCGCTCTAAAAGCTCCAGCCATAGAGAAGTTGTACACGGATGACCCAATATGAAAACTGCTTTTGAGAACCACGCCGACTAACTGCTACTTCACAATATAAGAAGCACAATTAGTATTATGAGCCATTTTTCTTTACTCCATTATGTTCCAAAGAAAATGACACATACGAAGTTTCTGGTTGATAGAGGGAATGAGGGATATCCAATAGCCAGCCAAACACTAAGGGTCGTAAAATGGATTTTATTATTGAATTCCTCTCAAGATCGAATGTCAAGTCCTAACTAACGGGCGCAACACCGAGACGTTATCGATATATCGAGGTTGATACGTATAATACACCCGTTACTTTAGGCTGTGTCAGCCGCGTGATTAAGATGCGACAATCAACGACACTGCGATTGCGGCCCAAAACCAAGATTTACACCAAAAGCATGTGAGTTTCAGTATGGAAGTCTCTAAACTCTTCCGAAGTAGACATGAAAAGCTAAAATGAGTAAAATCAAACAAATATTATCTCGGAAGGAAGCACAAACCCTGATCATTGACTCCGTAAGCAGCGAATTACCACAGGGACACCGAACTTTCATGTCCAGATTGAAGGAGTCATCAACTTCCTCTTTGGGCTTCAGCGCGGTAGTATGAGTATGACTGGTATCCGAAGTGACCTGTTGCGCCTGTACTTTTGACGCCAAATCTGTAGCCCCACAACCTTGGAGTTTCCTGTGGACACAAAAAGCAAGCAATGTGGTTTAGACTGGACTTTCAAAAACCCTATATTTCACACAAGGCTTTATAATAAGATAATATGTGCACTCATCACGAAACCTGTAAGTGTCATCAACCATTTTTGCCACATCTTCCTTCGAAAATGTAGGTCTTTTTGCTAAGATCTTCGCAACTGCAGCAAAATGGCAAGTTGAATACACTCAAACCACAAGATACAAGCATTAAATTTCCAACATCACAAAAACTGTAAGAGTCAATCATTTAGCAAAAAAAAATACAATCAGAATAATTCAGAAACTTAGGGTAATCAAACAGATAGTACAACGATGCAAGAGATACTGAAAAGGACTTGAGCAATATGGAAGTATATAAAAGGTTCTGAAGAGGGCCTAGATAAGTAATGCGACAAGTGACTTGAAACTCTAATCACAATTTTCACCAAAGTGAACAAAGTAGAGGTGTTCGTACATGGAACCTGTAACCGGGGTCAACAATCATCAACACCAACTCACACTCACTAAACGATTTCGAAATCGCACAATCGGGCCAAGATCTGAAACATTCAATAGCCTTCTACACCTAATCACAAGAAAGCTACCACACACATCCACTAGACTTAAGGGCCTAAAACTCATAACCAAATTCACATATGGATCTTTTGCTAAAAATGGCCCCCCAACCCGCCTCAACCTTCTGCACAACAAAAACAAATTACTGAAGGTGTGAAAGTAAGCATTTGCACCACTAGGAACTTTTCTTTCAGTGATAAAAAAATCAAAAGAGGCTATGTACATAAACAAACCAAAGGGGATAACATCTGTGTACAAACAGGGAGCTGGATGGTTAAACTCTCATGCTATCATGGGCAATCTTATCTACAAGCAATCACAACTTCAGACCAAAAAAGATCCATGCTTAACCCATGGCAAAGTCTCAGCAATGATAAAAACAAATTAATAATCTAGGGAAAGTGCTGTTTCAATCTACCTTGGTCATCCACAAGAACCGCCAAAATGCGATCAACAAGATCCTGCAAACAACATATCTAAGATAAGCATGGCAGCGTCAGACAAAAGATAGAACTATTCTATTGTGGATGATATGCACAATCTCAGGCATCATAGCCTCGATGATCAAGCCAAGCATATCACCCAAATCTTTACAAAATTGCATCAGGTAACTTAAATAGTCAATCAAATGCAAAACACACATGATGACATCAATACAAACCCCTTTAGTTTAAGGCTAGGGGATCCAAGTAAGAAAAGTGGTGCTACACCCCGAAATTGGTGCAATCTGAAACCGAATTGTAGTACACTCATTCCCCTACTTTGTAAAACTGGCTCCAACATCTTAGACAACAACAACAACATCTTTAACCCTAGTGCCTTAAAGGCTCCCGCCATAAGGCACGGTAAAGGGGGGTCGGATGCATGCAAGCCTTACCCCTATTGAAACATAGAGAGGTTGCGCACGGACTCCCAACTTTTTAGACATTCAGTAAAAACCCTTATGAAGAAACATGTGCAGCTCAACACTTATCCACCTAATACTAAATTGATGTAAGCCAGCAGATGATGAATAAGCACTTTCTTTACACACACACACAAAGACATAGTGTCCCCAATAGAGATGACAAAATCTTTCAATGCCAACTAATAAACAAGTTCAAACCTGTTTTTTTCCTTGCTTAGAAAGACCTAGCTGAGTTAGCACATCCTTTAGCTCTTTGATTCTAAAGTACTGCAGTTTGTCCTGCAAAAAGATTAGCAGACTCCTCATCATAAACATAAGTTATTCATACATATCACAAAAAGAAAGAGAAGCATACTTATTGCTGAGCATGTAAGCATACAGAATATAGCAAGTGGCAAACTGTCTATATTAGGAAAACAAATAACCACAAAAAAAATTAAAAAAAAAAAATGATACTAAGTATTTGAAATAGGTGAACCCATTACACTACAACAACATTAGTACATTACTCCAGTGCTTCTAAGGTGCTTATACTGTAGTAAGAGGGGGGCAGATGTAAGCAGCCTTACCCATGGGTGGACTACAGAAAAAGGCTGTTTCAAATGAACCGAAGAGTTGCATTGAAATCGATCAACCAACTTCTACTCCACAATGTAAGAAGCACAGTCATTTTATTGTGAGAATTCGGTTACTTGAAGCCAAAAAATAACAAATTTTTGACTCCTATGAAACGGATATAAGCAGGAGACACATGAAAATGGAAAAAGGAACCCCCAGCTACCAAACATAATCAAAACCCCTTTTCTAAAGGAAAGATGAGGGTGTCCTCAATATTGCATTGAACTCTGCCATGCAAGATGCACCACTACAACATGACATATGATAAAGGTATGAGCATAGCCAAATTTCAACAAATGCTGAAAAAAAACAACTAAATATGATGTGTCTTAACAGAAATGAAATTGGAGAGCATACAACACCTTTAACCCCAGTGCCTTAGGCTCCCGCCATAAGGCGGGGTAAGGGGGGTCGGATGCACGCAAGCTTTACCCCTATTGAAACATAGAGAGGTTACGCACGGATGACCCAATATAAAAATTGCTACGAGAATCGCACCGACTATCTGCTACTTCACAAAATAAGAAGCACAAATAGTTTTATGAGTCATTTTGCTTTATTCCATTATATCCCAAAAACTAAAGAATAAGTAGTCCTTGGCTCCATTGGAAATGGAAACTGAAATTGGAGAGCCATGAAGAAACTAAATATTTTAAGACTCAGAATGAGATGTAAAAGGCCCAAAAATTAACACAAATTTCTCATAAACTACGTAATTCTGGCCAAACAAATTCTTTGCACTCCGAATCCAATGATAGAAAAACAATGTCACAAAGCAAGCAAACGAAACGCTCTGAAGGACTCTGCTACCATTCAAAAGTAGTCTGTATCTCGTTTATTTTATTTCAAACTTTCTACATAGACCCCATGAAGTTGTATAGAGAGGCTCCTAGTAGCCTATCATCCTCAAATAATACTTCTCCAAAACCTTGTACATAAACTTGGTATAAAATATCTAAGGGTACTTACACCCACAACAAACTGATCACACAGGGTGATTGGAACCTCCTCCCCACATACAACAACGACAATAACCAAGCCTTACTCCCAAAATAATTTGGGGTCGGCTATCGTCTTAAATAATAAATGACATTTGTGCCCTATCCAAACCTCAGGATAAGCTTCTCCCTACAAGGGGTAACCTTGTTGGTGTATGTTGTGACAACCTAACTTAATCTCCTTACGCACAAGTGCACGACCACCTAAAGGGATTGTCCATGTTACCTTTCCACATAATCCCCTAAGCTCTACGCAGGCATCAATTGCCCAACTACGTAGAAAGGCATGTTATGTCGAGATTGGTTCTGCCGTAATTCATTCAATCAATGCACCATGTGAAGCACACATGTGCCTTTCTCAAAAAGCAGCCATTGAAAAGTACAATCAAATGTGAGAAATGCAGTCCCCTCAACAATGCAGAAGTCGTCGACAACAACCACACTAAACGCACTTTGGATTCTAAACTCAACTCACTTCACAGTAATCACAGGGCGGCTAACAAATCACTATAAATTGCAGATACAACCCCTCCATCTAACTAGTAACTACCAATCTTATCTAGCAAAGCACCCAAATCGCCTCCACGCAAAGTCTGATCAGTTTCGCGCAAACCACGACGACGACAACACAATAAAACTTATACCACCAGTTAAAAAGTCCCCAAATCCCATCATTGAACGGCACCCAAACAAATTTCACACACAAACCAAATAAAAATCGAAACCGGCAACCACCGACCACGAAATCCATTCACATATCCAAACCAAACAAAAGTAACTTACACGCAACGAGAAAAATCAACAAACACTAAATAAAATCGGGAAAAAAGCGAGGTGTGATCGTATACCTTACAACTCGCCGCCACATCCATTCCTCCGTCAGAAGATCCACCGCAATCACCGTCTCCTTCACAAACCGCTCACAATTCTCACTAACGAGTGGAGCTCATACTCAATCAAACCCGCCAAATAAATTACGCCTAAAATTCCACACCAAATCATCAAAATTAACTCATCAAACGCCACAAAAACTCAATCAATCCCCCAAAAATTCATCAAAAACCTAAAAAAAAATAGTACCAAAAATTAGAAAAATTAAAAGGTGAAAAAAATAAATGAAGAGCACGCTTACAAAAAGCACGAAACGGAACCGCGGCGGCGGAAAAGGCGGCGTAAAGGAGAAGATAGAAAATAATAAAAACACCACCGGAGAGTGTCCGTAACGGCGGGGGAGCTGGGAATTAATCGCCGACTTTCTCTCTCCTGATTTGCGAGTGTAAACGCAGGGAAATTAACGCAAAAAAAATTGACTGGGAAAAATGATAGAATGACAATACCAAAAACGCTTTTTTCCTTTCGATTAATTTTTTTTATTATTTTATTATTGGGAGAGGGGGTTGTTTGGTGATGGCTTTTTTTTTTCTTTGCTTTTGCTTGGTGTTTTCCAACCAATTGGAGAAGAAGGTTCGGACGTATGGTCCGTTTATTAAATCGGGTTTAATGTGGTGGGTTTAAATCCGGCTTTGTTTTCTCGGTCTGACTCTGACTGATTGTTGCGTCTACCATTTTGCTTTGTGTGTGTAGGTGGGGATGCACCATGGACCCCACTCTCCCCGAGAAATGCCGCCCCATATATATGCCTACTAATTTAGACCTGGCAAACGGATCATTCGGGTCGGGTTTAGGTTGGGTTAATTTGGGTCAGGTCGTTTCGGGTCCAAAAATATCGGGTCGGGTCGGGTATGGTTCGGGTTCAGGTTAAGTTCGGGTTTGGGTCAAATTCGGGTCTGGTTTGGATTTGGGTTGAATTATTCGGGTCACAAAAATATCGGGTTGTTTTCGGGTCTGGTTCGGGTTCGGGTCAAGTTCGGATGGGTGGGTTTGGGTCAAAATGTTCGGGTCGATATTGGTTCGGGTCAATTTCGGGTTTGGGTCAAATTCGGGTCTGTTTCGGATATGAACTATTTTATTTGTAATTCAAACATTTAAGAAATAAGAACAAATTAATGAACGAGAAAATAATCATGCCAAATCGCCAATACTTGTAAAATGTCTTTCTCCAAAGTCCATTACTCCACCATAATGTCTTGCTCCAAAGTCCAAACATTACAATCCCCCAATTCAAAGTACGATATTACAATAGTATTACACATCTTAACGTTTTCACCTAAAAAAAAAATTGCGATATTAAAAATAAGGGAAATTATCCAATATACCCCTGAGGTTACCGAAATTTCCAGGTATAACCCTCAGGTTACCGATCTCTCCAATATACCCCTGAGGTTTACAAAATCCCTCCAGCGTACCCCTAAATGGGGAATTTTTGTGTTTTTCACTAACGGATTCTAACACCATTAACTATTTTGATGAAATTGGATTTTTTTTTAACAAATTGACCAATAATAACATAATCCTAAAACAAAAAAAAAACAATTTCTCTCACCTCCCTCCCAAACCCTGCCACCCATCCGACATAGCCCATGCCCCACTACCTCACCACCGCACCCCATCAACGACTACCACCTGGGCACCTCCATCACCACCATAAAACGTGAGTCCCTCCCGCGACCACACCCCACCGCCATCTTCCTCGCCAAAACCGTCGTCGAAGAGATCTTCGCCGCCTCCGCCTCCGCGGTCTGCAAGAAAGTTCGCCTTAGACCTAATTCGATCCGTTCCTCGCCTGACACCTGACCTCCTCCGCCACCCCCTCCCACCTCCTCTCCTCCCTCATCACCTTCTCCCACGCCAAGATCACCTCGTGCTTCGAATCGCCGTCGCACAATCTCCTCTTCTTCATCACGGAAACCTTAGCTAGGCTGCATCCTCGACCCAGATGGCAGCGGTGGTGTGGTCGCGGGCTCCAGAATGTGGCGGAGGTGACCCGAATGGTTGTGGGTGATGTGGTGGCTGCGGTGGTGGTGTGGTGGTTGCGGTGGTGTGAGAAGGGGAGGGGATAGGAGAGAGAAAATCAAAGGAAATTTGGGTTAGTTTTTTTGTTTTCTTTTTTAATTAGGTTTTTTTTTTAAAATAAGTTAATGAAGTATATGGCTAACGGTGTTAGAGTCCGTTAGTGAAAAACCCATTTCGCAAACCTCAGGGGTATATTGGAGAGTTCGGTAACCTGAGGGGTATACCTGAAAATTTCGGTAACCTCAGGGGTATATTGGATAATTTCCCTAAAAATAAAGCATAACATTACATGATCCGATTACAACATAATCAAAGTTTTTAAAGCATTAACGAGTAACGACCAATGAAACCCTCCCTCCCTCAGTCCCTTATGTCATTTCCGTTATCACCACGGAGTAGGCTTCTCATCAGGAGGGATATCCGCACAACAGTCTCCATGGTAGCGAAGCAGAGATACACCACGGTGAGGATTGTCCCTAAATACAGCTTTCTTGCAATGAACACAAAAGGCAAAAATATTTCCAATTTCGCATTTATAAAGTTTATAGTATTTCCAAATATAACTCCTTCGTTTTCTTCCATTAAGAGTAGCTCCATGTGATTGATTCATGTCTATTCTGTACTCCATGTCTCCCTCTTGTTTTCCTTTTGTTTTCAATCATTGATTTTGATGAGTGTGTGATATTTATAGCTAACCACTCTATAGTTATCTAGTCCAGTGTATGATTTAAGCTTAAATTAATGATATAATATCATAATATGAAGAAGAAAAAAATGTTGACACAAACTTGTAATTTGGGAAAACCTTATTCGGGTCATCTTCGGGTCAATTTGAGATATGTTCGGGTCTCGGGTCAATTCGGGTTCGGATGAGGTTCGGTTTGGGTCAATACGGGTTTGGGTCAATACGGGTTTGGGTCACGTTCGGGTCAACATGATTCGGATGCTTTTCGGTTCGGGTCGGATAGAATTCGGGTTTGGGTCAAGTTCAGATGACCTTATTTGGGTCACGTTCAGGTTTCGGGTCGCATATTTCGGGTCGGATGTTCGGGTCTGGGTCAGTTTTGCCAGGTCTACCCACTATTATCAACTCCAACTCTCCCAAGTTGGGTGAAATGAGTATACTTTCGTACATTATGAATACGAGAGCTCGTTCGGTATCACTTTTTCTTATAACATTAAGTTTAAAAAAAAAGGTTACTTTTGCTTTTCCCCCGGGTGCTCTAACATTTGTACATCTGAGAGAGGAAGAAAAACGTACAAAGTGACAAAGTGTATATTTGTTATTTGAAATGAGAACCACCGGCTCCGAATACTCCCACATAAAAGGAAATGAAATAAATCCCGGTTTCAAAAGCTCAAAAGAGATTACATAATAGAATGACGTCAAATTGATCTACTGCCTTAAGGTTACTTAGTACGAGAAAGTAGATCCGACGATACTCAAAAAATGGGAGAGGTGGAGGTTAACAAACTAGCACAACTCAACAAAATAGTGACTTAACAGTACAAGTACTACCCTTGGCCAAGTCTAAGGCTATGTTTGGTATGCACAATAAGCTAGCTTATTTGGCCAAAGTAGATTATTTGACTAGTTTTTTAAGCTCTTTGACCAAATAAGCTTGTTTGGTACCACCACTAGCTTAATTAATAAGCTAGCTTATTTAAGATGTTACTCTCTGTAACTTATTTAAAAATAAGCTAGCTTATCATAATTTTATTATTATTTTACCCTTAATTATTTACTAAAATAAAATGAGATTAAAAATAAATAATGCATTTTTCTGTAATTTTATATATATCAGCTCCTATATCAGCTAATTTTGCCAAACACTTCTATGACTATCAGCTAATTTTGCCAAACATTTCTCGCCACCCCCCATGGCGGTTTCACCCTTAACAAAATTGGGGGTTTACACTTATAATACTCAGTTCGGGTTTGAAACCGCCATGGGGAGTGGCGGTTTCACCCTTGTCCAAGATCCCCACCGCAGCTCAAGTTTACTGTTTAATAACACACGTAAAACCGCCAGTGGTAATGGCGGTTTTGTCCCGAACCTGAAATGGGTGACGTGCACCCCATAACATTAAACATTTTTGAATCCGACCAATTTTGTTTAATATTTATTTTTAAGCCTTATTTCGAAAAAAAATTCCTACTATTTCAGCTTCCAGCTACTATTTCAACATCCACCTACTCTTTCAGCGTTCAGCTACTATTTCATCTAGTTTTACCAAACATAGTCTAAGAATAAGTACATATTGAAGAACCCAACAACCCTAACTAAGCCCAACGTATACAATTTGTCACCAATTTTCAAAGGAAAACGTCGTCGTTGTGTACTATGATGCTACACCACAAGCAAAAAGGACACCATGAACAAGTATATCGGGATACAACCATCGTTGTACACACAATAATCCTCATAAGCGTGGTGATGTTCTATCTAGATACCCCCATTCAAAACTGACCCCATCTAGGTTGCTTGAAAAAGAATGGTGTTTCCCATGATTAAGAACTACCCTCGGCCAAGTCTAACAATAAGTACATATACTCCCTCCTACCCAAAGACATCTTCCTGTATTCCTATTTGGGACGATTCACTAAGATTTTCCTCTTTCAAAACTTACCCCATTTGGCAAAATTTATGGACTAAACTACCCCTTCTAATTTTCTGTTTTGGAGCTTAATCTTTCCCACAATCCATATTCTCTCTCCTCTCACCCCATCCTCATTCTGCCAACGGGTGACCACAAGGTCCGACCACCCCGATCCCCTTCCTCCTTCAACCGGCGATTTCCATCGTTACATACCAGGCGACCCACCCTAAACGACAACCATCACCATCTCCTTCTTTCACGACAACCATCACCTTTTTCATGATCTGATGAAACTTATTGTGATGGGTTGGTCGATGAGCAGAGAAAGAATTGATCAATTTGTGGTGTTATAAGCAACAGTTAAATAAATGAAGCAATGGTAGAATTCGGTTTAATTTACACATGAGATAAAGCGATGCCAATGCCCTTGTTATTAAACAATCGAAAGCTAAACATAAGGACAGAGATAGGCAGGGGAACCTCAGGTCAAAGAGAAAGATCTGCCAAATCAAAGGTTCTTGAGACGGCTTTGCACCAGGAATCAGCCTTCTTCTGCCTCACGCTCAACGTTGCACAAAAGGTTTGAGCAGTCTTAACCTTTTCTTTTGTTGTAAAAATCTGATCTTCGGTGATTACGCCGGTGGGGTTGGTGGGTCGCTGGTGGTTATGGTGGTGAAATGAATTGAACGGTGGTAAGGAGAGGGGTGGGATTAGAATTTAAGTATTTTGATTTGTGTAATTAATTATTTGCTTATCAATATATTAGGTTTGTTTAATTGGTGTGTTGGTTGTTGTGTCCTACCCAAAGAGGAAAAGGGAGTATTAAAGAACCCAACAACCCTAGCTAAGCCCAACTTAGACAATTTGTCGCCAATTCCCGAAGAAAAACGTCGTCGCTGCGTACTATGATGCTACACCACAAGCAAAAAGGACACCATGCACAAGTATATCGGGATACAACCATCGTTGTACACACAATAATCCTCATAAGCGTGTTGATGTTCTATCTAGATACCCCCATTCAAAACTAACTCCGTCTACGTTGCTTGAAGAAAAAAAAAACTTTTCCCATTGTTTGTCATTGATTCCCCTATTTGGAAATTTTTTAGGGTTCTAGAGATAAGAGAAAGTTTGTCTCATTTAAGAATTTGGAAAACTTTTACTTTATGGCGACATTGCTCATCCAGTAACACTATTTGTTTACAAGGTGTTTAGTTAGCGACAAAAGGTTTAAAACTCCTTTTTGGATTTCGTTCCTTAAAAGTTGAAAACTATGGGACAACAAGTGAACAACTATATACCTACATACTTGAGCTTTGGGAAGAGTCCGCTTAGAGTTTTATGAGTTACCTTACGGTTTTGTACATTAAAAATTATATTTGTACATGGCAGGGAGTATCACTTACATTATCGTATATGCACCTATTTTTCATTTTGGTGTACCTTATTTCTTTTTTAAAAAAAATATATGTCTCACCAAATTACAATGAATGCCACAGATTTGAATGTGTCAATACATAAATTTTCTCGCGAGATTGTAAGACATGTGTGCCTGACCAAATAATACAATATAGGCCGCCATCAAGTTTTCTTTGCTTTCTCTTCTTTCTAAATAAACTACGTATAATTATCATAAGAAATGAGCCGTAAAGTCAATCATACACTCGACAACTTCTTTTGCCCAAACAATACAATTGTATCATTGTATGCCCCAAATTTAATGTGTTTGGCATAACTTTTCAAAGTCCTTATAGTCACTAAAACTATAAATTTGGGCAAACATAGAGTTTTTAGAAGTTAGAAAATATTTAATAAAACCCCTTCTTTAATAATTGATCCTAAAAAACAAAAGCAGCCAATTGATGTTTCTGTTTCTCTAAAAATAATATATTTATGAGATATTTTAATTTGACAAAAAAAAAAAGAGATTACAATAACAAATGAAGTTCGTTTTGTATTATGTTGAACCAAACGCTCAATATTGTTTCGAAAATAGTTTTATAAAAAAAAACTAATTATAAAAAATAGAAATAGATTTACAAAAAGTTGACCAAACTGGCATGTCTTGTGGTAATTTTAGAGTTTAAAGGTTTAGTCTCTCCGATAAATTTACGTTTGATTCGAAATTTCGAATAGTCTATTTCAACATTCCAAAATGAACGGTTGGAGAGTGATATCTCTTTTGTAAATCTTTGATTATGTGAAGCGCTATTCGTCGCCCGTATTTTAGCATTGTCGCCCTAATTTTATACAGTTTTTCCAACTATACCCTAATTTTAATTATCATCATTCTCTCCAATCCGGTATCATGGTTCATGACATCACGCCATTACCACTTGGTATCCAAGCTAAAAGTACCCTTAAAACAACTGAATCACTAAATGTCGCCCACATTAATGCATAAAATACCGAAAATACCCTTTTTTCTCTTTCCTCCTCAGTCCTCACCCACAGCTTCTTTCTCTTTCCTCCTCAAGTCCTCAGTCCTCACCCAAATTTAATAGTTTCGTTCTCTCTAATCCTCACTTAATCTTCTCTTTCCTTATCCCAGAAGTTCTTCAAGTTGCCTGGATCGTCGAAGTGGGCAAATTGAGAGTAGAAAAGGTGAAGTGAGAGAGAGTGAAGAAAAGAGGAGTGAGGGTAAACTTGGAAAAAATTGGGAATTTGTGGGCGACATTTAGTTGCGTGCCAAGAGCAATTAAAGTGGATGATCTGAAGCCCATCAATATGAAGAAATCATGTTCGATCAAGCGAGTAGATAGACCTCAACTTTCATCACCGCTTGGAACCCCTTCAAATTCTGAACAAATATAATCCATCAAAAAATTTATACATAAAATCATTAATAAAATTAAATCATCTTATGTTTGTGATGAATTGCTTGGGCACACTAGATAGAACACGGACGAGTTATTGAGACGACATGTCTCAACGTGTGCATCTTGAGAGTTAACGTATAGACCGCGCGTTTGTCGGTGTGTGACTAATGTTGATTGTATGTTGTCGTAACGAATCTATATTGACAATGTTGTAGTCTATGGTGATCAATCGACGATGCGAGGTGGTCACTATGCTTGTTTAATTTGCTAGATTAGGAGTTGACGATGTCTGGGAAAAGGGCATGTAAATTAAAGTGAGCCGTGAAAACTTGGGATTGAAAGAGTAAATGGGAATGAAAATCAAAGAACATGTTTTTCTATTTTTTCTTAGTAACGGAGGATAGGATTAGACTTAGAGTGGGAGATAGTGTTGATTGTCAAAGGGGTAATTTGGGAATGTAGTGGGCGATAATAGTAATATGATGGACGACGAATAACACCTCTCATTATTATATCAACCATCCATCTTTCACCCGTCAAACCATTTAGATCGGGTTTTCGGTCGTTAATATTTATCACAAATTATTAGGTACCCCGGGGGTACCTAGAGCTACGTACCCCCTGGTTAACTGTTCACTTTTTATATTGCACATTATACTCACTATATACTTTCACTCATTATTTTAAAATTTTCACTCATTGTTTCTTAATTTCACTCATTATGTACTTTCACTCATTATTTTACAATTTTTACTCATTATTTTTCAATTTTCATTCATTATCTTCCGATTTTCACTAATTATATATAACATGATAATCATTATTTATTTTCAGTCATTATTCTGAATTTTCAATCATTATATACAGCTTTCTTCCAATCATTATTTCCCAACTTTCACTCATTAGAGGTACCATATACCAATTGAATATTTATAGGATCACTTTAAAGGGTGCGGTTTTGTTTGAGTTTCACTAAACAAATCACCGTGATTGACACAAAAGTGTCAATCACGGATTGGTAGCCAAATCCTGACCGCACATTTGCATCTCCAAAATTCAAAGGCCCAAAATATTTCCCCCACCCTTACCCTTATTCAGTTCTCTCTCTCTCTCCTCCCCAACTTAGCCACCACGCACCACCACCACGTTCACCCACACAACCTGAAAAGTGGGTTAGCGCGGCGCCGGAAAGTGGGACCCTAACCCACTTTTTCGGCCACCTTAAGGATAACACATCCAAATAGGGTTGACCAAACCCATCAAACACCCACTATCATTAGGGTGTCTTTTTGTTCTTTCCGGCGAAGCCTCCGGGGGGTGGGAGGTGGGTCGCCGGCTGTAGGCGCTGGGTTGGGTAGGGTGCTGGTGGTGGTGTGCGTGGTGGGAGGCCGTTGCGCGGTTGCCGGATCTGGGCTGTTTTGGGTTGGATGAAAAATGGACGCTTTTGCCCCTGTGATTGGGTCCGTACATTCAATCACAGTGATTGGTTTATCAGCACTCATTTTGTTTAGGTGAGATTGCATTCCTTACTACATCCACCTTTGCCAGAGTGGTTAAATCATTACCGCTAACCATCTCATTCATATTATTTTTTTGTCCTCCAAATTCATTGCCGCTAAACTTCACAGTTTTCCGAGGAAAAGTCTTTCGACGTACACTTCACTCAGCCCCTCTACTTAAACCCCTAATTTCCCAATCCCTTCCCTCCTCCGCCGCAACAACCGCCGCCATGAGAACTCTCGACGAGCAAGAAACAACAACAGTGTTCGAGAAGCTATTCAAATTCATCGGCAACAACCTCAAAAACCTAATCGAAAACCCATCCTACGAAGGTCCCGCCGCCGACCCATCAAACCTGACCCGGTACTGCTTCCGCCTCCAGAAAAACCGCGTCTACTACGTCTCCGAAGCCCTCGTAAAACGCGCCACCAACATCTCCCGGGAAAAGCTCATCTCCTTAGGCACCCAAATCGGCAAGTTCACCCACCACGGTAGCTTCCACTTGACGATACACGCCCTCCCGTTGCTTGCCCCACACGCCAAGCAAAAGGTCTGGCTCAAGCCCACCTCAGAGATGTCCTTCCTGTACGGCAACTCAATCCTCAAGGCCCACCTTGGTCGGATTACCGAGGATATTAATGCCGGAGACGGTGTCGTTGTTTACTCAATGTCGGATGTTCCCTTGGGTTTCGGCGTAGCCAGTAAGTCGACTAAGGATGTCCGGAAATCCGACCCGAATGTGCTCGTTGTTATCCACCAGGCTGACATTGGGGAGTATCTTCGTATGGAAGATGATCTTTGATTTCATTTCAATTCTATATACTATGTTATACTATGTTGTTCGGAGTATGTAAGGATGGAATTTAAGCTTTTGAAGGTTGTTTCTTGGTGAAGTTTTGTTTTGGGGTTATGCAAACTCTTATTATCACTGAGATATGAAAGGATTATTCGGAAATTTTATTTCTTTTGTTGCTATAATTGTTGATTTAAGGCATTATATTTCTTTTGTTGCTATAATTGTTGAATTTCGGACCGAGTTTTTTCGTGGTAAGTTGGTGTTGGGTCTCTGTAGGATTGAAAGGTTTTGTATCTGATAGCTTTTAGTGGTTGGGTTGATTGAAAGTGTAAGAATGTAGTATTTCTAGTTGTGTGGTTGAAATTCTGACTTCGAAGTTCTTAACTTTATTGACATTTTTGAGATAGGTATCTGTATCTCTTTTGATTGTTGTATATTACATAGAATTGAATGGTTTCAATTCTTTCAAAGTTTTGCTTCTAGAGTTCGGCACATTTATGGCTGTGTCGATTTTGGTATTAGTGCTACTAATGAAAATCGTGGTGGTTCGTATTTTATGTGGGATTGTTGGTTGCTGCAAAGTTTGGTATCAGACATGGTGGATCTATAGTTATGTAGTTGATGATTGCCGTAATTTATTTGATATGAAGATCTTTATCACCCGTGACTCCAGTGCATTCAGCTAAAGTCATGAGTACATTGTGGTCATATTCACTGGTCAAATTCATGTGGTTTGAAAGTTTGAATTGTAGATTTGTCGGCTCTGTGATGGACTTGTAGAGAGCTTCTAGGACAAGCTTTGAGGCTTAATGTATGAACCTTTTTGGATTGGAGGCAATGTTGATAGTGATACCTGTGTGGATTCGTGGTGCTGTTCATTGTTTAGCTGTTCAATGGTGAAACTCCAATAAAGAAAATTTGGGTTTACAGCTTTCGTCTGTGCTTGGATGCTCTCTTCTTCAGACTTTATTTGTTAGTTTGTAAGTTGTAACTGTGGAGTGAAGTTGCATCTCTGTGTGTTTGAGTGCTTGCATAGGCTATACCATGCTGCCTTTGTTGGAATGAGGTTAACCTGCTTGAACTGGTCTCATATGAGGATCACTCTGTGCCAATGTGCCATATAATGTAGTTAAGCTCACATTACCTTTCTTTTGCAGATGTAAATAATTGTTTAGTTGGATTACCTTTCAATTGGATTATGCATTACTTTTTGTCATCATATGTCAATTGAATCATTACATTCCTAGTTTTATGCCTTCCGTCTGGTTATGCCTTCCGTTTGGTCTTACCATGACAATGAATGTGGCAAGTATCTTGCATTCTTGTGCAACTGTTGTGAGTTGATGTGTGCAATACCCTTATTTTTAGTATGTGATGATTTTGTTAAGGAGTTTTGCATCTAGGTCTGCTTATTTGACCTTGCATGGTGTAGGGAATGATTCTAGATTTCTAGGTATACATTTGGTGTCCGAAGCCAATTGGGGAGAGTGGGATCTAGAGCAGTTAAGCAGGCTAAAGTTGGTGTGCCGTGTGCCTAAGCTTACTTCTCAAGCTCATTTAAAAGATTCGGGGTCCTCTACTTAACTAACTTGCCCATTACTTCTCAGGCTCTTTTTTTTTTTTTTTTTTTTTTTGTGTAGCGGCAAACAGACTATACTGTGTTAATGTTTATATCTGTAGATTTTGATGAAATTGGCAGTGGTGTGTGCAAAATTTTCCATTGCCATATTGTTTTTCTTTTTTTTGGGTGTTAGCTGTTCTACATCCAATCATGCTCATCCAATTAATTTTGAGTTGTAAAGAAAAATAAAAAAATTTATGGTTGCTTATAATCAAGCAATGTTTGCTGTTGTCAATTTAGTTTCTGCATAACTGAGTTGATTTTGCCCGTTTCTTTTGAAGTGTTGATAACTTCTGTTTGTCTTAGTAGACTGCTGTTTCTAGAGTAACATGATCTGTGTGGCAACAGGATAAACATCAACTCAGTATTCTCGATACCCGTAAAGAGGCTCTTGTCCAGGGCTCTAGGTAGAGCAGGTGGAGTCTAATGTATGCAACGTTAGCTCTGTAGTAACTTCATCTGATAGGCTTACTGAGTTACTGCTAAACGGGCGAGAAGTTTGGTAATTATCTTATTGGGTCAGTGAGTCACTGCTACTGTACTACTGCTAGACGGGCAAGAAATTCTGAATCTTTTGGTTATAATGGATATCAAAAGATGGCATGGTTGTATTACTATGCCCTTCTTAATATTTTAGGTGATTTCACATATCCTTAGGAGCAGTTTGTTGTTGTTGTTGCAGTGTAATGGGAAAATATACTTTAGCCATATGTTTTTCTGTTTTTAGTTAGCTGTTCAACATTCTATCATGCTTGTTCAATTAAAGGAGTGTTTCTGTGTAGGTTGTTTCTAAGTTTCTGCTTAAATGAGATATGCCTGTGAGTCTGTGACGATTAATATTGAGCTAGTTAGAAAAATAACTTGTCTAAGGGTTGTCCGGGGTTTGAATGCTCATATCCTCATTCTTGCAGCATTAGCTGCTCTTATGAACCAGAAAAAAAGAGAGGAGATGTGCCTGTTTCTGAAGATGTCATTGGTTTGTCTGAGTAGACTGCAGTCTTTATTCATAAACCAAAGTGCTTGGCAACAGGATGCTTGGCAACAGGTTGAACACCAAATACTCTCAATACCAGTAAAAAAAAAGGCACTTTTCTAGGCAGAGCAGGTGGAGTGTAATGTATACAATCTTAGCACTATTATAATTTCTATGGCGTATCTTCTGGTTACAGTGGAGATCAATAGATGCCAGGTTGAAGTGTCATACCTTTGCTTTTGTTTCGTTGTTGATGTTTAGGCAGGGTATGGATTGAGACCTCGGGCAGTGGTTTTGAAATGACTTGATCATTTTTGATTTTTTTTTCCGAGTATGTTAGCTGAAATGAGTCTGATTGTTTTAGTGAGCTGCTGTTGGGTTCATGTTGTGAGTTGAAAGCATAATCAGTGTTTGATAAAGAAGTATCAAACGATTGTGTTTACTTTGCTTATGGTCTCCGTTTACATCTTTGCTGCGTCTGCGTGAACCGAAACCCTGTCAAGGTTTATAATTTACGACATTTATATAAAACACATGGTAGGCTTGTCATTGCCCTGGATAATGGAAGGTAACTTTGCTTTATCTGTGAACCTCTGCTGCCACCGCGCACAGAAGCCCCGGTCTGATCACAGACCTCTGTTTTGAAGCCAATGCTGCTTTTCATAGTTTCAAGTATGTCCATGGATATGGAGAGGGGTATGTTTAAGGGTTGCGCTTTTGTAGAATATAATTGGACGCGGCAAGTGTTGGAATGTCCTTATACAGGGTTTGATGCACCAAACAGGTGGTGGACGTCCCTCTTGATTCTGCATTGGGTGCTTCCATTCGACAGTCGACAGACGCTGCTGTTGCGATCATAGCTGGGTTTCCTTGCAATCTGGTGATGACTACCCTTAAGCAATGTGCTCGAGTGCCTCCCGTTAATTAAATTCGTGTACAAGTTTCAGCTGTACAGCTTCTACTACATATTGATTGTGTTCTTCCAAGGTATGTTTACAGATAATCGGTCCAAGTGAGTCAAAAGGAGAGTGAAATAAAGAGGGAGGTACTCACTCAGGTAGTCAGGTACCTTGTGTGAGAAGATATCCTCAGTAGATGCTAGATAGTTGCTCATTTCTTGTTTCTGTTTGTTTGAACTTTAACTTTTAATCTGCCATTCAAATAAATGACCATTATGTCCTTCAATTCCCTTTACTACAAAACCCTAACGATTGGATCATAATGTTTTAATGAACTCCAAAGAACTCAAATATCAAAGGAGGCTGCTACTATGTATCTTCATCCTGTTGCAACATTTTCACCTTGAATGGTTATTTATACAATGGAATAAAGACGGGAGTAGTAATAGTAATGTCGGTGGTGGTGTTTAATAATGATGGACCAGGACAAGAGCCTTAGGGTTTATACGAGCAAGAGCCTCGGCTGTCACAGCAACATCAATTCGTTCCGGCCAACATTCAGATTAGTACTTACTTCACTTTCTGTATTTCTTTTTTCGATTTCATCGTATTTTCAATTTATGTTTTAATTAGGTAGCAGTAGCAATTTCGCCAACACGTAATGACGTAGTGTCAGAGAGAAGTATGATGAGGAGAATAGGCAAGAATTAGCATGCTATGATGACCCTGGTTGAGCAAAGGAGTCATCAGCCGGTTTGGATCCGCTAGGATGTGTATTATACACGTTACCGAAACAAAATAGGTGACCTGCATGCTTTTTCTAAACAGAGAAAGAAGTGAAGCCATTCACAGCAATGATGAATGCTGGACAACACCCATTCTCATTAAGGATAAGAAAATATAGTAAGCATTTTCATCAATCCCTCAAATTATAAGATCTCAGTAGAAACTGATCTGATTTGGGGAATCAGCTAAGGATGATTACTAGGTCAGTAACAGTAACAGACCGCCTTCTTACCCCAATTCCCGCTAGTTGGAGTGTGCCATTCTGATAGCTAACACCAAAACTGGAGGACCTGATCTCCATTGTCTCCATTTTTAGCACCTAACTGGTTCCAGAAACGACTGTCCCTGCATAAGAGGCCTGAGAATTCAAAGACGTATTAGTGTTCAGTACGACATTTTTAAGGATCAGTGTTGGTATCCAAGCAAAACTATGTAGAAGTGGTGGTCTAATACCAGTGCAATTATTGAGAATTATGAAGCTTAAATTCCAATTACATTCTGTATACTGTTTATGATCCTAAGATAAGTGAATCAGGTAAAAACTGCCTTGCAAAGAAAATTCCTCACCAAGTCACCATATTAACTTCTTTAGGGTTCCCCCCCACCCCAAAAGAAAAAAAAACTCTAGAGTTGGGTCATGGACTCGGAGTGCATCATACAAGAATCTTTAAGCATACTCTCTCTACCTTCACAGTAAATATTACTCTACATAGGAAACTCTGAAATCCGAAAACCATATGGTGTTCACGCCTAACTTCACCTATTCCGTCCCTGATCTACTACCATTTAAGACACTGTCCACATCTTCAGGCAACATAGATTAGGACTCCACACTGAAAGCTGTCTCTTTGCTACAATAGTAAACATATGTAGTAGTACATGGTCCGTCCTAAGTCTAACTCCTAAGACACCAAAGCATGAATTTTAAGTTAAACAGAAAACCAATGATTTTAAACTTTCAACTCTTTGCCAATGCATCTGGAGTAATTCCTTTGAGTTTGTTCTAGCCCTTTAAAGTTATCACTTATGATGAAGATCCTAGCCAACCACATATGCCTGATTACTCTATTTCTGCTTCAGAAAGATCATAAATTTATGAAGCATAGGTGAGTGGGGAGCCGAGGTAGATAACATTCCACATTCAGCAGAAGTGCTAGCCTCCACATATACGATTTCCGTTTACCAAAGTATATATAGCATCTAATAAAGTGACTAGACAACAAATGCAATGTTGATGTTGTATGGCAGGATTTCATAAACCCTAACTCCACTTCTCTAACTTTGGGTGTCAATGGACATGGTTTATTGGTATAATCTTTCACAAATAACATATATTACAGAGAAGTGCTTCAAGTTTCCATAGTGCTTCATTATATGTGGCCAAAACTACACTATTCTGATTAGCCTTTTACGTTCAACACCAAAACTACGAGATCAGACAAAGGATGCATGGCGTGAGGTCACCAGGACGTTTCTCTAGTTTACGACACTTCAGTGGTCATGTCAGCAGAACACTAGATAGAGAGCAAGAGAACAATATAATAGGCAACATTTTTTTTCCACTGTACTATTCTAGGCAAGATTGAAACATCAGGGTGTTTCGGCAAACAAAAGAGACTAAAACCATTTATTAGAAGCAGGAATGAAAGTAAGAATTTCAATGTTTGATCAGTCTCTCCAAGATTCCTTGTAGCAAAACCATTTGTTCAATTGCTGCTGTATGCTGCACACTGCATTAATTCATTCTCTTTTGTTTGACACATATATAACCTCATACCTCATCATATTTTTACAATTTCTGCTGCATACTTGCTTACATCTGTTTTGACCTAGATACGACCTCAACGTTAATTTCTTATCCACAATTGTTTTTCTTGCTTGTTCGATTTTCTGTTCATCTAATGGACAATTCACCATTCAAAACAGAATGAAATATTAGCTGATCTCAAATCCTTTTCGGACTAAGGCTTCGTTGTTTTAGTATAAGTAATCAAGACACGTAGAAGGGACACATAAATCTTTTGAAGTTCTAATCACATCCTCTCTATTTACCACCATTTTAATTGTCTGTAGAGGAGCAGCAAGTGCTAAAGCATGTTTAGTCACTCGAGTTAATACTCCTACTGTTTCTCTGATCTCGATTCTTTACGTTTGCTTTGAGTCCTCTTACCTATTCAAATCAAACTCAATAAATGGAGAGAGTAATTCAATTTGTTTTTCTTTTTTAGGCAAGATTTTAAAAGCTAAAATACTCATCCACAAGGGCAAAAAAGATCTCAGATACACTCATAAACATTCCAGAAGAAAGCCCCAACTCCAGCTGAATTTAACCTAATATTTTTGCTAACAAAACTAGAAACACCAGCCTCTTTATTTCTATGTCTAGCACATACCAAATTTCCAGTAGTACCAGAAAACTGGATATCCCTAATTAAGAATTTGAACAACAATGGGAACTTTTACCATTGAAGACTCGAGCAATACGATCCTATCAGATCTCATACAATGTCACAGCAAGAGAAAACCTAGTCCACTTATTGAACCTTAGCTACCTTTTAAGCGCCAGATCCTAACTTTAAACACACTGTTTATAACCAAACAAGGCCAATGCCAAAAAGAAATTATCAAAACATTTACCTGCACACTCATAAAGTCTATGCCTACCAATGGAAACTAAGCATCGCAAGCAAAAACTACAGAAGGTAGGGAGCTTACGCTGAATACCCATGCCTAAAAAGACTGAATTCCATGGGCAAAACAGGAATCTTAACAATCTACATCATCTTACAGTAGCCTGCCTGCTTCATTCAGAAACTGTATGCAGTCTGCAGAATAAGCTTGTCTCAAGTACACTGTCTTTCCCACAGCTTCAGACCTGCTTCAGCAAATAACAAATTTCATGAAGCAGGTGGTAAGGTCTAGGGGCACTGAGGGTAGATAATACATTCCAGCTTTAGCAAATACAGATTCAATTTTGAGTTCTTCTTTATCATTTAGTGACAAGATGACAGATAATATAAGTTTTGCAGTACCACGTTGTAGACACACTTTTCTCAACATCTTTCATGGACTCAGAAGATACAAATGATGCTTCACATAGTAGAAAAGATCAAAGATTGAAGTATGCCATATCGATAATGAAGTTAAGGTTGACTTGCTAGTTGCACTTCAATGAGTTCATAGCCTCCAAGTACTACAACACCAAATTCATGAGATTAGTACGATATTATACAGATTTTATATATGCTTTATGTTTGACAATGTCACAGAAACCCCTGATGTAATGCAAGAAAATGATATATCGTGTCACTTGAATTTGATGATTGCATAGTCTGATATCAAAGATAAGCTAATGTTATCAACTTATCATGTATTTACGTACATGCAAAGTTACCCGTTGAGTATCCAATTAAGCTATTTAAGAAAGGGATGAATCACTGAAGCACAGGTGAGACAGGAGAGATGTAGAGCAGTAAGTGTACATAAAATCTTACAAGCAGCTATAGTCAAACCTATATGTACTGATTACCCTATTTCCTTGTTAAGCAGCTTCTACAGACTCGATAAAGTAAGTAGCAAATGTATTGTAAAGCAGGCTCACCTTGATCTCGTTAGGGCACTTATCGTCTTTGAAATGTTTGTTGCCATACATGAATAAACACAGACTTTTATCACTTCAGTGACATTGCAGACACCGCTCCTAGTCATGGCAAATTACTCTTTCTCCGGACTTGTGATATCTCGGACATGGTTGATTGGTATTAACATTTTTGATCTATCATAAGGAAGTTCAGGGCCTGAAGTATCCCTACCATTTCTAGTGAGGGTGAGGGTCTGCATTCATAATGAGTTCAAGCACTTTAGCCTTCAAGTACTTCAACACCAAAACCAAGAGACTAGAGCAATACTACAAGGAGTGCTTATGATTATATAATCAGCTGCATGAGATACCAGCACCATAATCAAATTGAAAGCTCTTCCAATTAACAAGATAAGAGAAACAATTCATATGATACAGAAAAACATCATATATATCAAAACCGCAATTATTCTTTGCAGTAACTTTTACCTGAAACAAATTGGTGATCAGCATTCAGTAGTCAAAGAGAAAGAACTTATGCAATGAGCATAGATAATGTAGGAGCCATTCCTCAAAAGTAAGGATTTACATCACTAATGAAATTATAAGATCACTTGTAGAAAACTAATCAAATTATAAGATAACTTGTACCAAAAGTTCAATAACAAATGCTGCAATGTTTTGAGTAAAAATCCTTAACAACAGATTCCATACAAAGGGTATGGGATCAAAAGTAAAAATATGCAATGAGTCTATCGGATAACATGATGATTCAGGATCAGTCTATGAGATGTGATCAAATTGACAGCGGGTATGTGAGTCAGGATCAATCCTACTTTCGTTACATAGTAACGAAAGAAGCAAATTTAATGCTCATGTACACAGGATGTACAAAGGATCAACCATATCACATACACCATGTCACCATGCAGTCTTAGCCATTTTTGACTGCTTTCACCATTTGTATAACTCTCTGCAGCCTGCTTATCCGATCTGGTACATCTATTCCTGAAAGTTGGGGAGTGCCACTGGAACTAGCTCCTTCTCCCATCTTGTTTGTGTTGGGTGGACTACGCACAGGACTCCCAGCACCACCTCTGGTTCCGTCTTCCATTGTGAGTCCAATCCTTGTACATCCAATCGCAATAGTCCCTCCAGCATTATTTCTCACGCCTTGCAAAGCCGCATTATCTCCAGAAGATGGAGGAGTATCACTACCTCCATTTGCTCCTGCAAAAGAATTTGATCTAAACAATGGTGTCAATGTTAGGCCATCATCAGTAGAATCATCTTCAGCTTCCATCCCATCAACTTGAGGAGAAGATTGAGAAGAGCCAGCAACATTTCCAATCTTGATTCCAGAGCTAACACGACTAGGAGCTCCTTTCAACCTCTTAGAGCTAGGTAAATCACATAATTCATTTACTATTGGCCTTTTACCAATGGAAGAATTACCAAGAGGGAAAGCAGCTTCATCAATTTCCTCTTTAACTATCACCTTTTCAGTCAATGCCATTGATGTCATTAGGGTTCCCTGAAAAGGAATGATGGCAAGGTTCACGTCATCCATGGTTGTTGGATAAGTCACACGTTCCTTCTTTACTTCAGATTTGTTCCACCAGTTGAAGTAATGCAATGTAACATCCGCCCTTAAGGGCTTCCCTGGCACATACAATATGGGTTCTTTAATATCCCTATTGTAGTCATTCCATGCAGGTTTCTCGGTGCTACTAAGATGAGGAAATGCACAAGGAATATCTTGGTCAAGACCAAATTGCATTGCCACTCGATGAGGAAGATACTGCTGAGAGCACTCGGGTTTCACTCCAACTAGCTCACTAGTCCTCACACATCGCGCATAAGAATTTAGATCACAATCAACCCCAAACTCAACAGACATCCACACAGCCCAATCAGGATACAATCCAGTAGGAGACGACCAATTATTCAAGGGTGCCGTATAAGGCCTCCAGCAAAACTTATCACCTATAGAATCAACCTCCCATTCATCATATCTCGAAAAATATTTCACTTTGTTCCACCTTTCCATTCTAAACCCATGAGTGATACGCTTAGGTTTGGGGCTCAAAGTCGGAAATCTCTCCCAAATCCAAGCCTGAAAGAATTGCAAAGGAGCCAAAAGTTTAAGCTTTGTCACATCCTTAAAATCCTCATCACCTTCTATTCCTCTCAAAGTTTCAATCTTTTCCTTCAATAACTTCAAATCACTATATATAGTAGCCAAAACAGCCGGAGCAAGAGCGAGCTTATTTCCGATAGCTAAATTCACAGCAAGAGGAATAACTCTCCTGTTAATAGTACCATAATCATCACCAGGCAAAACGTACATCGAAAGCCAGAGACAAAGGAAGGCCTCATGCTCAATCTCACTTCCCTTGTCCATCCACATATCAGTCCACTGTTTTTGAGTCGCTTTTCGATGTTTGCTGCGATTCAATCTCAACCGCGAATTGTTCAAAATCTCCTGAATTTCAATCGATTTTGTGGACTGGAGTTCTGCTGTAACAGAGTCTCCTGTCACAGAAAAACCCCCCAAAACCAAGAGATCCTCCAAAGTTACAGTAATCTCACCCCAAGGCAACAAAAAAGTGTTTGTTTCAGGACACCATTTCTCAGCAAGAGAAAACAGAGACCCATAACATTTGGGAATCTTAAGTTTAGAAGCCATGATAGGTTCAAAGATACAAGCTTTTTTCCAAATGGGTTCATGTTTAACCCTCATCTTATCAACCCATGAATTCCAAGTTCTCAAAGGGGTTTTCCACCCATTAAAACGTACTCTAGAAGCCAGATTTTTTATGATTGGGGAAATGGGGTTTGCAGGAACATCAATTCTAGGAGAAGGGTACAGCAAGTTTTTACCTTTTCTTGAGCATGGAAATGAGGGTTGCAGCAAATAAGCCCTTCTGAAAAAGGGAATTCCACCAGAAGGAGCCACCATTTCTACATCTCTCTCCTCAACCAAGGTTTCTTTGTGAGATTTCTGTGCCATTTTTTTTTTGTGAGTTTTTGGGTGGGTTTGGGAGGATGATCAGAGCAGAGTTATGACAGAGGTTTGTATAAATACTACTTGTAATAATAATAGGGTAAATGTAGGAGGTAATGTTTGGAGAAAAACATGCCTCCTTTTGGCAAAACTCATGTACTTATAACAAGTTGTTTGAAAGTACTTGCCTTAAAACGTGACATTTCCGTTTCGTTTTTGTTGTTCAAAAGGGAAATGTGGAAAAGCTCCCTTACGTCATTGCAATTAGGAAATGCGCAACCGCGAAGTTTTAAATTTCTCCGTATAGCTTCTATTTGTCCGCGCGCGCGAACATTTGTAAATTAGTTATTTTTTTTCAGTTACACAATATTGCTTTTTTTTAACCAGGGGGTCCCTCGGTAATTATTGCGATATGAATTTTGTGAGGATATTTAATATTTTTCGCTTCAAATGCGCCAAATACTAATGATGAAAACAATTAATGACGTCTGTAGAGACGTGTATGAAGAGGTAAGAAGCTCCTAGAAGTCCACATTATAGACATAAAAATTTGTCTACAATTTGTCATATCACTATAGGTAATAAAATTGGATTAATAGTAGTAAAAACAATTGGCTCGGGAATAATAGAAGTTTAGGTTAGGAATTAGCTATGGGAAATTAGTTGTTATGTTAGGAGATTGTTATATTAGGAAAGTGATTAGTAGATTAGGAAAGGGATCAATAGATTTGATCTGTTCCATCATACATATACTAATAATAAATAAAATAAAGCAATTATAGAATTTTTTGATTATGTGATCAATCATTCTAGATATTAATAAAAGAATTAATTATGAGGCTAAATTGTAGGATGCATGATCAAATAAATATCAATTCAGTTCCACTTTCAAATATTTAGTTTTACGCTTTGTTAACTTAAACTTTACTATGCATAAATAGGATTTCACTTTGCACTAGCTAATTTTATTACATACAAATTACTTTTACTCTTTAAAGAACTGAATGATCATTTCAATTTAACTTTCAATTATTTACTTTCATCCTTTTTACCGTCAATTTTACTGTACATAAACATGATTTAACTATGCATTAGCTAATTTTACTCCATGCAAATGAATTTTGCCAATTTGACCCATTTTTATCATCCATTTTACTGTACATAAACATGGTTTCACTTTACAACAACTAATTTCACAACATGCGAATTAAGTCTACGAATTTGAGATTTAAAAACGAACTCAAGATTTCACTTTTAAAAATTTGCTTATATATGCCATTGTCAATTTTACTCTATGTAAATAAGACTTTGTTTTATTATACATTTGTTAATTTCACTGTATGTAATAAGTTTCATTTCACTTCACATATGCTCGATTACTGGAAGTTGTTCAAAGCTCAAATATACATTATTGTACAACTAACATTGTAAATAAACAAAGTTGAGCTTACTTTTAAATTATTACCTTATCCACATGTTACACTAATTCAGTCATGTGCCTACATTACCAATATTACTTGCAATTTATATATCTTCATTTGATTTCACAAACATTGAAATCCCAAACTTATTGTTTACAAAATTGCACCTCAATCATTTGGTAAAAGTCATGATTTGTTACATAAGTTCAAGATCAACTCATGCCTCGAAAACTTATTTTTATTATCTTAATATGTTTTACACTAACTCCATTCATGTCCCAAATAATAATAAATGTACAAGAGTATCACTGCAATTTATCCTGTTTATTTTTGTAGATAGGTAAGTAGTAGGATCATTACTTATTGTTATTACAATATAAGAGAAGATTGTCAAATGAATAAGTGGAACATAGGCAAACCGATGTAAGAAAGGTTACTCCCTCCATTCATATCCAATCTTCCTGTTTTCCTTTTAGGGGAATTCACATACAATCTTCCTGTTTCTTATTTTAGTAACATTTGAACCAATGAAATGCTTCCAAAGTGCTCTTGTTTCCTTTTCCACTTGTTTTTAATAATTTTTAATACACACCCAAAACTTTGTGCAAAAAATAAGAGGAAGATTGGATATGAATGGAGGGAATACTATATACGTGTAGTATTGGAAGATTGGAAAGATTACCACAGATATAAGAAATATAATGCAAGGAAATGATATACCATGTCAATTATGATGCAAATTAAAAATCAAAACCAAGTACTTGTAATAATGAGGCCAGGTAACTTGTTATTGTGCCTGTGAAATCACGGGTCTATTTTTTGCTTCTTTCAAAACGAAAATCGTAGACGTTACCTCTATGAACTTTGTGTTTTATATCAATGTGTGTCCTTTCCCCAAAAGTTTGGTTTTTGATTTAAGAAAGCACCCCATATATACGTTTAACTTGTATATAGATTTATAGTATTGTTTTTGAATTGTAACAAAATAGAACATGTTGTATATTATGAAGCCAACCGCACTCGAACATCAATGCATAATATGGAAAATGTTATAGGATTAGCACTAATAAGTAAGAAAAACTGAGAGTTTCGAATAATCATTTTATTGGTCATATATAAGATATCATAACAATCAACATAATTTGACGTGTTGTTGAAGTCATGGTTACTTAGTTATGTTGAGAGTTTATCGTCTGATTTTGTTCCTAATTCCCTCTTACTATGTTTGTTTTCATCAAACTATATATTTATAAAAGCTTTAAAATGCATGCTATATTTATATATTTGTGCGTGCCAAAGTATACATAAGATAGCATAAAACTCAACTCAAATCGAAACATGCATAAGTACAAAAGTTATGGTTGCAGTAACATATAGAAAAAACTATTGTATAGAAATACTTCATTGTGTTAGTTTTATGTGCGACGGGTCTCATACTAACTTATTCTAAGACCATTTTTTTTATATATAAATAGTTACCTAATTTCTATTTTTAGTAACCATTATCTTTCTTTTAGTAACTGCTTTAATTTGATGTAAGATTAGAACACACATATAAAAGAAGTAAATCAGTTACTTTAAAAGTTAAGCCTAATTTCATAGTTCTTGGCGGCTGCAACTAAGAGAGGAGTTAAAAAAGAATTGACCAATCATTTTAGCAAAAAGATCGGCTATGAAGGAGTTACAACTTTCGGGAGGGCAACAATTAGAGCTCTATTACATGTTACATTTTATAATTTCTAAAGATCACTAAAATTCATACGGACCGCAAAGTAAAATTAGAGACATGTTTATTGTTTGGTTCAAGGTAAAGCAAGCCGATTCCGATTACACTATTGCGAACATAAATCTTATGCAAGGCTTGAGCACGCACGGTGTTTTTTTTGTTGGTAAGAATGGTAATCTTTATTCATCCATGAGGGAAAAAAGACGAACTTACAAAAAAGATAGCCACTAGCACGAAAATAAACTACTAGGATTGGCTAAGGCAATCTACTATTTCATTATGTAAACACTCTTTAGCAACCGCTAACATCCTAATACTAATGATCTTCTTAATTTGGTCCACAACCCGGCTTTTCTTACTCCATGAACAATCTTCTATTTCTCTCCATCCAAACCATGTAAAACACTGCAGCCAGATTTGCACAGATGCAGTTGAATTTCCAATGTTTCTTGCCTTTCCTTATAGAGCTCCACCTCAATTCATGTTTGAGGCTCCATCCTTCTCTGTTGATGCCCATCCAATCCAGGATGCACCTCCAAATCTTACTCGTATAAGCACAGTTGAAGAACAGATGGTCTCTGTTTTCCATTCCATTTTTACAAAGATAACATCTATTAAATAACATCTATTAACAATAACCATACCTCTTTTACACAAATTGTCCACTGTGGGGAGACAATTTTGTGCTGCCAAATTTATAGTAAACCTGTGCCTCGGGAGGTTGGTATTGTTCCAGATGATCTTGCTCCATTTCTGCCTTCTATAGTGGATTCTGAAGAACTCATATGCTTCCCTCACCCTGAATTTCTTGCCCTTTGTCCACTTCTTGATAGTACTCTGAGCAGCCCCCACTTCTTTACACTGCATCATAATATCATCCCTTATTTTGAGGGTGCCTTTCCAGCTTTCCGAGCCACTTTCCTTTGCTTGGACAGTCCAAATATCATTGCCTTATTCCAGGCCAACACTTCCTTAATGCCCAACCCTCCCTCCTGCTTTGGAGAACAGAGACTAATCCAACTCTTGAAGGTGAATTTCCTAGAACCTTCTTCAATATTCCACACATAGCTCCTGCTTCTTTTATTGATCAACTGAATAATGTGTTTTGACAGCATAAACCCTGAACTCTAGTAGTTTTCAGTCCCATAAATGACTGCATTTAGCAACTCCACCTTACCGGCATATGACAGAAGATTAGCTGACCATTGATTGATACTACTATTAATCCTGCTAACCAAAGGGGTATACATCTATGCTATCAGTCTCCCATGGTTTAGGGGGAAACCCAAGTACCTAAAAGGGAAATGACCCTCAGAGAATCCTGTGCAGCTCAAGATTTGCTCCTTTAAACTATTGCTCATCCCTCCAAATTAGAGATCAGTTTTTGCTGGGTTTGCTGGTAATCTAGAGATTTTTGCAAAATCATCTCGGCATTCCTTAGCAGCTTGGACAGAGGGAACATCCCCCCTGGTGTAGATCATCAGATCATCAGCAAACACCATGTGTGTTAGCTTTATTCTTGAGCACTTAGGATGAAAAGAAAAGTGTGGATCTTTTGGCATTTCTCTAAGGTACTTTGAGATAACTTCCATGCTCAAAACAAAGATATAAGGTGATAATGGGTCACCTTGTCTTACTCCACTCCTGCCCTTGAAAAAACCCCATGGCTGCTCCATTAATCTTCAGACCTAAACCATGTGGAAGTGATACATCCCATTATCCATTTAATGAATAGGGCTGGGGAGTTCATAGCCTGCATCATACTCTCCACAAACTTCCAATTTAGAGAGTCAAAGGCCTTTTTTATATCCACTTTTACCAGACATCTTTGAGAAATGTTTTTTTTTCCTCCCATAACCTTTAATGAGGCTCTAAGAGACCAAGACATTGTCAAAAATGCATCTATCCTTGACAAAATCTGTCTGCTCATTTCCTATCAAATCTGGGAGCATTTTCTGCAATCAATTTGCCAATATTTTGCTGATAACCTTGTAGAAAGTTGTGCAACATGAAATTGGTCTAAAGTCCGTGACTGTTGAGGCATTCTCTTTTTTAGGAATAAGAGATATTATTGTCACATTAGCTTGCTTTGGAAGCTTGCTTTTGATGGAGAATTGGCTCACAGCCTGACAGAAATCCTTCTTAACTGTATCCCAGGATGATTGGAAGAAACCAGTTGAGAAACCATCCTGACCAGGTCTTTTGTCAAGATGAATTTTGAAAACTGCTGCCCTAATTTCCTCCTCAAAAACGTCCCTTGCGAGATTTTCATTACAATCCTCACACTTTGCTACTCTTGGATATAAACTCCCTGTCAATCTCTAGAACCTGCTTTTCCTCCCCTAGCAAACTTGTATAGTAGTCAATGAAAGCTTGAGCAATGCTGTCCTAATCGGTATGAGTTTTTCCTTTAGTATCCACAATCTTCCCCACAATACTTTGATGCTTTCTGATAGCAATCCTTGCATAGAAATACTTGTAAGTACAATCATTATGACTGATATTTTTTATCTTTGCCCTTTGTTGAAGCATACTTAATTCTGCTTTTTTGATGCTGCAATATTCAGTCTTAGCTTGCTCCTCATCCATTGGATTATTTCTAAGTTTACTCTGAATCTCCTCTAACTTTTCCCTACAATTTATCACTCTCTTAGGAAGATTTGAGTAATATCTTCTGTTCAATTTCCCTAGAGTATATTTAACTCTTTTCATCTTTCAAAAAGTCTGTGTATTGCTGAGCCTTTTACAGTAATGTTCCATGCCTCTTGTACAACAGATTTGTATTGGGGATGCTCTATCCAGCAATTTAGAAACTTGAAGACTTTCTTTATCTTTTCCTCATCAGCAATTGTGACCATTACAGGGGAGTGGTCTGAAATCCCTGGAGGAAGATAGTCTTCATATGATGCAGGGTAGGTCATGAGCCACATATCATTGCTCAATGCCCTACCTGGTTTCTCCCACATTCTGCCATCCCCTTCCTGCTTATTTGTCCATGTGAAAAAATTCCCCTGCACTTGTAGATCTTCCAAATTGCACGCACGGTGGTTTCTAGTGTACTACTGAGGGAACTTCTTATATATATAAGGAAACAATCATAATACGATTCTTTATCAATGGTGATATTGTGTTCTCTTTGACTGCGTACTTTGCCGTCATCATCCCACTCTAAAACTTAAATCAACACCTTAGACTCATTCTTCGAATTTCAAAACCATCATCAAAAAAAGAATCAGATGCCCAAAAGCGAAGACATCACTTTCAAAACCAAACTTTGGAAATCAATCAAAATTAATCACCACGACTTTAGGATCTAGCTACTACCCGATGAATGTAAAATATTTCACTTTATGATCTTTTTTTTTTTTTGGTACAAAGATGAAAAGAAAACAACTAGCTAACGTCTATTACATCCTCCGACGGAGGCAAAATAACAAAATTATCATCAAAGAAGGAAGAGGTTCCAGGGACCTCTATGATCCCCACTTCACTAAATTCAAAGTCATCTGTCGTACGGAAGGTAGTCCGTGAAAGAGTCGCTCTCGCTTCCATCGCCATATGATCTAAGTGGAATCATTTGAACATATATGGAGTATAAGTAAAGAACCCGTGATCAATAACATGAAAAAGAAGAAGGAAAGTATCAATGAGAAGTTGAAAATAAAATAATTAAGGAGGCTTTATGATACTGCATTATACGCATTGGCAAGCCTCACATACCCTTTTCCATAAATTAGCCAACATACTAAATTCAAATCATAACCATATACTGTAATAATCAATCATAATAAAAACGAAAGAAAGAAGGGATTACACTATTGCAATTGAGAAATAAAAACAAAGACAAACGAAGAAGTTGATTGAGAAACTTGTCGAAACAACGACAATGGCAACACAAACATCATCCATCATCATCTTAATCAAACCATCATCACCCATCAAAATCATATCATCATTTATGATTGATCGATCACCAGTTCACCACAATCTTCAAACCATGAGACCACCATCAAGAACAAAGGAGAATTACAGCTATTTAAAGAAGGTGGGTGGAAGGTGAACAAAGTAAAGAAATGTTGGAAATTGGAAAGTTGGAAGGTGGAAGGTTGGGCCTTGGGGAAGTTTGAACATAGAAATAGAAGGAGATAAATTTAGCATAAATGACGTTATAAGATTCGATGTGTCACCTAGGTTGTGATGTTAGCCTATTAAAAGTGTTGTATAAATAGATGGGGTAAAAGTAGCAAGTGAAGTTTGGAGGAAACATGCATGTTTTTTTGGCAAACCTCATGTACTTATAATAAGGGTGATGATTTTGCCAAACCAAATTGATGAGTATCTTCTCAGGCAAATATATCCATTATATGGAGCATGTTTAATGAATTTGACTTGGCAGTAGTAATTACTGTCTTGACAAAATCATCACCCTATAATAAAGTTGCCCGAAAGTACTTGCCTTGAAACGTGACATTTCAATTTCTTTTTTGTTGTTCAAAAGAGAAAGTGGATAGTAAACTGTAAAAAGGTTGATTACGTCATTGAAGTTTAGAAATGCACGCGCAACCGCAAAGTTTTAAATTTCTCCGTAGAACTTTCATTTGTCCGCGCGTGAAAACATTTTTAAATTAGTTACTTTTTCGGTTAGCAGAAGCAATATCGAACATCTCTCTCTTCATCTTACACACGATGATAGGTAGTTTGAATAGCTAGAAGCCCATCCCGTACGCCCTTTGCACGCTCTATCTAGTATGGCTGGAAATCAAACTCTTCCTCGGAATGCGCCCCCTTCTTTCCTTTGACCAAGGAGTTCTCGAACCAAAACGCGTCCTTCCCGAGAACCAAGCAATTCATAAGAAATTTAAACCCCCTCAATCACAATGAAGATCATCTGTCCCATTTTGTGTGTCACTCCATGTACCCCTCCAATCAGATTTCAGAAAATCATTAAATATAAAAATTAAAATTAATTTCTTAAGGTTATAATATGGATTTCCTGAAATCTGATTGGAGGGGTACATGGAGTAGCACACAAAATGGGACAGAGGATCTTCATTGCCTCAATCATCTGTATTCCTTCAGCAGGCGCCGCACATATTGGTAGATCCCATCGTTCGCATAGCCTTCGGTGTCGATTAGTTTAAGATCCCGCGGGAAATTCTTTTCTACGGCACGGAGCACGCGCATGCTAGGGGCTGTATTTTCTGGTAGTACGTAACCCCGCATCAAAGAGAATCTCCTTACTTAATTTATGCATGAAATGCTTTGTTTCCATCTCCATGTCCCCATTTGGGAACTCCGCAATTAGCGAATCTCTATATTTATCTAGATACCGCGTCGCTTCTTCGACGACGAGATTGCGTTAGACATCCTCTTTGGTTTTTTTTTTTTTTGGATCGTTCCTGTTATTATTTAAAGAAGAAGAAGAAGATGCGGCAGCTGATGAGGTCTTCTCAGAAGGATTTACCATAGAGCTGATGAGGTCTTCTCAGAAGGATTTACCATAGAGCTGATAAGCTCAATGATAATCTCAAAACAATATTGAAATTTTGATTGAGGGTCCTTTGGGAAAGTGAAATTTGGGAGGATATTAAATATTTTCGCTTCAAATGAGCCAATTAATAATGGTGAAAACAATTAATGACGACGCCTCCATGAGTGTAAGACGAGGTTGGCGTGAGAGTGTCTAAAGCAAGATTAATAAGACAAAATAAATTTGATGGTCTTATTCGGACGCTCCTAGGGATTCACAATGTAGACACAAAAATTTGTCTTCAATTTGTCATGTCATTATATACCGATTCTATAGTCATTACCGCTAGTGTTATTCACCAAACAAACACATTATTTTATTAAGGATAAATACTTCAATGCAATATTTTAATTACATTTAAATCTTTTTTGTTTAGAATAAAAAATTTATATTTTATTATTCATTTGTTAGGCTTTGTTTGGGTGAACTTTTCAATGTTTCATCAATTTAAAACCATGTATCTGTTCATCAAATTATCAATATATGGTGTTCATCAAATCTATTTGTACCAAATTTGTGTAATTCGTTGTTTTGTCGGTTGATGTTCATCAGCAAGTTGTCAATATTCATGAATTCAAGGCTTCATAAGTGCATATTAATCAAGGACAAATTAACATTTTCTAATTCCGCCACTACCGCAACCATAGATCACCGTCATTGCTCGGAACCACCAAGGCTATTGCTGGTAGCCAACGAACACTAACTCCACTACTACAGTCACCCACCAAAGACCACCATTTTTTTTTGACATCAAGACCACTAATTGTTTTTTGGTTATTAGTTACCATTTTTTTTTGACTAATTAATTGCTCTAGTGAGAAATGATCTCTGTCTTAATTCTACTATTCGAGAAGTTTAACCACTACCAAACAAGTAGTACGGTTTACAATATTTACTAATATAAATATAAGATGTTTTATTTTTAAATTAATATAAACATATACCAAATTTTAATAAAATGCTAAATTCTATTCTTAAATCAATATTAGAAGATATCAAATCTTAATAAAATACTAAATTTTATGGTAATTACCACCCGCAGTAAGGACCGTAGAATTTTCGTTATACTCTGTACTCACTTCGTTCGACTTTAAACTTCATAGGGCAAACGGACACACATTTTAAGGTGGGTGTACACGCTTTTTGGCTAATCTAAGTTCCAAAAAAATTGCATGGTGGGCTAGATCAATATTTTATCTAACCCGTCATGCAATTTTCTTAGAACTTCGATTAGCCGATTAACGTGTACGCCCACCTTAAAAAGCGTGTCTGTTGGCCCTACGAAGTTTAAAGCCAAACGGAGAGAGTATGTAGTAAAATCGGATAATGTTAGTAAAAACAATTGGCCTAGGAATAATAGAAGTTTGGGTAAGGAATTAGCTATGGGAAATCATAGGAGTAATATAATATTAGGAAAGTGATTAATAGATTAGATCTTTTCTCTATCTCTATCCAATCAAGCATATACTAAGAACAAATAAAATAAAGTAATCATAGAAATTTTTGATTTTGTAATAAATCAGGAACTAATTACTCTCTTCATTTCATCAGGTTCTTTGCATCTGGTTTGAATTTCTCTCACAAATTCAAACTAAATGTAAAAAAACTAATAAACTAGAGGGTGTATGAGGCTAAATCAGTAAATTGTAGGATGCATGATCTTAGACCATCTCCATTGCGGGTCTCAAAGAGGAGAGTTTTTTTAAGAAGGTTTTTCCTAATTGAGAGAAATTTGATAGGTCTCGTCTAAGAACCAAGACAAAGAAAATAAGGACCGACATAAGCCCAATGAAAAAAAAACCAAACTAAATAATAACCTTAGTTAGAACGTTCTAGCCGCCACAAGAGTTCAAATATGCCTTGCAGTCGAGAATTCGTCCGGTAACAACCAGCCTCAACCACAAGACTTATCTTATGCATGCAACCAGTACGACTCGATTATCCGGTAACAATCAGCAGCAACACCCGCAAATCATGCTAATGAGACCCTATTTTTACCAAAAATAAATTTATAGAAAATTTAAGGGTTAATTCACGTAGTACCCTCGCGTTTTGCAAATTTGTACAAAATAATCTCGATATTTGACTGTTTGCACTCGGTAACCTAGACTTAACCCTCCGTTTAACACCGTCAACTTTTTTTTTTTTAAAAGAGGCGTGGTTGATGGACTGGGGGGTCGAGGGGTGGTGGTTAGAATGGTGTCCGACGACGAGTAGGATGATGATGGTGGCCCCGGTGGTGGTGGTGGCGGAGATCAAATGGGCGAGGGTGAGAGAGAAGCGGAGCGGAGCAAGGGTGGCTCGTGGGTGGGGGAGTGGGGAGGAGAGATATGGGTTGAGTTTTTATTTTCTTTGTTTTTTAATTGATGTGTAATTAATGGTCAATTCTTTTGGAAATAGTCACACACTGAAAGGGCTCACAACGTTAGAGAGACCGCTAGTGAAAAATACCAAAAAACATAATTTTGCAAATCTTAAAGGTATTTTGAAAAACTCGAAAACTTGAAAGGTATACTTAAAAAACTCGGAAACCTCAAGGGTACAATGAAAATTTCCTTTTTTTTTGTGCAGAGTATTAGTAATTTACGAATGAGGATTCTCTGAGGATTAAGGTTGGAACGAATGGGAATTCTCTGTCCCACTTTGTGTACCACTCTATATAGCTCTCCAATCACAACCTTGCAAATCCACTTTCCAACATTAAAAAATCCATTTAAACTCTTTCCAACATTAAAAAATCCATTTAAACTCTTTCCAACATTAAAAATCCATTTAAACTATTTCCAACATTAAAAAATTCATTTAAACTTATAATTTAATTGATTTATAAGGATTTGATTGGAGGGGTAGAGGGAATGAGACAAAAGAATATGACAGAGGATCTCCACTCCTAATTTACTACTACCAAAAGTTCCTCTGTTTTTTTTTTTTTAACTAAAACTAAGATTTTCAACTAATCTAAATTTCTAGTGCTGAACTTTAATTAACTAATTAACTGGATTACTTTTCCTTTAAACGCAATTACCATCATAGTTTCAATAACCTTTATATTAATATTCCTTGTGACGACACTTTCATACTTCTTTCTTTGATGCAACAACATCTTCATCTTTTTCTTCTTAACTTGAGTCTATGAGTCAGTAATGAGTAACTTAGCAACCAATTTGGCATACACCATGGAAATGACACGAGTAAGATGTTTTGGTGTTGATAGTGAGAGGGTAAATTAGACATTTCTTGGAAGGTGAGAATTTTTTCAACATAGGGATTAGACTTGATGATTAAAATGAACGACCAAATGTGGGAATTTTGGTAAGGGTTTTGACAGAGTTTTGGGACGGAAATGCTGATTCAAGAAAATCGTCATTGTTGTACAATGCTTTTTTACTTATGAATTTTGAGTGTAGGGAGCGATAGAAGGGTCAATAGGCGGAGAAGAGTGTCCTTTGACATTTGTTTTAGGGAAACAAATTATATTTATGGAGCAATGGTTTTTCTAAGGTATGACCACTAAACACGTGTTATCACTTAATTTTTTTTTTAAAATTTGCCGCTGCTAAATCAAGTACATTTAACAGTCCATTATTACCCAAACGTGAGTCGAGTAGTCTACCACTTCAATATAAAATGTTGTATGAGCAGCTTTATTACCTAATCTACAAATAACACTTGATTGAGGTAGGAAATATGCCTTTAATAACGTTGGAAAAACCGCGTTGGGTGATCCAGGCCATCAAAATTGAAATTTGGGTAGCAGATTAATTATACGGAGTATCATTTTCAAATAACCATATGATTTCTACAATGACAAAGATTCTTAGACGAGTTTAAGCATCGTTTTGGCAACGACGACTGTTGGATTAAGTAGTTTTGTTAGTTCTTTGTGTAGCCTTTTTAATATGGAACATTACTTAGCAAGTTCACAACGATTTACTTGCTTAAAAGTAACAATCTTATTATTCAAAAAACATAATCTTCTAGTTAGTAGTTACATATAATTGACCAAAACTTTTGTCATCTAATATACTTAAGGAACTTGGCCATTTATGTTGATCTTTTAGAACAAATATGAGATTATTTTTTCGAAATAGAGCTCAAAAAATAAATATTAAACAAAATGGGTCGGATTGAAAAATGTTCAATCATATGGGGTGCATGTCACCCCATTTCAGGTCCGGGACAAAACCGCCAGTGCCCCTGGCGGTTTTAAGTGGAGAGAAATCGCCACCCTCCATGGCGGTTTCTTCACAAAAATGAGATACAAATCGAGTGGATGATATTTTGGCCGAGGGTGAAACCGCCATGGGGGGTGGCGGTTTCAGAGTGAAACCGCCATGGGGGGTGGCGGTTTCACCCCGGCCAAAATATCAACCCAATATAATGTCAATCCAAAAAAAAAAAAAAAAAAAAATTAAAACCCTAGCCAAAATATCACTTACAACCCCATAGCTATTGTTTAAGACACTTAAAACCGCCAGGGGCACTGGCGGTTTTGTCCCAAACTTGAAATGGGGTGACATGCACCCCATAATATTGAACATTTTTTAATCCGACCCATTTTGTTCAATATTTATTTTATGAGCCCTATTTCGAAAAAAATTCCAAATATGAAGTATCGTAATTATACGCGATCAATATTCAATTCGATCAATGATCATAGATTTAGCATCGTAATTATACGCGATCAATATCCAATTTTTATCAGTGATCATTGATTTAGTTCGTTTGTCAGGTTGTTGATAATATAGTTTTGACAACAAATTTACAACAAAGCTGGAATAGCTCAGTTGGTTAGAGCGTGTGGCTGTTAACCACAAGGTCGGAGGTTCAAGCCCTCCTTCTAGCGCCATAGTTTAATTTTCCTTTTTTTTTTCTTACTTCTCAAGGACGTAAGCCTAAGTGACCAGCGGAATTCGTAATTATGCCCTCTGTATCCTATCCTTACGCAGTTACGCATATACAGAGTATATCCTCGAGGAGTATCAAATTATAGATATGTTCTTGGTTTGAATGTTTTCGACATGAGAAACAAAATGTTGCGTTCTCAACTTCCCAAAGTTTTTGACAGTTCATGAGCTATGTTGAACCGTATCTGTATCCTCCGTCCTACAGCCAACAGGGTGTGTCACACACTCACACTTCGCGAGTAGTCTAGACTTTAGAACGAACCTCCACGCCAAATGAGTTGTTGCACCATAATAAGACAAGGCAACTCAAGCCATGAACAAAATAACCAATAAAAATTATCGACAACATGAGTATCAATTCTAGCAATATTGCACCGTACCCGCCTGTGTTTAGTATCAGTCTATCGTTTTTCTAGGAAAGAAGGGGGTCAGTAACTAACAAAAAGCTAAAAATTGGGTTGAAGACAGCAGATGCGTGTAGATTACAGTTAACCTCGCAGCACATAATTCACCTATCACTGCAACAAGAACAATCTCCTGCTGAAGCTGTGCTGGGCTGCAGGCTGCTCTGAGTGAATGCTAATTTTCCTCAGCTCAGTGATTCACCTTTCGTTTTTCCACTAGCAGATCAGGCTATGTGAAGCCCTGCGAATCAAATATCCAGCAATGTTACGTATGCATATCCGGCATATTTGTTTGCAGTAATAATTTGCAAATCCGTAAGGAAAATCATGGCTCAAAGATGAACTTGTATTTCCTAGGCCGAGCTTGAACGCTTTTCATTGCTCCTGCCAAGATCTTTGCCAGACTATCTAGCAGTGATCCATGCAAGGGAAAAGGAAAGAAGAAAAATAGTCCACTAGTGCTACTCTAGCGCATACCTGTTTGTATCACAAATCTTTGTCACCACCATCGAGTGCTTTTGCTGCAGCATTCTCCGTTTCTTTCAACGCAAATGCTTTTAGCGACTCAACATCTCGTGGTCCTACTCCGGGAACCCAAAGCAGAATTAAAGCATCAAAAATCAAGATTATAGGTCACAGCAGGAAAACAATACACATTATAGTTCTTTATAATGTACTTTGTTTGTTTAACTTGCCCTACAGGAGTACATTCTACTTCTTATCCGTTGCTACTTAAGTGTTTTTGCACTTAATCCATATAAATATCTACAATCGGTATATGGTACCCCGGGGGTACGTAGCTCTAGGTACCCCTCGGTTCAAGTGGTATATAATGAGTGAAAATTGAAAACTAATGAGTGGAATTCGGGAAATAATGAGTGAAATTTGGGAAATAATGATTGGAATAAAGTTGTATATAATGATTGGAAATTCATAAATAATGACTGAAAATAAATAATGACTATAATGTTATATATAATGAGTGAGAATCGGAAGATAATGAGTGAAAATTGAGAAATAATGAGTAAAAATTGTAAAATAATGAGTGAAATTGAGAAATAATGAGTGAAATTGAGAAATAATGAGTGAAAATTGTAAAATAATGAGTGAAAGTATATAATGACTACAATGTGGTATATAATGAGTGAACAGTTAACCGGGGGGTACGTAGCTACCCCCGGGGTACCTAATAATTTGTGAAATACCTATGCTAGCTACCCTTAAGCTTTCCTTTTATTTTTTATTTTTTTTAACATGACTGTTGTACGTCCCTCCTTAAACACGGCTGAAACACTTCCACCATATGGGCCTAACAAGAACAAATAGAAGGCAACACACTAAATTATAAAACTTACATGACCCCACCATCCAGTCCCAAAATAGAAACGCTGGTTTTAGTTAGAGCGTCAGGACATACATCAGATGCCCTGATTTATTAGCTAATACATATACATATATCTCATTATCTTATGTAAGAGCCCCAATTCGCCAATATCTACTTATCAAGGCCCTTTAAGAAAACCCCACCATTCCAGGGAAAAAAAAGAGCAAGGGGAGCCCACGGCATCAACATAGTCAAACTCACCAAGCAACACAAAAGGATCCCTGTGGATACAGCACAAGACAAAGGTTTTGGCTGAAGTTCTATGAATCCATAATAAGAGCGTATATGTGAAATGCCGCTGCAAACTGTGGTTCAACTAAAATACTAGACACTTTGGTCGAGAAGATACTTCATACGTAGGTAAGATTTCAGCACGATATATAAGGGAGGTGCAATGGCATGAGTGCATGACTCACTTGTATAACAAGAACAAGAACAAGAACAAGAACAAGAACAACAAGAACAAGAACAAGAACAAGAACAAGAACAAGAACAAGAACAACAACAACAACAACAAAGCCTTATTCCCAAAATGATTTGGGGTCAGCTAACATGAATCGTCATCTGTAACCGTCATAAGCAGCCCCTGGAGGCCATAAACGGCAAGGGTTGAGCGCGAACAAAATTCAAAAGTGGCGAGAACATGTTTAGGAAGAGTTTTAAAATCTGGCAAAAGGGAAGGGAAAAAAGTAAAAGTATAGTCATAAAACAAGTGCAAATAGTAAAAGTGTGACCTAAACATACAACAAATAACATACAAAAGGAGGAAATACGGGCAGCATCCTGTTTCTCATGGCATTTTGGCGAAAGTCAATACATTAGACCCAAACCACTTACACTCAAATCCTGGCTCTATGATACAGTTGTTTATTAGACTACGCCAAAGGTCAAAAACCCATTCCACTACTTAATGCAGAGGCCCAACCTCATAGACCCAATCAAGCTTAACTAGGATACGAATTAAGGGACATAGATCAGACTCCAGTATCATAAACAGTAAACCATTATTCCATGTGGTTTTTGGTTACCCATCAAGGAGATAATGCCAACTACACTAACAGCACAAAATAAGGACAGTCAAGTCAGCCACCCCTCTAAATCAACACATCCATCCGTTAATGTTGTTCCAGTTCCAGAACAGTCAGTGATCAAGCAGTTCTACAAAAGAATAAACCAGTCAGAAGGGAAAACTACCTTGATACTTAGCGACTTCTTCACCATCGTAAAAAAGCTTGAATGTTGGATATGAATGTATATCAACTTTGGAACAAACTGGTTTGCTAACGCTGCAGTCAACTTGTCCAATTTCTATCTGATCCTCTCGTTCCATGGCCTTGCCCAAGTCTTCCCACAATGATCCTAAATTCTTACTAAAAAAGCATTGTTAAAACCATTGGCTTAAACATATACAATATGAACTACAATGTACTGATCATAATACTCTGCATATACATAATAGAGTGCAAATGGCTCTCACCAGTGCTTACACCAGGGGACGCAAAAGCGTACAAGCCAAGCAGTGTCCTTCTCTTTTATCTATGAAAAGAGTACAGGTTTAATTAAAAGAAATTTTATTGACCAAACGACAAGTCAACAACAGCAGCTGACTGATAATTCACAATATAATAATGCATCAACTGATCAACAGATTGCTACTTCACAATATAAGAAACACAGATAGTTTAGTCAGTCATCTTGTTCTACTCCATATTCCAAAATTAGAGTCTCTTTGCCTCCAGCAAAAATTGATATAAGCGAGTCCTCGTAATATATCAAAAAACGTAATACCACACTTCAAATACTGAACATATGGCCTTACCAAGGCGGAACAGAAATAACAAATTACGAGAAGAACCAAAATCACAAGCACCATATTGCAAAATGTGACAAGATATTACTTCACTATATGTGCCTTTTGCTTTTGCTTTGGTAGTTAAACAAATAAAACTACTAGTATGTATTAGATAAAAAAAAACTTAAATTGATGCAGCCAGTTAGTCTCAATTTTCAAAATGAAGGTTAATATCAAGTCAGGGCAGCTAGCACAAAGAGAACCATAAAGAAATAGATACTTCCGAATTCCATCATCACAACTGCCTTATACTTGCCTATTTACACCAGTAAGAGCACGGGTGAATAGGAATAGAACAAACCAACCAACTCCAAAATTAACCCAAGACCAAATAATGCCCTTCACAACCAGCCAACATGATCATGGAAATCTGTGAATTGAACCTGAATGATTTTGGGAATTTGGTCTACTTTGGTACACCCGAAGCATCTGTTCAACGATCACCAATGACCTCTGAGATCGATAGCTAATAGCAAATGAACGGGCAAGGTAGAAAGCGTTTTCGGAGAGTAGCCTCCTTCCTTTTATCTTTCTTTTTTGGTATCTCGCCGGGCTTCTGCAAGGCAAAGCAGTTTCCTCCAGAAACTACCATCCGTCACATTACAGAAAAAGGACGAAGAGTTGTCATTGCTATTATTCTGCACATTTTACTAGAGTGATGTTTACTTTTACTATTTTTATTATTCTGCACACTTTTTGCTATTATGATGCATAGGGCTTTAGCTTCAGTATTTGTTTGCCCATAAAAAGCTTCATACTTCATCAGAAAACGACAGAATTTGTTGGAATCATCGCTGGCAATGCAAACGTCAGCTGTGAGCTTATTCAAAAGAATAATACAATCTTCTTTGAGGGGGAATAAATCCTAGGCTTTGTGGAGGGAAAACACAGTAACTTAGCTAGTAACCTGAGGCCGAGCTAATTAGTATGTGTTTGTCCTAGCTTTTCAAAGTATTTTAGTCCCTAGAACTATGAACTTGGCCAAACATAAGAGTTTTTAAAAGTTAGAAACTATTTAATAAAAGCTCTTACTTAAATATTGACCCTCAAAAACAGAAGCACCAATTTGGTGTTTCTGTTTCAGTTTCTCTAAAAATAATCTATTGTGAGATATTTTAATTTGGCAAAAATACAAAAAATAGATCACAATTACAAATGAAATGCTTTTGTAGCATTTTGAACCAAACACTCACTATTTTTTCAAAAAACAGTTTTTCAAGAAACTGACTATGAAAATAAGAACATATTTAGAAAGTTTTGGCCAAACAGACTCTTAGAACCTCATATCCGTTAATTTCTGGTTTGAATAAAAAAATACTATATAGAACAGTTTCTTCAAACTTATCTTACACAAAACATCTAATTTCTTCTACAGTCTAATTTCAAATTTATGCAGCAAGCTTGTATTCCCATTTGCTCATAAACATTTTGGCAGCATTGAATTCAGAGAGGACTTCTAGATGATAAATTTCGATGCTATCAGTTTTATGATAGTACAATTACTTGGACACATATTGAACACTCCAAAATAACCGTCTTATGCGACCTGAGGAAATCAAAGACACAACCACCTGTATGTTTAACGTCTTCAAACAATATCAACAAATTAGGTTCAACAAGCCCATAGAGTCCGACCCATGGTTGATATGCACACTCAAGACATACATAGCGTTAGTACGGTCGTGCTTTTCCTTGCTAAGGCATTGCATCCAATCGCTAGAGGTCCACAACATTGTAAAATCAAAACTCTTTATTGACATTTGGCCTATGCAGATACCTCATCCATGTCGTTTGGCCTAAGGGGTGTGTAATATTCAATAAGGAACAATGCCGCTTACAATCTCTTGACATTAATCCAGCAAGTGAGGGTTGTAAGAGAAACAGGAGAGGATTTAACAAATATCCTTCCATCCTTTATAAACCAGAGAGATTCGCAAAAATATATTTTCTTTCTTTCATGTATTCACTCTCTTTGTACCCGCCTTCCCTCTTCCTTAGTTGTCCAACTTGGGAGATGCTCTCACTCCTCTTCTCCCCTTCCTCCTTTTTCCAAGAAAAATCTTATTTCTCTCCTCTTAAATTCTATATACGAGTAACAAACATGGAAGGCTAACATAATCTTCGAAATCCTACTGAACAAAGAAATATCAAGTGAAAAATCCCAAAATTGAAGTTTGTAACTTCAATGGCTGACAGAAGTCGAAACAGCACATCAGAGGTCCAGAAAGCCAGAACGATTGTTCATATTATTAGAAATTCGTCACAAAGTACTGTCTACTAGAATGCATAGTGTTCTTTATCAAATAATGGTTTCAGTTGTCTATCTAGAAAAGCTTGCGGGGGAATAATCTTTATCAAGTCTTTAACTCTCTTTGGTCAAAGTAAGTTAAGAGGGATGCAAGATATGGAATAGGCCAGCTGAGTTACATGGAACATCAAGACAAGTATTAAGCTCAACGAGGAAACATTGGGAACCAGATAATCAACTGCTGAGATTACTTTCATAAATAGGTAAACTCGCAAAGCTTGCTCTCATATCAATACAGTAGTATGAGAAATAGTTTCAATTTCAACACCAAAGACACAACGTAAAAAGCAACACTCCTTGGTCCTCATAAACAAGAAGAAGTGCGATAACAGCTCAACTTAACCACGAGGTGCAACCTACTTTATGATGAGACCTATTAGTAATGCTCAAGTCTCAAGCCAAGGACAATACTGCAAGATAGATTCAATCCAGAGCCCATGGACACTATAACAAAAAAAATACTACGAAAAGAGTTTTATCGAATTCTGCTCCACTGAGACACCATAAAAGAAAAGGGCAGCCCGGTCGCACATTCAACAAGGAAAAGGTCAGGGTAAGGGTCCCACCACAAGGGTGTATAGAGAGCAAGCCTTCCCTTGTCAATTTTTGGACACGAGTCCGCTCCTAGGACTCAAACCCGTGACCTATCGATCACACAGCAACACCTTTACCGGTGCGCCAAGGCTCCCTTCCTCCACTGAGACGAGACGCTATAATGAGCAAAATTTTATCAAAAATTCTCTGCAGAATGATTTAAACGAGGGGATAACATGATTCTAACCAATTCCTAATTTATAATTAAAAGGTAACTAATCACACTTATTCTGAACAATTCTTGCACTTGAGCTAAACCAAAGGTTTAAATAATATAATCATTCATAAGATCTAATCATCAATCTATCACAAAAAGTTTGGATCTTCAGAATAATTTGGAATAAAAGATTGCGTAAACAAGGAGGGACATAGGCACCTTATCGGAGAAGATATCCTCAGTAAGAGAGATGACATCAGCGTTGCAAGCCGTTTGATTTAAGGAGAGAAATAGAAGTACAAAAAGACAAAGAAACTGAAGAAACCTCTTCTTCTCCATTTTGCTTCCAAGTTCCTATGACAAAGGGGGTCTGCTTCTGTTTCTTTGACTCCGAACTTCTGCTGCCTTACATTGTAAACAAAACAAGGCTTAAATGACTATTATATCCTTACATTAATTAATCAATGGTTAATTCATATGGTACCCTCGTTTTTGCTGATTTACACGTGGTATCTAATATTTTGCAAATTTGTACAAAATACCCTCGATATTTGACTATTTGCACACTGTACCCTAGTCTGATCTTATTCGGTTTGGAGCCACGCAATTTCTAGGATGACCTGTGTGAACATTGATTTTGCCTTGTGTTTAATTTGAGAAGGAATATCTCATTCATTTCTTTGTCAAATCACCTCAAAACAATATCCTAAACTCGAGCTCAGAAAAAGCTCTACAATTTGGGTTGCAAGAGAAGATACATAATCATATCGATAAGGAGGGTTAGAAAAACTGTCTCACAACAGTCACAAGTTAATCGCTCTTGCTCTACTATGTTTTGATTTTCTCTTTACCACTTTTTCTAGTTTTTAAAAAAAAAAAGAACTTTGATTATTTTCGAAATACAGAGAACAAAAAATGATAAAAAATCTATACCTACTATTGAAACAAATCTATTTAATATTCATTTTGTAAATTATTTAATTAAAATTGGGACGGTCTAAATACAACAACAAAAAAGGTTAAATACAACAATTTAATAAAAAATATTCTCATCTTGCCCTTATATATATTAATTAAACGAAATCCAATTGAATTCCAGAAAACATCAATTAAATCTCAATTGATTGATATTTTTTGATTTTTTTCTTTTGTTCAATCAACAACAATGCCGATGAAATGCAATTACATCATGAATTTGATAGATTCTACGTTTGATATGCTAAAATTTGACACCCAAACTGACCCTCCTCCTACCCTGACAGCCACGAAAACTGACGCCCCTACTACCCCGTCGGCCACCAAAACCGACCCCCCTACTACCCCGTCGGCCGCAAAAACCGACCCCCCCTCCTACCCCGTCGGCCAGCAAAAACGACCCCTCTCCTACCCCGTCGGCCGCGAAATCCGACCCCCCTTCTACCCCGTTGGCCACGCAATCCGACCCCCCCTCCTACCCCGTCGGCCACGCAATCTGACCCCCTCGCACCTACCCCGTCGGCCAAGCAATCCGACCCCCCCTCCTACCTCGTGGGCCACGAAATCCAACCTCTCCTCCTACCCCGTCGGCCTTTGAAATCGACACCCCCACCCACCCCGTTAACCCAAAAAACCCGACCCTGGCGAACGACCCAAGCACCCACTACGACACTAATGGCTTCCCTCACCTTCTTTCTTTCCCATCTTTGTTTCAACTATGAAAGACGATATGATGATTTCAACTTTACCTTTTGTTTAAGCCCTACTTTGTTGTTGTTGTTGTTGAATCTGGTAGGTGATGAAAATTGAAAATGGTGATGAAGGTGGTAGGGGAGAGAAAGAGAAGTGACGAGGTGTATTATTTTTTGTGAGGTTTTTTATTGTTATATTTAAACACTTATTTGTTGTATTTAGACTATCTGTTAAAATTTTAGCACGCGAAAAAACGATATCAAACAAATATTAGACTTCGGTTATGTTAGGACAACACAAGTGAAATGACCATGAGTCCATGACCTCCTTCGTTTTCTTTCTCACCAAACCCTAAAAATGCGTACGATCATAACCTGTCGATCTATATATCTCTTGTATTAGGCAAATGACAATATATCAAATATTCATAACCTGTCGATCTATATATCTCTTGTATTAGGCAAATGACAATATATCAAATATTCATAACCTGTCGATCTATATATCTCTTGTATTAGGCAAATGACAATATATCAAATATTCATATCAAATGTGGATGGAGGCTGCTGTTGTTGCCCGTTGCTCTTCCTCTTCTTGTACCAAGGGCTTCACGTTGAATTACGCTGCGGCGGCTCTTCTTCGTGTTCCTTTTCCAAGAAGGAACAACTTTCACCATCCCTACCAAAATGTCCAATTTCATCTTGAAGAACAACCACCACTACGGTGGCCGCCACGGCGACAAGTAGGAAGAGTGTTTTGCGCACCGACGACGAGTTACAAATTCATTGAAATAAACTTCAACCCAAAACCAAACCCGAACCAAAACCAAAAGAAACAACGACAACGATAATAGCAAAACCAAAACCATCAAAATCAAAACAAGAATGGATCCACCATGCAATAAACATAGGAGTAGCAGCAGTAGGATTGGCAGTGATGGCCACAAATGTAGGCTTCGTGGTGAAGCCTGGCGTGTACAACACGGTAACATTCCGTGAAGAGGAGACATGGACGAAACCGCGCCGCCATTGCGTGATGAATTCCAGGAGTACGAGGTGATCCAACATGAAGAATTTGAAGAGCTTATAATTATAATTAAGACTATCTATAAGGAGAAGCCTCCTCCTAAAGGCCCTGGACCTCGGTTTCGGATGTACGAGACGATCAGTATCAGTAGGGCATGTAAGCAGCTGCTTAAGCCTATCGATCAGGCCGCCGAGACTAAGCCTGATGAGGTCGTGATCAGTATTAATGACGCACGTAAGTTTGAGGTTATCACTCGTAACTGTGATTGTACACGTTGCGTAAATCATGGGTATGGATTGGATTTTCTTGCTTGTGCAAAGTTTCTTGTACAAGCCCTTGTGACGGTCTATTCCTTCTCTGGCATATATCATGAATATAGGTATGTCCAAGTTTATTTTGATCTACGTATATATTACTTATAGACATATGCATGCTGACCCTAGCTACTACTATTTGGCAATGCCAGAGAGAAGAATGATGAAGAGAATGGGAAAGCTAAGGAGCGGCCGGCCTGATTGAGCAAAGGATGGAGTCGTCATTTCGGATCTACATACACTATCAATCCACTGCATTCTTGAGCTACAAGCTAATAAGTCTACAACTATTGCAAAACCAAATGTTTACGTGTGATGCAAAGAAATAAGTATGTAGTGAATGTTTACATGAATGTGATGCTAAGAAATAATTACTTGATTAAGAGCTGAACTTTAATATCATCGATCTCCTTTTGGCATTGACCTTGTTTGGTCATAAGCAGTAGCGTGTCCAAAAACCTGCTGTTCCAGTGAGTCCATCACAAGATGCCAAGAAATAATTACTTAGGCTACTCCTGCTGTTCTTGTTGAATTGGTATATACATGCATGGAGGTCTTAGGTTCTTGAATATTATTGGAGGATATACTTCTGATCTTCTGCTTCCTCTGTACGCTACAATGATCATGCACTTTGATCATACTTCAGGATTACTGAAGGAAGTTGATTCATTGCTATTTTTCCCCTCACAAAATCATACTTGGTATATATTGTGCACTACCTATTGGCTATTGATCTATTACAGTTTGATGATTGAATGTAATCCTTCATTATTATTGTGCATGCTGTGAATGCCTTAGTTCTTTCTCGATTGGATTATAGAAGGTCACACATCGATTTGTTTCTGTGTTGTTCGTTGTAGTTAGTTGTCTCAAAGTGAGAAATCTATTTCCTGCAGTTTCCGATCTTGCTTAATTAGTATAGCATTTTCCTGCAGTGTATCAAATTGATAATCATGTTGGTACGACCCCAACGTCTCCACCTCCTAGATAGGAATTACGACATGAGAAACCAGGAAAACTATTGAGTTTGGGACACAAGTTAAACTACGATAATGTGGACTAATATTTTTCAATACGATTTAAATTAACTTCCAGATGTTACACAAGCATTTGATCACACTACACATAATAACGTGTATAACACTATAACACAGATCCTAGCAGATCCAAATTGGCGAACCCTTTGCTCAAATCAGGGTCATCAATTATCATCATCAGGCTGTTTCTTGCCCAGTCTCCTCATCACGATTCTTCTCTCTGGCGACATTATAAACAAACAGTATGGTTAGCTAGCATTGACCAAGAAATAATTAGTTACAAGTATTAATTAGAAGTGAAATGTAACAATGTTACAGTAGTGAAATAGAAATGACATTACCTGTGTTCCTGATAGATGTCCCAGAAGGCAAAGATGCTCATAAAGTGGAGTGTAAAAAACATACAAAACGCAAGCATATCCAATCCACGCCCAAAATTTACGCATTTACTACAATCACAGGTACGACTGATATGCTTAAGCTTACAATCTTTACTGATACTGATCGTCTCGTACACCCGGACCTCTTTATTAGGCTGCTCGGCCAACTCCTCACCCGAGTTACGAGTGATAAGCTTAAGCTTACACACGTCAGGCCCATCACAAGTACAACTGATGAGGTTGATCGTCGCAGTCTTAGCCAGCTTATTATTAGGGTCCTCCTGATCATCATGGTTAATAAGCTTAAGGTGGGGTCCCTCGCAATCTTCACTAATACTGATTGTCTCGTACCCCGGCACCTGAGGCTCTACTTGCTCGTAGAAACTAAGTGTTTTGTAGATTGCCGGCTTCTCCCCGCCGTCCAAGGCGTCCATTACATTAAACACCACCACAGTCAGTACTAGTGCTACTCCCGTTTTTATTACATCGTATAACCACCATTCTGATTTCGGTTTCGGTTTCGGTTTTGGTATCTCTTTTGGTTTCAAGTGTATTTCAATAGTATTGACTTTTTTCGGCCGAGCACAAAACAACACTCTTCCTACTTTTCGTTGTCGCCGCCACAGTGGTCCGACATTTTGGTAAGGGAGGAAGGTGTTCCTCTTTGGAGGCAGAAGAAGAAGAGGAGCAGTGTAATTCAAGGTGACAATGTCGCCACAGGAAGAATACACAGAAGCAGCCTCCATTGATATTTGGCTTCTTTGGTTTATCGTCCAAACCTTATTATATATGTCCAAAATTGTTAGGGTTTCGTAATAACTAATAAGGGGATTGAACTGATGAGCTGATCATTTGCGGGCTTGGGTCAGCCGCGCGGCCTTGCTAATACTGTTCATATCAGCTGCCATTTTCAGGGTAGCGGGCTTGCGAGGTTTAACTAAATTCAAATTTTGCATGAAACATAGATAGACAACATTAGTGTAAGTTCACAAAGTGTCTATGTTTTTTTTTTTTTTTGAATAGAAGAAAATTCATTCATAATAATTAGCTATACGGCATCTATCTACAACGAGTACTGAATTTATCAAAATACAACGCTAATATAAAATAAAACTCAAATCTCCGCAAAACTATGATCATAATGTTAGATAACTCGTGATCCGAAAACCCTTTATAATAATGCTGCTTCATGATACAGCTTGACTCGAGGGGCAGCCCAAACAAAAAACAAAAATTATTATTCTTATGTTTTCTTTCTTTCTCCCTTTTTCTTTTACGTGATATGTATAAAATAATGTTACATGGTTTTTAGCTGGCCTAATGAGCTTGCCCATGGACAATTTTGATTAGCCCACAACCGTCCCCCTAATATTAGCGGGCCAGCCAAGCCCGCCCATCACTTAAAGAAACATGTTGATTTGCAACGGAGCAAACTCGTCGCAAATCAGCCAAAACTCGTTGTAAATGGTCTTTTACGGCAAGAATCTCGTCCGGTCGTGAGTCGTCGCAAATACTTTGCGACGAGTTTACAGTACCCCGTTGTCATATGTCTTTTTGCGACAAGGTGTTATTCTCGTCGTAAATGCTCTTTTGCGACGACTTTTTCTCGTCGTAATTATTTATCCCGACAACACATAATAACACAATTTAATATTTTTTCCCTCACATGGACCGGATGTGGAGTTTTTAACACATGATTTTCCTACTTTGAAAGTCAAATTTGTTTGTATGATAAGCATTATCAATTTCTTTAAACACTCATATGAGTCCTTAAATCTCTTAAAAACCTCATTATAATTACACGATCATATTTTACCCTTAAACTTGTTGCTGTGATTTTTTTTATTCAAACTTATTATCACACAACAATCTATCAATAACTATTACATAGTGGTTTCAAAGAGTTCAACAAATTAAATCAAATCTTTTATAATCAACTAGTTTATGCACCCGTGCAAAATTGCACGGGCAGTTATACAGTATTGTTAATAACTTTTTTTTTATATCATAGTTTTAATTACTCAAATAAAGTATTAAAAGAATAAAAAATTATAGGATCTAGATCTACATTAAAAAAAAAAGACATGACGTTAGACACGTCAAAAACTTTTTTCGAGTCTTGAATTTACTTTCTAAAACTCGTAGCCCGCTAATTTTCGAAAATGAACACGTTTTTAGTTTTCAACTCGTTATTTTATATCGGCTGGGTCAGTGACCCATATTAATACGAATCCAGTTTAACACAAATATCTTAAGGTCAAATCTGACCCCACCCGCTAACCTGCCATTGAGTTAAGGTCAAATTAAGTGTGCAAAAGAAAACTAAATCAATTTAAAAATTATAATCGTCATAGTACTTACATAAAATATTATAATGATACAAATATTATTTACAAAAATCTTATTGGCACATTTCTTCACCAGTTAAAAAAATGGATCCATACATAAATCTTATAATTCGAATGTAGGCTTCTATGATAGTATTCACCCATAGGCACGTCTGAACATATAACATGAGACACATGTCGTTCGACTTATCAAAAACTTAAACCCATTTGTACTGGCTCGTGGCATGTTTCCCTACTTTGAGTAACTTTTACCTGAAACAAGTTGGTGATCAGCATTTTCAGGCATTTAGCTCCCCCTATCCAATGAGGCACCCAAATGCCGGTGGTACAACGGAACAAGAAAAGAAAAGTAGAAATACAAGGTCAAGACTTAAACCAATGTATCGGACAAGATAGTAGGAAAATGGTGACACCAATAGAGCCCAAAAAAATGGGGGAAGGGGGTAAGCTACTGGTCTACCAAACTCACAAAAACTAAGACAAAGGAAATAAGGACTGGCCCAAGCCCAATAACATAAAACTGTAAACTAAACAACCCTAGCTAAAAACTTCTAGCCGCCATAACACTTCTTATACGCCTTGCAGTGAGAATTCGTTCGGTAACAATCAGACCCCTCCAGAAGACTTATCCTCTATGCATGCATCTGGTAGGACTCGATCATCCGGTACAATCAGCAGCACGACCCGCACATTATGCTAATGAGACCCTGCTTTTGGCAAAAATAAATTTGTAAATAATTTAAAATTGTTTGATGTTTATTATAAAGACTCAATTTGAAGTCTCACAAATGAAGTATAGGGTCTCAAATATCAAGACAACACATTTTTGGAAATAGCTAAGAGTCCGTTCGGTATCATCGTTTACAGTTTTTGATTTTTTTTTTGCGTAACAAAACTTAGTTAAATAAGTTACAAAAATTAACTTGTTTTGAATTGTTTGGTTCTATAATAGTCTATACGCCTTTGTAGATTAGCCCTCGTCGGAAGCGCTACACTACAAAGCCTCCACGCAAAAGTCCTAACCCTTGGAGGTACCTCCAACTTCCATAAGCGTTTCCACAATCTCGATGCCCCCATTTCCGAACTGCCCCCCTTTTCCCCATTCGCTACCCGTAACCGATTACGCACATAATGATAACCAGTCCTCACTGAATAATCCCCGTTCTCACTATAATGCCACACAAGTTTGTCACTATGTATTGTCTCCGCCAGCGGAATACTGAGAATCTCTTCCGCCTCAAACTGTAGCAATCTGCTCCGCACCACGTCGCTCTTCCACTCCCTAGGCCCCTCGTCTATCCAATCTGAAATTGGACAGTCCGCGCCCTCCCCTCTCGGCGAAACCAGTCGGAAAGATGGCCCTCTCCGGGTCCACCCATCACCCCACGCACTTACCCTCTTACCATCCCCTATCAGCCACCTACACTACCCCTCCCGTAGAGTCTCCTTTACCCCTAGAATGCTCCTCCAAGCATAACTTGGATGATGACCCAACTCAGCGTCAAAGAAATCACATGTAATAGGAAAATATTGAGCTTTGAGCACCTTATTAACCAAAGTCTCCGGATTAGAGTGAACCCGCCATGCTTGCTTCATCAGCACCGCCTCGTTAAAAGCTTCTATGTGTCTGAAGCCTACCTCACCCTCAGCTTTAAGCCGACATAACTTTTCCCAAGCCACCCAATGAATCTTCCGCTCCCCCTCTTTAACACCCCACCAGAAATGAGCAACTAGGGAGTTGATCTCGTTGCAAAGGCTTGTTGGAATCTTGAATAACCCCATATGGTAGGTAGGGATCGCTTGGGCCACAGCCTTGATTAGGACCTCTCTACCGGCAAAGGAAACCAAATTCCGCTTCCACCCTCTATCCTTAATTGCTCGAAAAGCAGCGCACCTGTTCCTCCCCACCACGCCGGGAAGACCCAGGTAAATCTATGGTGTGTCTCAACCAACTGAGCATCAAGTAAACCCGCCAGCCTTGATCGCTCCTCGACACCCACATTCGTGCTAAAAGAGACCTCCGATTTCTGGAGGTTCACTCTCTGTCCCGAAGCACCCTCGTACACTCTCAAAATCTCCCGAACAGCTGCAACATCTCCCTCCCTTGCTCGACAGAAGATAATACTGTCGTCAGCGAAAAAGAGGTGAGATATGAAGGTGCAACCCTACATATACGGACTCCAAACAAAGCTTTCCTCTCAATCGCCTTGGCCACTAGCCCTGATAACGCCTGTGCACACAATATAAAAAGGTAAGGTGAGATGGGGTCTCCCTGACGGAGACTCCGTTGTGGAATAAAAGGCTTAGCTGGAACTCCATTGATCAGCACCGATGACTCCACCGTAGCGATACATCTCATAATCATCGCCCTCCATCTCGCACAAAAACTAAGTTTCTCCATCACCGCATCCAAGAACACCCACTATACTTTGTCATAAGCCTTACTCATATCGAGTTTAAAGCCCATATACCCCGTATTCCCACTATGGTGAGTGCGCATAAAATGAAACACCTCGAATGCTAACAGCGCATTATCAGTAATCAACCTACCCGGGGTGAAAGCACTCTGCGACTCCGACACAATACTAGGTAGAAAAAGTTTTAACCGATTTGCCAACACCTTCGAAACTAGCTTGTACAGGACGTTACACAGGCTAATCGGCCTAAGTTCACTCATTTTCACTGGTTTGTTTACTTTCGGAATCAGGACAATATTAGTCTTGTTTACAGCACTCATCGATTTCGAACCATCAATCAATGCCGCCACATACTTGACCACATCGTCACCCACTATATTCCAATACTTCTGGTAGAAGTTTGCGTTCATTCCGTCAGGACCTGGAGCCTTGCTCAGACTCATTTGCTGGAGTGCTTCCCACACCTCAACTCCACTAACCGGCCCCACTAAGCTCTCGTTCATCCCCTCTGTCACCCTACACTCAACCCCCTCCAAAGCTTGCGCAATACCCCCTACCTCTAAAGGCGTAAACAACTCTCAAAAGTATGTTGTCGCCACTTCACTCACCTGGTCAGGCCCCTCATACCAGGTCCCTCCCTCGTCGCATAACCTGACAATCTCATTCCTCCTCCGTCGTAATGAAGCTTTCATATGGAAGAACTTCGTATTACGGTCACCTTCCACAAAATTCACCGCTCGCGAACGTTGCCTCCAATAGATTTCTTCCTTCACAATTAGATCATCCATCTGTTCACACACCTCTCTTCTCTCCGCAACAATATCAGCACTTAGCACGCACCCATTGAGAAAAGTAAGGCATTCCCGGGCCTCCACGATTCGTCTCGATATATCACCAAATTCGTCGCGACTCCATTTCCATAAACTCCTACTGACTCGTCGAATATTTTCCAGCACATCCTCACCGCCCTCACCCACTCCCCCTTCACCCCACGTTTCATGAACGACACGCCCACAATCCGGGGATGTCGCCCACAAATCCTCAAATTTAAATTGCTTTCTTCGACGTGTTTCGCCCACGAACTGTTTGAGTACTATCGGGCAACGGTCTGACCTATCTCTCTCCAGGTGATACACGGCCACTTTCGAATTTAAGACAATCCATTCCAAAGACGCCACTGCCCTGTCAAGCCTCTCGTACACATCTTGTGGTTCCGCCCGCTTATTCCACCAAATGAAAGGGTCGCCATTGTATCCTATATCCTTCAGTGAACAGTCATCCAGCACCTCCCGAAACTCCTCCAACTCCCTCGGGTGTCGTTGAGGCCCCCCTTTCTTCTCCTCGTTAAACAGATTTTGGTTGAAATCACCCGCGACTAACCAAGGGAGATCAGACACTCCCTTAATATCTATGTACATTATAATTATGTGTATGGAAGTGTTTTCTCATTTTATTCATAATGCATGTGATTATTTGGATTGGACAACTTTTGGTTTGACGGGTAGCAATCTAAAAAATTTACATTTATTTTTTTGCTGATGATGTGATTTTTTTTTTGGGAGACTAATGATAATACCCTTCTTAGTGTGAACGACGTGCTGTGTCAATTTTTCTACTTTTCGGGTCAAAGAATAAATAAGAGTACGAGCAAAATTTATTTCTCCAGAAATGTGGCTAATGAGGTGAAAATGAAATTTGAGTCCTCTTTTTGTGTGAAGTCTAGTAAAGATCTAGGTACTTACCTAGGTTTTCTGCTTGCTGATAAGAGACCGAGTAAAGCCTCGGTTCTGAATCTTATCCAAAGAGTGAGGAACAAATTGAGTACGTGGAGGTATGACTCATTGTCTAGAGCTGGAAAACAGCGCTCATTAAGTCCACGTTGTCGACTATCCCTCTGTACCATATGCAAGCTTTGAGTCTCCCGGTGAGAGCGAGTAAACAAATTGATCAAATTTGTGCAAGTTTTCTGTGGGGCTCCACTCCTACGCATAAAAAGTTGCATCTTGTGTCTTGGAATAAAGTCACAGCCCCTATTAGTATGAGAGAAGTTGGTATTAGGTCGGCTAGTCTCATGAATTATTTGCTTATGACCAAGTTTTGTTGGTGTCTTAACTCCAAAAAGAACCTAGCCTCAGATTTCTTTTATCATAAATATATTAGAGGTCGTGAGGAGATTTTGGCTTTTAAAAAGGATTTGTATATTTGGCAGAGTCTTGCAAAGGGGTGGGATCAATTCAATGGAAATGCGGGTTGCGCTATAGGTATTGGTGAATCAGTTAGTTTTTGGAATGATAATTGGTGTGGAGTCGGTCCTTTGAGAGAAAAATTTGTTGGTCCTTTGTTGCCTGATCTTTTTGATATTTCAGTGAATGATTTCACAAGGAATGTTAACCTTATGTGCACTAGATTGATTGGTGTTAGTTTTGGGCACGTTTGTGCCTGAAGTTGGTCTTGACCTTATGTGCACTAATTTAGCTACGGAGAACTTTTTTAACACCACTGGTCTCTACATTGGGAAACCAAAAACATGAGTTGTGTGGACAAGAGTTGGGATAAACCGTGGAGTCTAAATTGTGCACCTCGAGTCAAGTTGAATAAACTACCCACCAGGGTTATGCTAGCTCAGAGGAACATTCCCGTTCCGTCATCCTGGCCTTTTTGTCCATAGTCCAATGAAACTATACTGGATATTTTTCGGGATTGCCGTCGGGCGTTAGAAATTTGGGAACCTCTACATTTGGAGTCGGCTTGGTATCAAGTGGGTGAGGGCCCTGGATGGCTTGTAATCTGAGTCAGGGCTCGAACCCAATTGAGAATTGGCGAGCCATTTTCAGTGTTGTTTGTTGGCCCCTCTGGAAGAGGAGGAATTCTTGGATTTTTGAGAAAAAGAACATCTCGAAAAATACGATTCTCCCACTAGGCAAAACACTAGCTCACAAATTCTCTCACCCCTCAAGTTGTTTCTCAATAACTTTCTTTCACTCTACTTAAAAACAACATGCCTCCTTGTCCTTGGTCCAAGTCGGTTCTATTCACATGTGCGTCTTTCATGGAAGGGAGTAAATCCGCGGGGGTGGCTGCTTGTGTCCGGACTGTAACGGTCGATGGATTAAGGGTGTTGTTGCTCATATACTTGAGACTGATGCTACTCTAGCTGAAGGTTTTGCGGTTCTTATGAGACTTATTTGGATGAAACATCTTAATAGAAGTGAATTTAAGATTTTTTTATGATTGTGAGCTGGTAGACCATGTGATTGGGAAACCTGACCAACCCATGGACAGGTTAGCTAACATCTATTTGAAGTGCATAGAGCTCCGGATGGAATTCCATGCGAGTGTAGAGGCAGTCAACAGGAAGCATAGCGTGGTGGCAGATCCTATGGGGAGGGAAGCGAGGGTGACTCTTCCTCGGATCTCTCTGCAAACTATCGAAGACTTCAGTCAAGTGGAAGTCGGCGTCACTAATATTGTGGTCTGACACAGTTCTTTGATGACGAACTCATTATTTTGCCTCATGTGGATGATGTATTAGATAGTAGTTAATTTTAGTTTTCTCGTCAATGTACCAAAAAAAAAATCAAGTTTCAAACACACTGTTCACGATCAATCATGGCCAATGCCAAAGAGAGTAATTAAAGAGATGATTTAAGAGTTCGATCATCTCTTAACTAAACATACTTATGTAGTATTAGTCTGATAACTCTTTGCATCACATGTATTCAGAATACTAGTTATCCTAGAGTGAAACAAGTTCATTATTCGTTCGTGGTTAACTCCTCATGTGAGTTACATCCCGAGTCATGCTAAACATACTGGAAAAGGTTCACTGACATACATATACATATTGATGAGATGGACACGAAAAGTTAAATACAAATCAATTTGTCGCATTTACATACTTTTTACTACACGAAAATACCTTATCTGAAGTAACTTGGTTTTGCATTAGTTGTAGACTTCTAGCTGAAGAATGCAGTGGATTGATTGTAGCTCGTTCGATGGCGGATAAAATTCTCTTGAAAATTTGACTTTTCTAGAGCCTTGACGAATCTGAAGTGATTTTATGCCAACTGCTAGAGGTTTATAGAGTAGATCCAACGGCGACTCCTTTGCTCAATCGGCTCCTTGCCCATTCTCTTTATCATTCTTCTCTCTATCATTGGCAAATAGTAGCTAGGGTCAGCATACTGACCATTACTTCTATACTTCGTATATAAGTATGTATAGGTATATGTACGTAGATCAAAAACTTTTTTACCACATGTATGAATTGGACATTTCACCAGATGAATGAACTTTTGATTTTGTTTTTGCTTAGAAAATTTAATTTCGAGGTGTAAATACATGATGTATACTACAAATTACATTACTCTAAATTGTACCAATGTTTGAAATAGAAATGATAACATACCTATATTCATGATATATGCCAGAGAAGGAATAGACCGTCACAAGGGCTTGTACAAGAAACTTTGCACAAGCAAGAAAATCCAATCCATACCCATGATTTACGCAACGTGTACAATCACAGTTACGAGTGATAACCTCAAACTTACGTGCGTCATTAATACTGATCACGACCTCATCAGGCTTAGTCTCGGCGGCCTGATCGATAGGCTTAAGCAGCTGCTTACATGCCCTACTGATACTGATCGTCTCGTACATCCGAAACCGAGGTCCAGGGCCTTTAGGAGGAGGCTTCTCCTTATAGATAGTCTTAATTATAATTATAAGCTCTTCAAATTCTTCATGTTGGATCACCTCGTACTCCTGGAATTCATCACGCAATGGCGGCGCGGTTTCGTCCATGTCTCCTCTTCACGGAATGTTACCGTGTTGTACACGCCAGGCTTCACCACGAAGCCTACATTTGTGGCCATCACTGCCAATCCTACTGCTGCTACTCCTATGTTTATTGCATGGTGGATCCATTCTTGTTTTGATTTTGATGGTTTTGGTTTTGCTATTATCGTTGTCGTTGTTTCTTTTGGTTTTGGTTCGGGTTTGGTTTTGGGTTGAAGTTTATTTCAATGAATTTGTAACTCGTCGTCGGTGCGCAAAACACTCTTCCTACTTGTCGCCGTGGCGGCCACCGTAGTGGTTGTCGTTCTTCGTAAACTCTAACATTTTGTTTGTGGTGGAAAGTAGTGTTCCTTCTTGGCTGGACAAGGAACACGAACAAGAGTAGTAGCAGAGTAATTCGACATGAAACCCATGGAATAAGAAGATGAAGCGGCAACGACCGCAGCCTCCATTGACATTGGATTCATATATATTATTGTCTTTTCTTTAGGACACACAAGAGAAGGGAATGACCAATCGACACTGTACTTCGCAAAGTTAGGGTTTTGTAAGAAGGGAAATGAAGGACGTAATGGTCATTTACCTTGGTATCGTTTTTTGTTTTCAGTTTTCTGTTTTTTTAAAACCAAATTCCCGTTTTTGAAAACCAGAAAAAGTGGTTTTCAGTTTTCAGTTGTCAGTTTTCATTTTCTACGTGACTATTATAGAACCAAACAATTCAAATTTAATTTGTAACTTATTTAACAAAAAATTTTACGCAAAAAAAAAAAACAAAACACTTAAAACGACAGTGATACCGAACGGTATTTGTTTTCGTTTTTGGTTTTCATTTTCGATTTTTCTTGAAACCTGAGTGTAATGAATTTCCTCGTTCAAGTGTTTATCGTTTTGAAATCTATCTCAAATAACTTTGAAACGCTAACAAGGTCGTTCGATATCACTGCCGTTTTCAGCTTTTGTTTTTTTTTGTAGAAAAAATTTAGTTAAATATGTTGCAAAAATAAATTTTAATTGTATGTTTTTATAGTAGTCATACTGAAAATGAAACTGACAACTAAAAACTGAAAACCACTTTTTCTGGTTTTCAAAAACGGGACCGTGGTTTTAAAAAAAAAAAAAAACTGAAAACAAAAAACAAACCCTGAAATTTAATCCAACTTTTGAATATCATATCTTAACGGAATCGAACAACTCTATAAACTGCAGACTATCATTGAAACCTAACATGCCTTGAGCTTTTTTTGAGGTGCACTTAACGAATCGTTAGTAACTTATAAGTCATACTCCGTATACCACAATTGTTCGGTTTCCGTTCAATAACTTAAAGTTCACTTTGGTTCAATATTGAATATTTCAATGTTATTTTAGTTATCTTGAATCAATTAAAATTCCAAAATTAAAAATTCCAATATATTTCGTTTTTCTAGCTAATAATAAGGGGTAAGGATCCTCTAGAGTTTTTATTAGGTGGAGTTTATGAAATTTATCAAAACTAGTAATAAGACAAAATGAAAGAATTTTGAAAGACACAAATAAAAATCTTAAATTATTTATTCTTACCTTTTTAGGTAAAATCTACCAAATAAAGTTCATCTTCAACTCTATAGAATCCCTACACAATGGTAAGGGATGAACTTGGGCCGTTCAACCCATAGAACGAGCATCTTCTTTTCTTCTCCCTCTCTTCCATGAGTTACTTCTCCAAGACTTCACTAACTCAATCCTGAATAGTAGGTCTATTAAGATGGTGCGTTGACCACTTAGAAAAAAATCGAAATGTTTACCTGGTTAAATTTAGATTTTTTTAATTCATTTATATTATTTGTCAAAATTCAAAACGGTTTACGTTATTTAACATGTACCAAAACCTAAACCAAAATTTGGGTTTAATCGTTTTGAACACCGATTCATGGCTTAACTTCTTTGTTTACACCAACAGATCTCACTGGCCATCCAAAGAAACAAGTACATGCACTGTTAAGGTTTGATCCTTATCTTGCATACATCCATGGAATGCAGTCGCTTAGATTGTTACTCCGTATTATATAACGAGTTACGTCAATACAAGACCCTTATTTTTCCCTGAACTTGGTAGAGTTTACTATAAATGGAAACTATAAATAAAAGTGTATTAGAAAATATAACGAGTTATTTTTCAATTTCAGAGGATCTCAATCCATTTTAAATAAGTCAGGGTAGATCTCGTTACACAAGCACTTAATTCGATTATTATGATTACACTTACTACATACTTAGCGTGCATAATAATTAAGTGAACAACACTTGAACACATATCCTAGCTAGCAGCAGATCCAAACAAGCCACTCCATTGTTCATCAATCAGGCTGCTTCTTTCCCATTCTCCTGGTCCTCATTATCATTCTCTCTGACATTGCAATAATTATAGTAGAGTGAGCTTTGACCAATGACCATACCAATTTTTAGCTAGTAATAATTAAGTAGATCAAGTTAATTAATAATTTTTTTTACAATAATGTTTGAATTGAAAATTTACATACGCAATAATGATTCCGTTAATACGAACTGCAAACACATGTGAAGGTCAAGCTACAAACAATTAGAATTTCACAAATGTAATCCTAAATAAGAGCTTAAACAAAATAAAGAGAGATCTGAAATAAAGGGGTCATATATAATTATATAGCAATAATGTGTTAAAAATTAAAGAGTGAAATACTAAGAGTGACATACCCACTAAATTCCTCATATAATTGAGAGATGGAATAGCTGGTTAAGAAGATTTGCACAAAATGGTTTGCCCAAGCAAGAAAGTCAACTCGACGCCCATGACTTACGCAACTTGGACAATCACAGTAATTAGTGTCAAGACTTAACTTGTGTGCCTCACTGATACTGACCGTCTTAATAAACCCCTTGGCCCCAGCAGGCTTATGCTTTCCTTCAGAGATACGCTTAATAAGCTCACATTCCTCACTGATACTGAGTGTCTCGGAAATTCGGATACAAGCTTCATCCTCATAAACATCATCAGCTTTAAGTCGTTGCTCCACTACGTTAGACAAATTCACCAACTTGTATACGGCTCGCTTCTCCCCCGCTGCCATTTTCATCGCCACCACGGACAGTCCTAACATAGCTGCTCCTATGTTTATTGCGTCGCGCAACATTTCTGAATTTCGTCTCGGTTTTGGTTCGGGTATTGGTGGGTTTTTTCTAGCTACATGTTGCAGCAGCTTCCACCGCCGTGCTTGTTCTTTATAATCTCCAACTTTTTGGCAAGGGAGGAAGGTGTTCCTCTTCCAAGGAGGAACACGAACAAGGGTAGCAGCGTAATACAACTTGAAATCCTTGCTACAAAAGCAAATTACCGCAACAGCAGCTCTACAGTTCTCCATTGACATTGATTTTTTTGTTGATTCATTTGTACATGAGAAAGGGGCGGGGAGGAGCAATTGGTGGTACTCTGTAATTGAATTGTTTAGGGTTTTGTAGGGAGAGAAGTTATTGAGTGAAGGGCATAATGGTCTTTTCACGTAGGGGTGTTTAAAAAGAAACCAAATCAAGGTTTTTGTAGGTTCGGTTAACCAAATATAAGTTGCCGATATATTTATGAGTGATTCTACAATGGCCACCAAGTCTTGGTAGCCATTGCAAGGTAAACAAATCTGACCCTTAATTTTAAATGAAGTAATCTCAATCATCCATGATTTCACTTTTGAGAAAAAACAAAACAAAAGTAATTAATTATATATTATCAATGACAATATGCATTTACAAAAAATTATCGATGAGAATATGCATTTGCACGGGTCAAAATACTAGTTTCATGCATGTACACATGTATAAAAAATTATTGACGGTATATAATATACATACGTTTCCAGTTTATGAGATAACAGGGACCCATTTTAAAAAACATTTGCGCACGGCCCCCAAAATCTCCCACACGGCCCTGCCCTCCACCGCCGCCACATGTTACAAATACCGCCTTATCAGCCGCTTTCGCCACCAACACACTCGCCCATCACCTCCTAAGCCCACGCCGCCCACCCTCGTCCCTACCCCCAACACGTTTTAAAGGATTCACGAGCATATTTCTTTCTCCCTCCATCTTTTTCCCTCTCATTTCCAACCATTAAAAGCTCCGCCGCCTCCCTCACGTGATTAATTGGCCGCCGCATGCTCTAAGTTTTCCGCCCCTCGTCATCGTTGTCGTATGCCACATCCCCTATGAATTTGAGGAGAGAGAAAGGAATTTGGGTGAGGATTTTGAGGGGCGATCGCGGGGGCTGGGTAGGAGGGCCACCGGATATTCCGGCGGCGATGATAGCTGGGGAGCGACGGTGTGGGTATATGGCGAGTTGGGCTACGGTGGGGCAAGGAGCCAAAGATGGATGGGGAGGAGCCGTAGAGGGGGAAGGGGGAGGAGAGAAAAGGAAGGTGATGGGTGGGATAAAAAAAAAAATTTTATGGTCAAATTTTTCAATGGCTACTATTGCTTGGGAGCTCTCGGAGAATTTGTATATACTACTCCTACCCAAAAAGATTTTCCTGTTTCTTTTTGCAGTTTTGAGTTGCCATGTTGGGGACTATTTGTAGACTATTTGTAGACTAAATGAAAGACCCGTTTACCTTGAAATCAAGTAGAGTTGGTTGACTGCAATGCAGAATGAAATACTTACTAATTTTTAAAGCAAGTCAACGATTCATTTGGTCTAAATATAGCTCCTAACATGGTAACTCAAAACTGCAAAAAGAAACATGAAAATCTCTTTGGTAACTCAAAACTGCAAAAAGAAACAAGAAAATCTCTTTGGGTAGGAGGGAGTACTATATAGCATCTCGTGTTTCGCACGATTAGGTTGTATATTTAGGTGGACAAAATTAGTTAATTTTTTTTTTTTAAATCCTAGTATGCAATGTTATGATATGTGTAACAACCCTAAATTTTGATCGAACTATAAATAGAAATAACTTAGAATTGTCACGCCGCAACTGACTACCAAGTCAATTGCTAGGCTAGAAATTCGACTACAATAAACCAACGAAAGATAAAACAGCGGAAGTCTTTAAATGTCGAACCACAGTTCTCAAAACGGAATTCAAAATTACATAATCAAATGGAATAGTCCAATAGACGTTTAAGAAACCCCAGCATGTTAACGTCCCTCAAGCAAGCATCCAAACTCAACAAGACCTGTCAACTATGCCATCAAAGAATGACACAGGCCCCAGAACATGGCAGTGAAGGAACCAGAATAAAGAACGTCAGCATACAGGCTGAGTAAGAAGCACAAAATACAAGCGAACAAAAGATACGCGCCTTGAGGCGCGTAGCTAACAAATAATAAGCAAGCGTTATAATAGACAATCGTTCTTCGATAATATAGCGCGATAATCTCCATATCGCTACAAGATTCGACGGTCTTGCTACAGATCAAGGCTGGGCTCCTACCCCACATCCACCACAATCTCGTACCAGCGCGAGCTAGAGCAGTAAAAACACGCCCCTAATAACTTAAAGTGAGCACACCCCTCGCTAGGGATCCAGTAGGATGCGTACCCCTAGGAGGAAAGTCTATTAGGAAGTCGGTAGCTAACCCGACCTTAAACTACCTTGATCAGAGGTATAGAGGTGACCGAACCTGGTCGCGTCACCTTACTCTAGGTGGTTTTCGTCGACATACAATATCATAAACATTAGTTTACACAATCATACGCGCGTAAACAATACATTATACAATCGTTAATATAACATAAATCATACAAACACATCAAAATCACAAAGGAGCAATAACGACGCACACACTCGGCCGAGAGGCCGAGTGGCCGAGGAGAAAGGCCGAGCCGGCCGAGAGGCCGAGCTGGGCGAAACCAAGAGGCCGAAGGGCCGGTTCTTTGTACCAAAAAGGCGGGAGCGCTGCAAGGTTAATTCAATTGATATTGATACAAAAATAGTAGGACAAGGATTGGGATAATACATAAGCAATGGTCATTAGAACAAGGTTAGTATCAAGACGAGATAATCTTTGGAGTTTAGATTTCGTGGTTGGGGTTATAACCAACGTTCTTACCTTACTAGTGAAATCACAAGATCAACTCAAGACTTAGAACGGTACTTCCTCGAACACACAACCTAAAATCAATCAACAAAACACTAATCACTAACCACCACCTCTAATAGCACAAAAGACACCACTAGAACACCCAAACGATCTCCAAACTATACCAAATTCGCACAACACTTTCTCAATCATACTAATAACATAATCCCATCAACAAATCATCAAAACATCCATAACAATACTCAAATTAGGGTAAAATCAGATCTGGACAGAATGTATTTTTCACGTTAAAAACATCTTAGAACATCCCCAAATCAAAACCACATGTTTAACAAATCATAATAATCAACCCCTCCAAATACTACACAATTATAATCATAAAATCATCATAAAATCATTATAAACTCAATCACAATAACCCTAATTCACAAACTCAATATTTCATGCCCATAAAACAAATTAACTACAACTATAAACCCAAACATAAATAATCACCATCAAAATTCATGCTTAAACTTCAATTAACATGAATATACAAAAAGCCCTAATCTGAAAATTATGAGAATTGGGTAAGGAAACATACAACTCTCTATGTAAAGTCGAGAGAGAGGGGAAAGGGTGCGCGACGGCGAAGGGCGGTGGTCGGCTGCTTCGGGAAAGGCCGCGCTCTTCTTCCTTCTTCTTCTCTTCTCTCGGCTTCTCCTTCTCTCTTTTCTTCACGTTTTTTTTTTTTTTTTTTGTTAAAAGTGACGTGAGAAAGAAGAAGGGAGGGTTTGGGTCTTATTTTATTTTTTTGTAGGAAGTAGTATGGGTTTAGTAAGGGTATTTTGGTAATTTTACCAAATCATTGCCCAATTAGGAAAGTGTCTCCAAACGAAAAGTATACCCTAACTTCCAAAATAGATTTTCATAACCTTAAAGTGAAATTTAAGTAACCCAAAAATATGGGGTGTTACAATATGCATATCATATTCGTAACCACAATTTCCATACCCCACCCATAAGTAACTATAAAGAATATATACATCTTTTATCGTCATAACCAAATCATATATTCCCTCCATTCCATATGGTTCTTTACTTTTTTTTTTGGGCACATGAACCAAGGAAGGAAGGTAGTAGGTGTATTAGAGGAGTGTGGACCCTCTAGAGTTTAAAACAAACTCTGGTAGAGTTTAACAAGTAAGAAAATAATTAAATTTTTAATATTTTATTTGTGCATTGAATTGACCACCTTATTTTGTTTTATTACCATTAATAGTAAACTCTACAAACTTCACTAACAAAAAACTTTAGAGGATCCCTACACGTAGGTAATTAGATGGGCTTAGGATAAAAGTAAGTGTAAATTTGTCAATTTTCTGGCCCAAAACACACAAAAAATGAAAGTGTAAAGAATCAAATGAAACAAGCAAAATAAGACTAAGTGTAAAGACTCGAAAATGAGGAAATTTTCAAAACCTCATTGGTTTGATCCCATAGTGGTTTAACTTTTTTTGTAGGCTCTTGCTTGTTTTTTCCCTTCATGGAAGAATAAAAGCACTAAAATTTTGCTTGCAAAAAAGACTAAGTGTAAAGAATCATAAGGAACGGAGGGAGTATGTATATTAGCTTAAGCCATAACAATTTGAACATGCAAATCGTAAGCACATTCATACTGCATAGACCAATTCTTCGTAGATTATATATAATTAAGGTTCACCATTTTGTATATTTGTAAATTCTTTTTAATATTATTCATATGATTTTTCACATGCTTTATTTTCACGCTGACTGAATTAATAAAAAATCCTGGTGTGCAATTATATTTATTTGATATCCATCTAGAGTAAAAACAATAATATAAAAATGTAATTTTAATGCACGATTTCCTAAAAAACAATCTGTATGCCCCAATTTAAATCATATTATGAATAGAACAATAAAAAATCACACTATTATTGTAACACCCCCGAATTTTGGCTATTTTAAAAACATTATTTATAATACAAAATTCGCCAAAATTCGATAATATTACAATTGGTATACAAAGCTGACATGATACAAAACTAATATACAAATCGATAAGTCAAAGCAAGGCCTATACAAAAATTTCTACAATTTTGCACAGCGGAAGCTAAAAACACCCTTCAAGTAGGACCCACAAGTAATCCTATCAAGTATTGCCAACGCAATAGAGTAGTACTAGGCGCCTAGAAGCCCTCTTGAATACCTATGTGGTGGGGCAATTATATATCCGAGCAAAATAATATATGCGATCAATAATTTGCGGTCAATAATATATGCGATCAATATTCCCAACTCATTGTCTTCAATAACTTTCGATCATAATTCACAAATCATCAAGCATAAATCAAAGTAGCTTTCATTCAATCGAATCATTAACCATTTAATAAGTAATATGCGATCATTGTCCAAAAACAATCATTTAATAACAATAACCAACATGATATTCAACAGTTCTCCACCTAGCATGCAGCTATGTTCTTAACCAACAACCAAATCACACTTAGCACCAAATTTTGAAAGGTTTTATATAAGTCATAGAAGGGTTGAGCATGCTAGCTTACCTTCTCAACACAAGCAACAAAGAATTAGTCAAGACAGCATTTCTCGTTCATGATTCCAACATCTACAATAGCACATCCAACAACCCAAATTCAATCTCCCATCTTAGTCAATCATCCAACTTATTCTTATAACTCAAACTTTATATCCTCAACCTACATACCAATATAATGACAACAACTAAGGTTCTATTACACTAACTAATTTATAATTCACAATTAAAACACTAATAACATGAAAATTTCAAAAGACTCAAATAATCTTATTAAAACAGAAAATAAACCTTCAAAAATCATACTTTTATTAACACATATTAATCCCAAATTAAACCCACTATATTTTCTATGCAAAAATGATCAAAAACTCATGTTTTAGGGAATTTTTTTTGGAATAGGGTTCAAAAAATAAATGTTAAACAAAATGGGTTGATTTTGAACTTATTCAACCTTATAGGGTGCACGTCGACAAAACCGCCAGAGGTAATGGCGGTTTTAAGTGTGTCAAATAGTACTAATCAGTAATCAAGCTTGGAAAAGAAATCATTGACCACCTAAAACCACCATTGGGACTGGCGGTTTTACTTCTCCCTCGAGCCATATTGGTACTGTTTGACACACTTAAAACCGCCATTACCACTGGCGGTTTTGTCCAATGGGGTGACGTGCACCCCATAAGGTTGAATAGGTTCGAATTCAACCCATTTTGTTTAACATTTTTTTTTACCCCTATTCCGAAAAAAAATTCTGTTTTAGGCCTAATTAGCTATAAATCCGAAAATAATAATAAATTCCGAAAAATCTGAAAATGATTCTACAAATCATGCTAATCTCGAAATCACACTAACATACTATTTTTTGAGTTTTCAAAATAGATTTAAATTAAAAAAACTAATTTTTATAATCAAATTCAATTATACACAAAAATATGAACAAGCCCAGCCTATTACTCCCAAACGAATTTCGAAAACCCTAGGTTGAGAAATCATCTATATCGATCAACAATAACAAATTAATCCTATGAGCAATCCATAATTCGAATTACAATTATCCCAAAATTCACAAATTCATAATTAATCCTCAATAATTCAATATAAAAATCAATCCTTTGAAACTAAAATCAACCATAATCAATTACCCATCTCATATAACAACTAATGAAGCATAAACAATACAAAAACGAATTTAAACAAGCAAGAATCGAATTAGGTTTAAAGAAAACCAAAAACAGAGGAGAAAGAAAAGGAATTTATGTTACCCAAAAGTGACCCGAAAGGAGGGATAAGGCGGACCGCGGAAGGGCGACGAAGACGGTGACAATAAGCAGCGGCAGGCAGTAGAAAGGCGGATGGAAGGGCGGGTTTGTGCGCGGTAGAGAAGCGGATCGGAGAGCAGGGTGTGTGCGTGAAGAAGAAGAAAAGAAACTGAGGGTTTCTTTTCTTTTTAGGAAAATTTAACAAGAATAATCCCAACTTTCATTTGTCTTCCCAAAATAATCCCAACTTCTTATTATTTCAAAAAAAAGAAACTGAGGGTGAGTTGTTTGGGCTAGTAGAGGAAATGTGATGAATCAGAAATGGAAACATACCCAATTAGCTTATCCAAATATAGAAACGCATCTAAGACCTATTTTATCTTTCGAAAATTAAGAACCGATATCAATTGTAACTCATTTCATCAAAATATAATTACAAAATATCTCGAAAATTCGGGATACTACATCCCTCCCCCCTTAAGATCAAGCTTCGTCCCCGAAGCTTAAAAGTACAACAATTCAACTCAATCAGCAAACATATAAAGCTTATCAATCGGTAAATGCATAGTTAAGAATGTATGTATACAATATTGCATCAATCTAAGGAAAGTATAAAGTTATTATTATAATCCACCCAGCTTAAAAGAAGAGTTCGTCCCCGAACTCACAACTCAAACAATCTTATAAATAAGCAAACAGTCATGATGCCTTGTTGCATAACTGACACATCAGGAGACGCCAATATAAGTTAGAGAAACTCTTAACAAAGTTTGACTGTTAAATCAATGCACTTCAGGGGGGTCTCGGCTTCAGGGGAGTCAATTCCGGGGGATGTCTCGGATTCCGGGGGGGTTTCGAATTCGGTCACTTACCAATAAATCTACCGAGGCAGGTTCCTCCTCCAGCGTGGGGGACAGGTCGACGGCACAGGAGGTGGAGTTGTTGGGTCGTGGTCATCGGGTCAAATTCGAGAAAGTTCGTCTGAAGAACTTTGTAACTCTTAAGGACATGTATAATCCGCGCTCCGCTCTTTCCGTCTCCGCCTCAGGTACGCCGTATCTAGGGGTGTTAATGAGAGGTACAACTCGTGATTAACTCGAGATCGACTCGGTCAAAGCTCAGTCGAAACTCGACTCGTATGAGCTCGACTCGTGATCGAACTCGACTCGAGACCTTAACGAGCCGAGTCGAGCAAAGCCCAACTCGACTCGAAAATCAAAATATTTGCTTTATTTTACCTAATAAACAAATATATTAAATTAAATTTAATACTACTCCATACCGGGTATCGGTGAACCATTTGATATTTTGTGGACAACCACCATTGATTCTTCTAATAAAAAAACTAAACTTAAGAGTTATATGGAAACTGGGCTTATTCATCTTCATGGCTACGGAGAATTTTGCAGACAAAGGCTCTAGCTTGGTCTTTTGGCCCGAACTTTTGTAAGTTTTTTTAAGTGAGCTCGGCTAGGCTCGTCAGCTCGAGTATAGCTCGCGAGCTAGTCTCGAGCTCGAGTCGAGCTCCAATATATAGAACTCGCGAGTCGAGTCGAGCTCAGGGTTTTCTTTCACAAGCTCGACTCGAATAGGGCCTAACTCGTGATCGACTCGACTCGTTAACACTTACCCCTAGTCGTATCCTATTGCACATTTTGTTAGTTATAGTCGGTATTCGGAGAAACATCATTGTTTTCTTGCAGCACTCTCTCGTGGTAGTGAGCCCACTACTTTCCGCGAGGCTATGGGAGATGCCCGTTGGAGGCAGGCTAAGGCCAAAGAGGTGTTGGCATTGGAGAGTAACCATACATGGACCGTGGAAGACCTGCCTCCTGGTAAGAAAGTTGTAGATTGTATGTGGGTTTTTCGCATTAAATATAAGTCTGATGGGACTATTGAGCGCTATAAGGCTCGTTTGGTCATTCGGGGAGAGTGTCAAGTTGAGGGCATCGACTATACAGATAGTTTTGCTCCGACAGTAAAAATGGTTATGGTTGGCACACAATAATTAGAGTTATAGAGGGATGTCGAAGAAATTACGATTAAGGAAATGAGTTCTGAAGTATACTATGAAAGGCAAGGTTGTGCTTCGGGGACGAAGCATTGTTTTAAGGGGGAAAGTGTGTAACACCCCGCAATTTTCGGAAATTTATTTAATTCGGATGTTACTAATTATACGAAATTTAAGACATTTACTGTCTATTTTCGGAATTATTATAATGATTTTGGAATCTTAAAAGGAGTTTTGTTTGTTTTTATAAAACAAATTTATAAGCAAAAAAATAAAATTGAATTATAAACTAAATATCTAACTAGTGAAATTACTCTTTTACCCCCCCCCCCCTACTTACCTCTTAAGAAACTTCACTACCAAACCCCCTTATACCACCGCCTAAACACCAATTTTACGTCGTCATCATCATTTCATTTCTCTTCGTATTGCACTCTTCGCACGACATTTTCGATCACTCGGTTCATCACGGTTTTCACTCGGTTTTTGACGAAAATTATATCATTGAATCCTCTTCTTCCTCCTCTACCCAACGGTATAAATTTCTCCTTGTTTCGTTTAAGTCGTACCGATATCGATTTTTCATTTGTACTTGTTTTAGGCTTGAATTACTTGAGTTTAATTGATTGCTGTCCCAGTTTAGGCGAGGCTAAAGCCCCTGATTTGGGCTGCCCGGTTGCTATTGATTGCTGTCGTTACTGTTGTTGTAGTTGCTGATTGTGTTGTCCTCGATGCTAGTTGTGTTGTGTTGTGTTGTCGGGGCAGAGTGTAGGCATCGTGGGCTCTGTTTTGACGGTGTTAATTGTAGGTTGATGTTGTTGTCCTGTGGTGTAAGTGGCTGCTAGGCATCGGAAGGGGATGCTATGTTGTTGTGGTTGATGTCGTTGTTGGCATTGTTGATGTGGCCGACTGTTGCTTCGGGCAGCTACTCGAGCAATTAACGAGTTTGTGGCCTAAGTTTTGGCTATTTGTGTTGTTGGGTTAATTATTAGTTTGAATGAATTATATGAGAAGTTGTTTTGTTATTATTTATGGAGATTATAAAGGTTTAGTTTTATAATTTTGGGTTGTTAGCCATTGTGATCTGCATGGTGGAATTTGGACATTAGAGTTAGTTACATTGTGTATTGTTGGGTTTATTAATTGCAAATTGATAGAGGTCTATAGTTTATACACAATTAATTTGTCTATAATGTAAAATTAAGCTAGTAGTAGTAAAATTGAGATCGGAATAGTAAAATTAATTGTAGTAAAAAATTCAGGTAGTAAAATTAATTGTAAGTAGTAAAATTTTGATAGTGTACTAAAATTATTACGGATTGTAGACACTTTTGGGTGTCTACACTTTAGACCTCTAGCATTGTCCTTATTAAATTTGATTATCATTTGGCCTATAGCTTGCGGGTTTAATCAAGTTCGGTTTCACGATTTTGGGAAGGATTTATAAGAAGTTTAGCGGTTCCGGTAAGAACGCCAACTCTTGAGCTTGAGCATGTTTTATTGTCTTCTAATGTGATCAATTCTTGTTTCATATATATTGGCTTCTATACTTCTTCTCACTGATCACAATATATCTTGTTTGGTTGGGAATGGTAATACATCAAATAAAATATCTAATCATAGTTTGAATATGGGTTGTGAATAATGGGGTTTTCTTCTATAAACACTCTAGAGTAATGGGTTAACTCCTCCGGGGGTGCTCGTTTACAAAGAATTTACTATACCTCTGATCAAGGTAACTTTTAGCTGGATTAGCTATCAGTTACCTATTAGGACCTCCTCCTAGAAGGGTTACATCCTACTGGCTCTCTAGTGAGGGGTGTGCACACTCGGGTTCTCTTAGGGTGTTTTGGGTTAGCTCTAGAGTTGTTCCTGGTTAGGGGTAGGACCCTTGCCAAAGATGGGTTACTGATGCGGAGTGCCCATTCCTGTATATTTGGCTTTGCTCTCTGAAGTTCATAATATGATTCTCAGTTCACATATCTCTCTAATCATCTTGGTTAATACTTTGATTGTAAGCCTTGCTTGTTCAGCTACGCGCTTCAAAGGCGCGTATCGTATTTTTCTTGTTTTGCTTTGAGTTCTTACTCAGCCTGTTTGCTGACGTTCTTTTGTTTGGGTTTGTCTCTACCCTATTTTGGGGCATGTGTCATTTTCCGATGGCGCAGTTGACAGGTGTGTTTAATGGTGATATGTTGAGCTTGCGGTCGTCTGCATTCATGGGGTTTTTTCATTTGGACGATCGTTGAACATTTCTTAGTTTCTTCTGAATTTCGGTTTTGGATTTTGTAAACTTTGACTAAGTGTTCCGCTGTCGTACTATTTTACTTTCACTGTTTGGATTTATTATTTTGCTTTTCGCCTTGCAATTAACTTGGTTAGTTAATTGTGCTATAATAATCCTAGGTTTTCATTTATTTATTTATTGGTCGAAAATTTAGGGTTGTTACAGGCAGGCAGTAGAAAGGCGGATGGAAGGGCGGGTTTGCGCGCGGCAGAGAAGTGGATCGGAGAGCAGGGTGTGTGCGTGAAGAAGAAGAAAGGAAACTGAGGGTTTCTTTTCTTTTTAGGAAAATTTAACAAGAATATTCCCAACTTTCATTTGTCTTTCCAAAATAATCCCAACTTTCACTTTATTCAAAAGAAGTACCGTGTTTGTTGCTTGAAAATTCCAATAACTTTCTTCTTGAGCACACTGCACATATACTCGTGTGAAATTACGCGGGCATGTGCCACACCCGTAAGCTGAAGAGAGGGTCCACTTGATAAGCCCAAGGAGATTCCATCCTAAAACCAATTGGCAATAGGAGGAGTAACTCCTAGGTTTATATGGTAGACAAATCTCTTTTATTTCTCCAATGTGGGACACTCATATGTGGAGTCTTTTTGGGTGTCTCTTCAACAACTCGGATACAAGATTTTTGTTCCATCCTAAAACCAATTGGCAATAGGAGGAGTAACTCCTTGGTTTATACGGTAGACAAATCTCTTCTAAACGAAGAATTAACAAAACTACTTAATCCAAAAGACATTGCGAAAACGATGCTTAAACTCGTCTAAGAATCATTGTCATTGTAGAAGTCATATGGTTATTTAAAAATGATACTCCGCATAATTAATCTCCTCGTGGAGAAAGTTTAATGGATCACCCAAATTTCAATTTTGATGGGCTGGATCACCTAACGCGATTTTTCCAACGTTGTTAAAGGCACATTTCCTACCTGAATTAAGTGATATTCTTAGATTAGGTAATAAAGCTACTCATACACATTTTATATTGGACTTGTAGACTACTCGACTCACGTTTGGGTTAATAATGGACCATTAGATGTACTTGTTTTACAAGCGGCAATTTTCATAGCTGCAACTATGTAATATATTGCTACTCGTTTCCTTAAAAACAAAAATTTCAAGTGATAACAGGTGACCAGTGACCATACGTTAGAAAAACCGTTACAAACATGGGTGGACTAGGTATTAGGTCGACTAGTTTGATGAACTCAGTGTTGATGACTAAATTTTGTTGGAGTTTAAATTCCAAAAAGAACCTGGCATCAGACCTCTTCTATCACAAATATATTAGAGGTCGTGAGGAGCCGCTGGCCTTTAAGAAAGGTTCTTACATTTGGCAGAGCCTTGCGAAAGGATGGGATCAGTTTATGGCCAGTGCTGGTTGGAATATTGGCACGGGTGAGTATATAAGTTTTTGGAATGATAATTGGTGTGGTGTCGGTCCATTGCGTCATAAATTTATTGGTCCTTTGATGCATGACTTGTATGATATATCTGTTAAGGACTTTAAACTTGATTCTAATATTGTAGACGTGGACTTGTTTTTTGACGTAGATGTGAAAAATGTCATTTTGGGCACGTATGTGCCAAATTCTGGTATAGATCTTGTGTGTACTAACCTTGCTATGGGAAAATATTTTAACACTACCTTGCTTTACAAAACCTTGTGGGAAGCAAATAATCCTAGTTGTGTTGACAATCGTTGGGATAATTTGTGGAGCTTGAATTGTGCACCTAGAGTTAAATTTTTCATGTGGCTTGTGAAGTGGAACAAATTGCCCACCAGGACTAGCTTAGCTCAGAGGCACCTTCCTTTACCTTCTACTTGCCCCTTTTGTCCGCATCTCAGTGAGACTATTTTGCACATTATGAGAGACTGTCCTCGAGCTCGGGAAATTTGGGATCCCTTGCACATGAAGCCTGACTGGTTTCAGTTGGATGAGGGTGATTGGTTGTCGTTTAATTTGAGACAAGGTTTAAACTTGAACTTGATTGAGAACTGGCCGGCCATCTTTAGTGTTGCTTGCTGGCTACTTTGGAAGAGGAGGAATACTTGGATCTTTGAGAGAAAGAATGTTTCTGAAAATACAATTATTCCACTAGCTAAATCCCTAGCCCATAAATACTCTTACCTCCCTGCTGTTCTTCAACAGCCCGCTACTACCCTTCTTAAAAATAGTCTTCCTTCTCCTCCTTGGTCCAAGCCTGTGCTCTTTACGGATGCGTCTTTTGTTGAAGGGAACAAATCGGCAGGATTAGCGATTTGTGTCCTGGATTGTAATGGAAAATGGAGTACGGGGTTGATTGCCCATACTTGGGCGGCAGATGCCACGACAGCCGAAGGACTTGCGGTCCTTATGGGTTTGATTTGGATGATAGGCCAGAATAGACATGATTTTACTCTCCTGTGCGATTGTGAGCTGATAGTCCATGGGATTGTGAACTTTGACCAACCCATGGACAAGCTGTCTAATGTCTATTTGAAATGCAGAGAACTCCAGATGGAAATCCGTGCGAATGTAGAGGTTGTCAACAGGAGGCATAACATGGTGGCGGATTATATGGCGAGGGAAGCGAGATCAATTCTTCCTCCGACATATTTGAAGACTATTGAAGACCTGGAGCAAGTGGAAGTCGACATCTTAGCAATTGCGGGTGTAAGGACTTTCTTTGATGATGACCTTATTATTTTGCCTCCCTCGGAGGATGTAATAGACAATAGCTAATTCTAGTTTTCTCGTCTTTGTACCAAAAAAAAAAAAAACATAAATGAAATTTGTTTCTCTAAAACAAATGTTGAATGGGTAGGTAACAAATACTAGTAGGGTTTTGGGCTTTTCCTTTGTGTGGAGTGGGCTATAAAACGGACAGTCTCCTCCGTCCCTTGACCCTTCCATCTTCTCTCTCTCCTCAAAATTCAGGAGTAAAACACTGTACAACAATGGAAATGATCAAAACCTTCACCAAAATTCCAAAAGTTGGTCGGTCATCTGGATCACCAAGCCTAATTCCTTTGTTGAAGAAATTTCCCCCTTCCAAGAAATTTCCAATTTACCCTCTCACCACCAACACCAAACATCTCACTCTTATCACCACCTGTTGTGCTTCAAACAATGACAAAATCCCACATGTTTCCACCACCAATTCTGACTTATCATCCCCACTTTCTCTCGATCAATCACTTCTCAAATTGCCCCTATTTCCAACAAACCACCCCATCCTTAAATATCTTGGCTTGTAGCTTATGCCGTAGTCTACTTTCTCTGCAAGAAAAACACCGTGGGAATTGTTCTCTCCAAATGTTCTCCTGATTTTTTTGCTTTTGTGAAAGACATCACAGCAAAAAAGTTTGAGACTTTCATCATTTCCATGGTGTATGCCAAAGTGGTGGCTAAACTACTCACTACTTACTCAGAGACTAAGAAGAAGAAGAAGGAGGAGGAGGCTTCTAAGAAGAAGAAGAAGGATGAAGCTGCACCAAGCAAAGAAGTCGAAGGTGTCGTCGCAAGGAAGATTGATATGGAATTTGAAAGTCTTGAAAGTGTGATGGTGTTGGCAAGTCCAGGAAAAGTAATTCAGGTGATTGTTCCACCCAATGAAACTGAGACCATCTTTATGATGCAGATTAACTAGTTAATTAATGTGGAGCATTATCTTAGTTTTAGTTTAGAAAAAGCAGAGGAACTTTTGGTAGTAGTAAATTAGTATTACTCTGCAAAAACAAAACAAAAAAGTGGTGTAGCTGTTTCCTAGGTTTCCCTCTTTTGCCCAGCGACACTTTGATGAACTCCTAAATTTGACTCTGTAAAGTCTCATTGTATTACTGTACTTACTTTATGTAAGTAATTTTGATCTTCATGAGTTCATTCATATGAGTAAAGTTGAACAAGTTGTTGACTTGTGATGTGAATTGTGATGCAATCATTTATCTCACCTTTTTTTTTTTTTTTTTTTTTTTTGTTTAGACGAATGTTAAACTTGTGTTAATTTAATTGCATATGACGATAATTTAAGGGTTTCCGCCACCATTGAAACCGCAAATGGAACCCTTAAGCGGATTGAAAGTAACAAAATCGTACTTACCATCAACTAATCCACTGACTTCGAAAAAAGAAAAATAATTAAGAAAGAGATAATTAGATGTTGTAAAAGATTTTTTTTTGTATTTGGGTAAATTTAGTTCATATATAAATGCTGTGAAAATTATGTAACGTACTTTAATTATGCTAATCATTTTTTCAAATTGTCTAAATTTGCTGAACAGAGAGATGGTGTTTGCAATTGAATATTTTACTCGTTAAGTTTTATGGGGACGGATGAATCTCCATTTTTTTTCCGAAACAGGGCTTAAAAAATAAATATTAAACAAACTGGGTCGGATTCAAAAATGTTTAATGTTATGGGGTGCACGTCACCCATTTCAGGTTCGGGACAAAACCGTCATTACCACTGGCGGTTTTACGTGTGTTAAACAGTAAACTTGAGCTGCAGTGGGGATCTTGGACAAGGGTGAAACCGCCATGTGGGGTGGCGGTTTCACACTCCCCATGGCGATTTCAAACCCGAACTGAGTATTATAAGTGTAAACCCCCAATTTTGTTAAGGGTGAAACCGCCATGGGGGGAGGCGGTTTCACTTCAAGTGAAACCGCCACCCCCCATGGCGGTTTTACCCTTAACAAAATAAAGGCCTCTCACTTCCCATATACCTTGAAGCTGTGATGAAATCGCTGTGCTCTGTGGCGATTATAGTTTTTTTTTTTTTTTTTTGAAAGTGCTTTCCCTATTTTCCGTTTCACCTGCAACTCAAACAAACTCAAACCAATATGCCACGGCCACAATCTTTCAATAACAACAATACCAACCCAAGATGAGAACTCGAAGGCATGGTATCTTATTTCATAACTTAAAAACGTATTTTACATACTTGAAAGAGTCGAATACAACATAAAATTGTTTCCATACATTACAAACTACTATATTAATAGCTAATCATCCGCTAGGCGGCGGCGGCGTGTAGCTCGACGTTGGCTTGAGGAAGCGGGTTGGCTTGAGGAAGTACCCGGAGTGTCGCCTTCCATAATTGGCGTCATAGGAGAACCAACTCTACGTCGACGCATATATTGGATAAGAGGAGAATGATCATCCAAACTTGCACTTGGTTGTTCTTGAGATTGTTGGATAAGATGTGAAAATCCCACCTTCTCGAGACATTCAGAGCAATGTTTGCGGATGTCGTTTAAAGTTTGGACAAAATTGACACTAGATGCGTCATTTAGTGCAGCTTGAAGGTCATGCTCACACCTCATGTGTAGAGTTGCAAAACCTTGGGTCTATAATCACAAAAATAAAAAAATTGCACTAATTAATTCCTAAACATGCTTATTATTCAATAAAAGTGAAATAACGATAAATCATACTTACAAGCAATTGAATTGACGGAGAAGATGGATGGTAGGAAACCGGGCCACCATGAGATTGTTTAACAGCTCCAATGATACGACGAGTATGGTTTCGATACCAAACCATATACGGATCATTGTAATCCATCGTGCTATCATCTACATCGGTATTAGCCACCACCCTCTCTCGACGCCTATGCCATAAATCGATATAGACATTGTGGATTTCAGTCCAACTTACCTTCCAATTTCCTCTCCTATCCAATTTATGAAGGGCCACCGAAGTATCACAGTCCATCGGGATTGTTTGTTTCAAACCAAACTGGCGTACTACCCGATCCGGACAATGCCACTCTACAATGTCAAAGCAGATCATGGGAGCCAAAACACACCAATCTTGTTCATCCTTAAAAACAAATCGGAGAGAGAGCTGAGATGACATCCGCTGTATAAGGCTGCCAAATAAACTAAAACAAAACAAATAAATAAGTAAACTACCAAATTATTTTCATACTTATAAAGTCACAAAAAATTGGATTGGATAAGTAAACTTACTTGATCATGAGTCATGCAATCAAATGCATCTCTGTAAGCGGTAAGAGAGAAAATCCCATCGGCTCTTCGTCGATCGATCATAAGCCACTTACGTCCTAATGCATCTCTCCCATAGATATGTTGTAACCCAAATGGACTAGCTATATTCTCATCCTCATCCTCATCCTCATCATCATCCTCATCCGCATCCTCATCCTCATCCTCATATTCTAATGGTCCCATGTTCATAGGACGTCCTATAGCAATACGTTCCCAAGACCACAACTGAAGAAGAATAAGAGGTCCGGATATCTCTAATGCACCCTTACAACACCCTCGACACAAGTTACGATACAATGTTGCTAGTACCGCACTTCCCCACGAGTAATCATCTAATCTATTGACATCACTTAACAATGGCAAATAGATTACTTGAACTACATCCCCACTCTTATCGGGAAATAGAACGGTACCAAACAAAATGAGAAGATAAACTCGAATATAGCAATGAAATACGGCATCGTCCATACCGTTGGACAAATGACTAAAATGTTTCATCAACCAAGAAATTTTCAAAAAAGTTCCCTTCAAACTTCCCCCCGGTGCTCTTCCCAACAATCTAGTCACTAATCCTTCCCAATCTTGATGGGTCTCATCCGTCACAACTCTACCATCTATCCTCAAACCTAACATAATTTGCACATCTTGCAAGGTGATAGTGGCCTCCCCAACGGTTAAGTGAAAGTGTGGGTTTCTTGCCTCCATCTTTCTACCAACGCACTTATTAAATCCTGATCTAATTTAACACTAGCTACTCTATGCGCCCCATAAAACTGGGTTTTCCTAATAAATTTAACTACCCGCTTACTAGGACGATACTCGCCATGCCATTTTATGTGAGTTCTACATCTAAGCGGACTCACCTCCTCTCCGTCCCAAATTGCTTGACTCCTGTGTTTGTCTTGCAGTTTGAGAAGAGACGGTTCGATCGGTCCCGGATGAAGATCCGCCTCCATGAGAGCTACAAAAAGAAAAAAGAAAAGAGTTAAAATATTACACAAAAATATTAGGCAAAAATAAGTTCACAATAATATAAATATCCACAAAAAATGTTACCCTCTTAAAGAACATGTTTTTTTGTTATGACCGGGTTGACGACATATGCCACATAATGATTTTGATGGTGGTTTTTCATACATCTCATTACGCAATCGCTTCGAATGTGACTTATCCTTCGTACCCTTCTTCTTTGGTTGACGTTTCATATCCTTATTAGCAAGGATTTTAGGACCATCAAGAGGTGTCCAATAAGCTTCATCCGGAATGGGTCGAAATTTGGGTGCGTATGACCCCAAATACTCACCACTAGTGTAAAACACATCCACAAATGCATTTGTACTTAAACCCATTGAGCTACAAACGGCAAGTACATGTGAACAAGGGTACTTGTAAATTTCAAGTTTTTTACAAGTGCATGTTTTAGTCACAACATTCACAGTATGCTTATGTTTCCCTTTTCCACTACCTCTATGCCCCGACCCAGTGGTCACTTGAAACAGTCCTCTATCGAATGGCACAACAGTATGGTGTGCGGCCTTCTCAGAATTGACAGCAATGACATCCATTATTTTCTTACAATATGCATGTCTCTCTTCAATCCTTTGTTTTGCCTTCTCACGCCGTTCCACAAAGTACGCATTGACTCGATAAAATGTCAATTTCACAAGTGCGACGATGGGTAAGAATCGGCCTCCTTTCAAAACTCCATTGAAACACTCCACCATATTGGTAGTCATTATACCATACCTGAACCCACCGTCATGATAATTTGACCACTTCTCCATCTCCAAACCATGTTTGGTCAAATATCGTCGTGTATCAATATTTATTTCACCCATTCGATTGAAACCACGATTGAACTTCTTCTTCTGATGTTGTGTAGCAGTCCAACCAAACAAGTTTTTCAAATCCCTACTTTTAAACTTTGTATTGATGTTGGATGCCACATGACGCATGCAAAATCTATGGTAGGCATGCGGCTCAGTCATTTCGATGTGTTCATCATTCATAGCAGCTTTGATGCCATCATGTCTATCAGATATAACACAAAGACCTTTTCTATCTGTCACGAAAGTCCTTATACATGCCATAAACCATGGCCAACTACTAGTATTTTCACTCTCAACAATTCCGAAAGCAAGTGGATAAAGTTGGTCGTTAGCATCAACTGTCATTGCAATAAGTAAAGTACCCTTATATTTCCCATATAAGTGAGTGCCATCAATAGTTATAAGAGGGCGACAATGGTTGAAACCTTGAATTGATGGTCCAAATGCCCAAAACACTCGAAAGAAAGTTTCCTCATTAGGTTTGTCTGTTGGCGTATTTACAAAATGCACAACAGTTCCCGGGTTGGATTCTTTCATTGCTTGCATGAAATGAGGAAGCAAAGTGTAGGATTCATCCCAATCACCATATAATGAGATAGTATAATTGAATTTATCTTTGATAGATTCAATAAGAACTGGGACAGTAATGGACCAATCCTTGGCAACGAGGTTTTTAATAGCTTCACTAATGAATCCACATTTCAAATTCATATGGTCGTGTGGAATAACGTCACCAACACAGGTAGCTTCGTGAGGCCCAAAATAAGTGACAATGGTGAAGGCTTCTGAAAATTGTTCTTTTTTTTGTGATGCCCTAAGTCTCCAATTGCATGGTTTGGCGTTCTACCGCACTTGAAAGTGACAGTGTGGGGTTTGGATTCAGGCACTTTGAAAGTTTGGTTACGTTGTACAGAGTACAAAGTTACATTTTCTATCAAAGCTGCCTTATTTGGAAATCTTTGACCAACTATAAACTCCCTACCAACCTTAACTTCAACTTCATTGACCCATGTTTTCCAAGCATTCACATGTTGTTGATCAATTTCATGAATCGTATTGAATTCTAAATGTGGAGCACTTTTCCCAACCAAATCATCATTCTCATCTTCATCATCAATCATACGTTCAACAACATTCAACTCCTCCTCCGCCTCATCTCCTTCTAAATCCTCGTTCAAGGTCCCATTATTTATGTTATTGGTTTCAATGGAAACATATTGCGCAACATCCCCAAATCTCATTGATATGAGAGAAGTATTGGGCGTTGTTGAAATCGTTGTTGGCAATACATTTCTAGAGTCTACCCTTCCCATTTCAACATAAATGTCCATAGAAGGAACCTTTGAGTGTCGAACAATTGCCCATATAGCAAGTAAAGAACGATCATTATTAAGGGGTACAACCTTATAACACCCGGCACTCGGATACTTCATCTTCACCGTCAATGAAACACTCTTTCTATTGATTTTCATTGCCTCACAAATCTCCCCAATGAAGTCATTATAAGTCATACTAGTACTAGCAAATACAAAACTCTCATTTCCACCCTTATAACAAACATTTCCACTAGTTTCAACAATTTCTCCATCCCAATAACATACCAAAGGATATCCCGTAATTTTCATTCTATAATGAGAAAAATAAACTAATTTAATTAAGAAATTCAACTAACATAAATCTTCAATTAACCAAAACCCTAAAAATCGACTTATGAATCTTAATAACTAAACTCAAGCATAATACTAACTAAATTGGATTAAATATATTAGTAATCTAACATAAACAAAAAACAACTCAATGAACTCAAATTAACCTAAATTAGTGTGGTTTAATTACAATATTAAACAAAACCCTAAAAATTCAACTTCTATCATATACCATGAATTTGCAAATTATTATCAATACTAACAAAACAAATTATTCAATAAATTAGTAATCTAACTAAAAAAACAAACAATTAAACTAATGAATTGAAATTAACTAAAACAAATTGGTACAATTAAAATGGGATGAAATTACCTTAAAGAAATTGGTACCAAAGAGGGCGGAGCAGCGGTGGGAGAGGACGGAGCGGCGGGAGAGAGGCGGAAGCAGCGGCGCAGATGGAGACGTGGGCGGTGGAGAGGACGGAGCGGAAAGTCGGGGTTTTTTTTTTTTTTGTGAAGTCGGGTGAAGAATGAGGATGAAGAAAGAGAAATCGGATATAAGTGTTTGGAAAAAAAAAAAAAAAAAACTGAAACCGCCACCCCCCATGGCGGTTTCACCTTTAACAAAATTGGGGGTTTACACTTATAATACTCGGTTCGGGTTTGAAGTCGCCATGGGGAGTGGCGGTTTCACTTCACGTGAAACCGCCACCCCTCATGGCGGTTTCACCATTGTCCAAGATCCCCACTGCAGCTCAAGTTTACTGTTTAACACACGTAAAACCGCCAGTGGTAATGGCGGTTTTGTCCCGAACCTGAAATGGGTGACGTGCACCCCATAACATTAAACATTTTTGAATCCGACCCATTTTGTTTAATATTTATTTTTTAAGCCCTATTTCGAAAAAAAATTCTATATTAACATGTTATGACAACTTTACGGCCAAAATTTAGATACGTTTAGCTTGTATTGTTGGTGAAAAGAGTGGTAATTTACTTTAGTAGTTTGTAATTCTTAAATTGGTGTACTTTTCGTCGCGAGTCATGCGAAAATCGTTTTCTATGTTTTCGCCTTTGGATAAGATTGAGTACATCCGAAACCTCTTATCGCGATATACGTTGTGAGGCACAAAGGGTGGAGATCATGAGCATAGTACATCAAATCTTGATCCCTTGTAAAGTTGTAAATCATATACAACTCCGTAACCCTTATTGTTCAACACAAATTACAAGATCTTTTCCCTACAATCAATTTTATCTTGGCTCATCTAAACATTGTTCAGAAAAGAGGGGTAGTATTGGGAACCCCTTATATCAAATTTGGTAAGATACACTACAAGACAGGAAAATAGTCACAAGGTTTTATCATAGTGAATATCATTCCAATGTACTATCTGCCCGGTTGGTCGCGACACTCGGTTTTAATGCAGTAACTTGGTGGAAAATGATATATAAATCTCTAATCATAGACGAGTCGCTTATTAAGTGACCCAACCTTGCGTCTATAGTTGATTTTATCTAAATTTTCAAGTTAATTCGCACTTAAATTATTGGTCTATTTGACCTAATCATTAAATCAATGTTATAAGAGTTGTGTTAAACGAAATCAAATTAACTTTTACTTGTTTGGATGATAACTTTAGTTGATGAAAAATGACAAATTATTCCAAAAATACACCATTGTACAACTACTCTTACTTGGCCAAATTTAGCCACACAAAAGCTTTCTGCTCTCCACTATGTAGCCGCTCTTCACAGCTCCATCAGCTTTGCAGGCAACAAAATCACAAGTTTGTACTACTTTTTCTCACACAAGTCCAACAACTGTAAAACCGACGGTAGTTCCCAACCTCTTTTTTTTTTTTTTTTCTTACTACCACGCCATTTACTGCAAGTTCAACGTAGTTAATTTTGCGAGGGCGACTACTACGATCACAATGCTTAGTTTAACTAGAACTTACGACTACTGAACCTCTTGCACGGACAACTTATCAGCCGCACAAAGTAGCTTAACACTCCACCCTCGGGAAACCCTTTCCGTCAGTTCAAGTTACCATTGTTGATCCAAAAGCTTGTAACCCTTTCTGCTAGTTAGATGTCGGGAACGCTATGATCTGAAAGCTTGTAACCCTTTCCGTAAGACTGAAATAAGAAGGCTTTCTGCTAGTTAGATGTCGGGAACGCTATGATCCGAAAGCTTGTAACCCTTTCCGTAAGACTGAAATAAGAAGCGACACGAAAACCATCATCATAAACAAAATGCATACACTAACAAAAATTTCACTCTCAGAATCTCATCATTTCAGTGAATAGGCAATCCCTCTCCGCGCGCTGAACAACAAGCAAAGCATTGAAAATTCAGTAGCGTAAGAAGGACATGAAAGCATTCGAGGACTAAACGAAGAACGGATAATAGGTATCAGAGGCCGGAAAGTAGTGAGAAATTTATACAACTTTATTACGTGCAATCTTGCATAAGAAATTAGACACCTTACTACCTATAGAGATAAACACTCACAAGTTCCGAACAGAGACATCCGAATCCTAGTTATTCACAAAGTTCTGGACAACTGCAATAAGGAACAGACACAAAAACCATCATCATAAACAAAATGCATACGCTAACCTATAGAGGAACACTACTGTAAAATAAAAACGGACTCTCGGAGTCCAAATCCGTGATCATTCGCTGCCTAAACCTCTAATGAACTTTTGCGCATTCTGAATCTTATTATCAGTCTTCTTTTGTTCCCCTCCCTCCGTCTTTGGCTCGATATCTGTACCAGGTGCAGCAGCTCCTGGGGATGGCAGGATGACAGCCTCTCTCTGAGCATCCGCGAGTTCGTAAAATTTTTCTTCTGTTAACCCAAATGCTGTAGCTAGCTCTGGACCGCGCATACTTCTCAGAATAGAAGAGGCACCAACAAGGAATTGAGGCCTGTTGCGGTGTGCTGAGGTGGTAAATCCGAAAAACTCGAAAGAGCCAGCCCGTGAAGCAATCTGACAGAAAGGGAAGTACTTTGGTATCCAGAAGACGTCACCTTCTTTCACTTGAGTATTCATTCCTGAGCTGCCATTAGGGAAGACAACCTGGATGGTTCCAACTCCGCTTAAGACGATACCGTATTCTGTTGCCGTTGGGTTAACATGAGGCGCCATCATAGATCCCTGACAATCGAAAGTAAGACACGATTAAAAGAACACGTAGACCAACTCATCAAAATACTTGTAAGTACAATGCTACCAGCTTCACCAGTAATTCACCAGTTTATTTGCTTATCTGACACCCGACCCGACCAACATTTAACAAGAAGAAGAACGTTAGCAAATTTTCACTGAGGCTATACAAGACTTCTTTCTGTGGGAGCTACGACATGCCGCATCATTGCGGTTTGTCTGCAGCAGTTGTAGGACGTCCTTACAAGCAACCACAGTGACACCATAAGACTACAATTACATTTCCTCATACGAGATAAACTGAAGTTGTTGTAATAGGGTTTATAATAAATTACATACTCCGTATTAACCCTCTAGATTATATTCATCCTCTATCAGTCGTCTCTACGCTGCGACGCTCTCATCTTTGAGTATGACTTCTAACGCAATAATCTTACTAAGTAAGTGTACATGCAAAGAAGTAAACTACAAATTCAATCACATATACAGTAAAAGAAAAGTGAAATTACCGCAGTTAGGTTGACAAAATAAAGCCCAATGCCCGACTTCTTGAGCGGATGGTAATCATGTTTGTCAAGTGCAATGCTCCATCCATAAGCATTTTTAAAACTGGGATCCCGATCAAACAAGTTGTATGAGTCCGGTGCTGACCCTGTCTTTGTATCTCCCTTGTCGCCTCTCCTTTTATTTTCGGGTCCTAGGAGAGGGTTAAGAATACTCCTCCAAGACCATTCAGCTTCTTCTTCTTTCTGCTCTGATCCTCCGTTTGGTGCGACCATCCTAAGACGTTCTAGCCTCTCGTCTTCCTTAAGCTTAAGGAAATTTGCCCACATGATTGGTGTGTCTGTGCCAGTGCCATTTGGAGCATGAGTAGTATCAGCGAACATGATTGGTCCCGCCTTTTGCCTAGTCATGATGTCCTGCAGCTCTACTACTGAAACCTGTAAAAAAATTCGCCCAGACAAATGCATTTTCATTGATCCGACTTCATAATCACAACGCTTCTTTGCATACACTTGCTTATAATTTTAGTTTTGCATAAAATTCATGAACCAATAATGAAACATGGTGCGACTCTATGATCAGAAATTAAAAGGGTTACTCACATTGAAAGCAGTAGAAAGGGTCTGCGGATCAAATCCAGAAAGCACCGATACCGGGTGGGTTCCTCCTCCGACAAAGAAAGACTGCAACCATTACAAACGATTAAAAACAAGCAATCACCATGTAACATACACAATGTTATTACAGTGGTTACAGGAGAAGTGCGGATTTCTCGAGAATCGTCTGACCTGAAAGGTACCATATCCTAAACCTTCAGAAGCGTCAATGCTACAAATGATATGAAGCCTTTGGGTTTCCCCTGTGTTAACAATGTAAAAAGTTGAACCAGCAGGTACTCTGTACACATCTCCCATCTTAAGACGACGCTCTCCCAGCTCATCTTCATAGATTAACCCAATCTTCGCTTCCCCTGAAAAGTCGAACCCGTGTGCAAAAAGGTTCAATTCACCGCCATTCCGGACCGAATATAACAGATCATATCATATAAAGATTACTGAGTCCATAAAACATTCTACATTATTAAGTAACGTCCTCCATATGATTTCAATATCCTAAAGTGTTTGCGCTTCTTTTAGTGTAAAATGCAATCAATACAATTAACAACGTACGTACGGGTCATGCGGAAACAACCTCTCTAAGGCGCGTACATTATTATAGACATCGGGATAATGTTGCTGTTTAAACCCAATCAATAGAGTCACTGGTATGACAGTCTAGTTGCATGCCTGAGGTATCAAGTAGATCAGATCTCTAATTTTGTACTAAGATTTCCGATTCCTTTAAACACTATCTTTGTTAGGGGAGGAGAGACCAAACGGGGGAGCCAAACTCTAGCCCATACGCCGGGGGTTCCATCCTAAAACCAATTGGCAATAGGAGGAGTAACCCTCTTGTTTATATGGCTAGCAACATCCCTCTTATTTTTCAACGTGGACAAGCTCACACATGTCCCAACAATCTTAATAATCATTATACTCTTCAAATAAACAGTCTGCGCTTCTTGTAAGGTGACATAGTAGCATACACTCAAATACAATCAACTCAATTTACGTGTCATGTGCAAACAACTTCTCGCATACGATTAAGGTGCATATTTACAGGCATTGTCTCTATGTTTATATTCTTCAACAATTAAGGCCATTTTTATGAATGCAGCTGACTAATTGCATGCCTGAATTAGATCCTTAATTCTTTACTAAGACATCTCATTCAAGTAACCGCAGCAGAAACCTCCCCCAAAAAATGTATGTTTACCACCATGCATCTAAAAAACTTCACTAACAATCTACAAGACTACACAGAACAACCAAACTCGACTCGAAACCGGAAACTAAAGAACTTACCTCGACGTACGAAGATGATCAAGGATGAATCAAGATACTGAGGAACAAACAAGCTACGTGGTTCCATAGTAATAAACCCAATATGAAGAGGTCTTTCCACCATCTTCCCTCCAAACCCTCTTACAACCCTCATCTCTCCAGCCTCAGTGCTCACCACCTGCTTCGAGTCTCGTAACACGAACATCTCTTCTCCTCCTCTTCCTTCTCCTCCACCAGGTGGACCCACCGGAAAAGGTGGCACCACCTCCCCCTCCTCTTCCTCCTCGGGCTCCTCCCACCTCTCTCTACGCCGTGGCGGCCTCTCCCTCTCCTCTTCCTCCTCCCAGCTCTCTCGCCGCCTGTGTCGCCGCTCTTCCTCGGCCGTTTTCTCCCTCCTCCTCCACTCCTCCTCCTTAGCCCTCCTCTCCTCCTCCTCAGCTGGCATTCCTCTCTCTCCCTGCTGGCTTACTGCCACCTGCATTGTGTAGCACACTACCAGTGCTACCAACAGCACACCCTTCAATAACTTCCCCATCACTCTTTCTCTCCTCTAAACTTCCTGAATTACCCTTCAAAACTTTCACAAGATGATGATGTTTTTTATGCTTTTGGTAATACAATCTTTGTGCATGCAGAAGAAGTGCATTATATGAACAAGGAAGAAGGTGACTGTGTCGCAACACGTGTCATTCATGCAGAAAATTTCAAGTTTTGGTGGCATTTTTTCACCAAGGACACCAGTTGAGAGAAGAATGATCAAAGTTTTAAATTTTGTGAGAGATTTTAATTAAAAGTGTGTGGACAAAGTTTTTGTGTCTTCTGGCATTGACTCGTTTCGGATTTAGATCGCAATTGCTCAACATTTGGATGGACAGTACAGCAGCACTACTTACTGAGATTTTTAATTTGTGGTCCTTTTACCTTGCAGTAATTATCAAAGTTGCTAGTTCAGTTAAAAAAGTTTCAAGTTTTGAACCTTATGGATCAAGTTTCAGTCTCGAAATCGTGTTCTCATACAAGTCTTGTGTCGTAAAAGCTAGGTTGTGCCTAATTCCTGCATAATAATTAATTCAGTTTGTTCTTACTGTGGCATTTTACATTTTTACAGAAGAGACTGAGAAGCTTGTAAATTAATTTTTAAATGTCATCAACTAATCATATTCCTGCTCAAACAATTAATCCTAACTTCCGAACAAAGACTATGATGGAGGTATCTAAAATTGCTCAGCTTTGGTATCAGCAAGAATAGCACATTAGCACGTATAGCTAAACAGCTACAAAAGGGCTGAAAGACGGTTCGGAGGTGGCCAGGTCCGGGTCTACGTCGACTCTATGTTTAAACTCGAACCTGGCCACCTCAGGATTATAGCGAATGAGTATGTCCCACTTTGTGTACCACTCTATGTACCCCTCCAATCACAACCTTGCAAACCCATTTTTCAACATTAAAAAAGTCATTTAAACCTATAATTTTACTGATTTCTAAGGATTTGATTGGAGGGGTATAGGGAGTGGGACACAAAAATGGGACAGAGGACCTCCACTCGTTTATACCAGAGCTTAAACAGTTATGAACGATTCAGTGCAATTTAAATTCCGGGCATTTGAGATCACTGCCCAGGTCGGACAGGGACCAGCATACTTGGTCTATTCTAGTGCCATGGTTAGCAACTAAAACTACAAAAGAAGTTTATATGAGTTACTATACATACACAGGTCCCATTTACAAGAATAATCAACAAAAATTTAAGACGGATACTCCATTTTTCAAGAAGTTAACTACTAGTTTAGAATGTGGGAGCTAACAATTCAAACCAAATGTAAACCTTAGCTGAACGTAAGAGGACATCGTACTGATAAAGATTGGACGTTAAAAAAATAAAAATAAATAAATAAATAAAAGACCTATAGAATAATTGATCAGCTTTTTGAATAATAGTCCGCAAGTGTTCAAGAACATATCATGAATCATGATAATATTGAGAACACTAGTAAAATCATTAGTGTGGGAAAGTACAAATCAAGTGTTCAAGATTTCTATCTTATTTACAAAAAAGAATCACCTATTTAATTCTATAAAGAGCAACTAACAGCATTACAACAGTCACAGGAAGTACAAAGCTTATAAATGCACTTGATGCATGACCCAGATATCGTGCAAATTAAAGCGTTCTTGGGGACTGTTTGATGTCTAGAGGCATCGAGCACATATGTGCTATGTAAGGCTGTGACGGAAGACGCAGCAGTGGCTGCCAAAAGGGAGAACGGGAATGCTGCTTCCAACCATGACAGATTTCAACTACACAGAATTTGCACCCAAAAAAAACAGGGAGAGAGAAAAAGGAGGTTACTTCCAGAATAGGGGTGTTGCTTTCAGTTATTCTGCAAGCTCGCTTCAGAACTAGCCTCAGTTTGAGAAGGGCAGACAGCTGCGAACTGGCAAAATCGACACTTCCAAAGCTCATTCTCAGGAACATAATTTGCTTCTCGTTCACCCTGCCAAAACTCAAGGGAACTGCATATCTGACCCTTGAGCCAGTCGTCTTCATAAGTGAACTCATTCTCGGCTATCAGTGAGTTATCCTCTTGGAGTTCGTATCTGGAAAGAAAATATAATTGGTATAACAACTGTGAAGACTTAGATAAATTCAACTGGTTTACCTTCCAGACTGTTTTTAGTATTAGTGCAAGAGGTAAAATCCAATCAAACTGACTAATTAGCAACTAGAAATGGTAAAAGTATCCAACAAATCAGAGCATGCAAAAAAAAATTCCAAAACAATACGAACATCTCTGAAATCCAATTACGTGAGACTCCTAGTGAATTCGTTTCACCTTTTTTTGGTATATTGTCAGTTTCTCACTGTCCACATGGTGGAGTGTAAAAATCAATCATGGGAGTGTAAAAATGACCACTCATTGGCTTCCCTACCTTGGATCTAAAACATCACCTTAGTGACAACTGACAACAGTATCCAATTTATTTGCAGACCCTGAGTTTCCACAGACGATAATTCTTCATCAGTGAGTATTCCAAGACGAATCCCACAATATTATCATGCTCAAGAAAGCTACTCCTGACACTTGTAACTTCTATAAAAATAAAAATAAAATGAAAAGGAAACTAGCAATGAATCCCGCTAAAATTTCTGTTACCCACATATGCCGAGTAAGAGCAAAGAAAAACTCATGTTTATTCCTTAGAGCTCCCTCAAATCTCTGCTCTATCAACTCATCTAGATTCTAGAACTAGAGGAACTATGTTTATAGAGTTACTCGGCGGTAGTCAGAAAGCCCCTGGAACTCTGTTCCTACTCTACTGTTTGCTTTCTGTTTCTCCATCCTGGAAGTGCACATGGCCCATCCAACTTCAGCTCTTTGAATGTAACCCTACTGCCCTGTAGATACAGAAAGCAGAACAGGAAAACCAAACCCTAGCATATTTCCTGATACCGACTCCTTCATGTCTATGTATCCCCCCACCATATCTTGATTTTATCGCTTGTGATGACTTAGGTGAGTGTTTAGCTGAATTAGCTCTACCAAGCATAGAAAAATAGGCTTTATATTACCAACCACAGTACTTTCCTGACATGGTAAAAGATTACCCTTTCAAGTGTTAGAAAGAAACTTACTTTGTCAAGCGCTCAACTCAAACAAAAAAAATCACCAAGAACAACAAGGCTTTGTCCCAAATAATGTGGGATTGGCTAACAGGCATAAGAATAAAAAGAATAAGGGAAAAACCAAGTATGGTCTTGACAAAATTTTGGGACTGAGCTTTAAACGGTCACCTTATTACCGAAATGTTGCTAGACCAAGTCCACATGCAATTTATCTTTGGTGATTGAAATTTGATAATGCAAGAAAGCATCAAAGGAATGAACAAATATCACTCACCTCAAGAGAAGCTGGTCATGAGCAGCTGGTAGCGTCCGACAAACATTAATGAAATAATTCACGACTTCCCCGAGCGTCTGCACGAATAAGAAAAGTAAAGCAACAAAATCTCAGAAAGGAGAAGCCATAAAAAGAAGTATCCAGAACTAATAATTCATCATGTATCTACCACATCACGCTATGATATTACAGTTTGTATCTCTATGAATGAAAATGGCAACTAGTGTAAAACTGAACACTATATATATGCACAGAGTTCATGCAACTAAGCTAGCAGCTCTTCAAAATGGGTCAGGTCATATCAGGCAAAGTTCAGGAACTAGTTCGAAGAATCAAGAAACGAGTTCATTCCAGCAAGTAAGAAGCTTCGCAGTGTAACCTAAAGTCGGGACTAAGGTCAGGTAATAGAAAGCAATGCGAAGCTTTCTATTCAATTGCATGCTTAAAATAGGACTAAACTCCCTCAAGTATCCTTGACAAGAACTTAGGTCAGCTCTAGAACACCACTTTTAGCGAACAGTATTTGTGTTGGCCAAGCACATCATATTGTTAGAACCAATCAGCCTGGCCCAAGACTGTGGGAATCTTTCAAAGAATAAAAATGTCCTTATCACCACCCTGCCACCTCTTAAACCTTTAAATTCAAAATAGTTGAGAGATAGGGTATAGGTCAATAATGAGTTGTTCACAAAGGACCAGACAAGGAGAGGTGACAGAATGTACCACCTTCATGACTCCCTCCGTCCTACAGCCTGGAACTATAATACACCCCTCCACCCCACCCCACCCCCCCCCCAAAAAAAGGGGGTGGAAAAGCATACTGAGAGATAAGGAAGAAAACAATTTAAGGCGTAGAGAGAGAGAGAGAGAGAGAGAGAGAGAAAAAAAAAAAACTGTAGCGTGTAAGCTCATGAAGGCCAGGAGAAATAAAGTGTGTATTTTTCTTTGAGAGTTCTGCAAAAGTCATGTAAACTCCAATTCAGAGGCAATCAAAATAAAAGCACAATATTACCTCAGCAGGAAAGCCTGAGTCAGCTGTACTCATCTTTATCCCATCAGATAGAGTGTGTTCTGGATCCAATGAAAAATAACCAAAGAACTGTTTCGAAGGGAAGTTATCTGAGACCAACTGGTCCCATAGATACTTGTAACACATCAACTGTAGCCTGAGAGGAAAAAAAAAAAAGAACAAGAATCAAATCAAACTCTTGAAAAGATATTTCTGCTAAGCGATGCTGCTGCATTTAAGCTTCTCAAACCTTATGATATGTCTTAGGATATACCTTCCATTTCTGCGTTGGGGTTCAGCAGGAAGCCTAGGTTGACGACGAGTCTTTGTATCCACTAGAGTTAATTTTCTTCCATCTCCTGTTACAGGCATCCGGAGTTCATCAATAACTCCCACCATCCATACACCTTGTACAAAGCCAACTCTGATAACATAATAGGCATACTCATAATTAGGAGTAGATAAGACTATATAAGAGCTGTTTCTGTTAACTCAGCACCATTAAAACCAAAAGAAAGATCTAGGCCACCCTTCTGCTATTAAGCTTGTCATGACCAAAGAAAAATGAACATAGAATTAATTCAAACTAGATAAGAATATGGCTATCTTTTTAATTATCTAAAATGTTCGGCCATCTATAATTTGCAATATAGCCTGACCCAGCTTTTTCTAGTCGTCGAACATGATCGACTCGACTCTTATCCCGGGCCTCCGGCCTCAACAATGTTTTTTAAGTAAAAAGAAAGAAAGGGTAGCTAAACACATAGAAATGTGGTTACAACGGGGGAAAAAAAAAAAAAAAAAAAAAAGGAGAGAATCTTATATCAAGTTAGGAAAATTTATCAAAATAACTAGACACATCACCTACCTGTAACATCTAACATGTAAATACAATCTAAAATTACCAAATCACATTTTCATAATCACAAGGGAGTTTGTTGTCAAGTGGGCGTGTCTTGTGTGTGGATTTAATAAGTAAATCATTTAAAAAGAGCGCCTTAGTGCCTTAGTCATTTTTTAAAGAGCACCTATACATATCAATGTAAACTGGCTCATGATAAAGGGGGGTGGAGCAAGTTATAAGAAGATCTAGCTAACAAATTCACAATAATTATCAGCTTAAACTGGTTGCATAGTGAAACCACTTACACAGGCAATTCGCGTGTTAACCCATCAAACATTAGTTGGTTTGCACAGATGATAAAATTCATGAACTTCAGAGCCCATATATCTTCAAGAGTCTCTACGCGTACCTCAACTTTCTTTGTTACCTATAGTACAAGGTTATATGTCATTAATAGCAACAAGAACCGAGGCAGATACTAGCATACTACCACAGGCAGGAAGACTCAGGGTCAATGTATGTACCATCGCCCACAAAAATATATAGTAAAAGATTGCATTGCATGTGCACACTAACACTCATAATGAAATATCTTCAAATAATGGGAAGGTGGCTGATACATGAAAAATAAATTATCCGCAACTTATAGACAGACAGAAAAAAGGCGATAGTACCTACAGTTGGAAACTTGGAATACAACCACTACTTTACTTCAACTATCATACAAATGTCAGAATCCAAAACGATATGAAATATGTTCAAAAGAATGTGTGAATAAAATAATGCATGCTATACATGATACTTGATAGTCCTAAAACCACACAACATAGCCAAAGAGGTACTTCCTCCGTCCCGGCTCAAACACCCCGTGAGCCATTTGTAGGGGAATAAGAAAAATTAGTAAAGAATGTAAAGTGGTGGTAGTGGAAGAAAATTAGGAAAAAATTGGGGAGAGAAGGTGGTGAATAAGAAAAAGTAGGATAGAAAATGTGAGAGGGGGTGTGTAGATTAGCAAAAAGGAGGAGAGATAATGATGTCCCAAAATAGATGGGGTGTTTGTGGTGGGACGTCCAATTAAGGAAATTAAGGGGTTTGAGCTGGGACGGAGGGAGTAGTACTTCACTGTCGATAAAACATCTAGCTAGACTAAGAGAAGTTCCAATATCATTTGTTAGTTGTTCGTCCATAAAATGAAGCTGTCAGAGCCACACTGTTACTCCTTAGTAACGTAAAACATTACCACCATGTTCTTATGCTACATCAAAAACCGAATCTGTACACCTTGAGTAAGAAACACAGTATCATGTTTTATCAGGAAAAGACCACATCATCAAAAATGTGATCTTACAACAATCAATCACATTAGTTTACCCCAGATTTTGAGTAGCTCACTGAGATTAAAGAATGAGTCTCTTAGAGCTATACAGCCAATAGATGAGAGACATTACCTCTTCTTCTAACTTAGCATGCCGAGCAATCCCTGCTTTCATTGCATTGGTGATCTCTGGCTTTCCATAACGAAGCCCTAATTCCGTTTGTTTTTCACACCATTCCTGAAGTTATCAATTTCAGAGTCATCAATTTGAAGCAAGAGGAAACAAAGGCGGTCACTGGCAATACAATAACATGGCAGTATGGCACAGAGTAAAAGCTCAAACCTTAAACAATTTGTAAATCAAGTTTACACAATCATATCTTTGTATTAGACACAACAATGAAATGGCAATGCATAATAATCTTACATAAACAATGGTTCCAACATTTAATCATCAATAGAAAGAGGAGAATTTAGAATGACACTGTGGCCGAATTGGATTCTCCAGATGACAATGGCAATTCTTGGCTTCCTGAATCATGAAGAGGGTGTGGGAATTTAAGCAACCAAAGTTTGCTATTTTCACGTGATAGTTTCAGATTACAAACAGCTAAAGAAAGATCACGGCAGAAACATACCCGGGGTTTCTCTCTACTATATCATGTAATAATTTTCATTAAAAAAAAAAAAAAAAAAGAACCATGTACAACTGCACGTAATTTGGGCAAGTAATAAAAACTCGGGCAATAATTGGCTTCATGAATCGAGTCTTCCTCAGGAATGGGGTCAAACTTTTATCTATTAGTTCCAAAGGTATATGAGCCTGTACATAACACATTATTAGCCAATCAGCTTGAAGTATGCATATATGAGTACATTTTACAGAGAAGCTTGCAACAAAACCGTCAATAAACTAAAACGAGACATGAACAGGAATCTCCTCTAGCGTGAACCTCACCAAGGGTCGGTCAATCACGGAATTAATATCCCCTCACACATGAAAGTGACTCATATTAATTAGAAGCAAAGAGGTGCAGAGTGTCCAGCACTCTTAAAACTCGACATGAATAATGCTTTTGACAGAAACTCCTGGGCATTCCTCCTCGATTCAGTCGCAGGTATGCCTTCTCTACTAAATGGCAGCATGTCATCTCAAGATGTATTTCCCCTGTTTCTTACAAAATCCCTTTTCATGGCGACCCATCCTCTAGCTGTACCCTAGCTGGACTAAGCAAGTAGACACTATTTCTCTGCACCTGTTCCTTAAGTGCATATCAGTGCTCTCTTTTATGCTTCTTCAGCTGAACATAACCAACTTCTGAAAAGCATACATCTAACTTGTCATATCCTAACCCTCTCGACTACAAAGAAGTCCTGCGGTCTTTTAAGCATTGATAACAGAAATAACTTCAGACTATAATTGGAAGTCTCATTCGATGATCCCGGGCCGAGATAATGGCCTGTCAATATTCATTACAACAACATCTTTACCCCAGTGCCTTAAAGGCTCCCGCCATAAGGCAAGGCCGCAAGGTAAGGGGGGGGTCGGATGCACGCAAGTCTTACCCCTATTGAAACATAGAGAGGCTGCGCACGGATGACCCAAAATGAAAATTGCTTCGAGAATCGCACCAACTAACCGCTACTTCACAAAATTAGAAGCATAGCCTGTCAATATTCATTACATTAGGAAAATGTAATTGCGGCGAGTATGGTGTTGGATAGGGCGAGGTGGAGAGAGACTATACATGCGGCGGACTTAATCTGACTCCTTTGATTTATTTGTTTGGTTTCCCTAACTCTTTTCCCAAAACATTTTTTTTTTTTTTTGTAAATCTTTTGAATTATTTTGACGACTTTATAAAACTTCCTTTGAAAATATTTAATTACTCCAAAAAGGTTTACAACGTTTTGGAATTTCATGGCGTACACAAGACGGTTACTAGATGACGATTCATGTTAGCCGACCCCAAATCATTTTGGGAATAAGGCTTGGTTTATGTATGTATGTATGTAGAAAAATGTAATTGCCAAAAATCCTAAAATGGCAACTTCCTCAATCTCCCTCAGCATGTAAAGTTGTTTCTCGTAAATGCTGCCTTAGTTTCTACCATCACATATGTTGTGTCTGTATATCTCATCCCAAAGAAAATCTCAAGTGTCAACACAATTCAATCTGCCATCCTGAAGGACTACATTGACTATCCAAGAAGCTCTTCAAGCAGCAAAACCTTTTGGTTGTCGGGGAAACTTTATACACCTCCATGAGGTCTTTGTATTGCTTTTCCAAGCTACAAAATTTTGATGGCCTGGCAAACTTCATACTTTATACACCTCAACCAGGCCTGGTTCTCTAAAAAAAAAAACACAGCTGGTTCTCCACAATCCACAGCTTCTTATGTCTAAGATTACTGATACCACATATAACAAAGCAACCTTGGGACATCCAAAAGTCGTCATTCTAGAAATGAAAAGCCGAAAAGGTTAGCCTTTCTACACTTATTTCATCCAACAGCGAACAGATTTACTCTGTTGTTCAAACATGTGGCCCATGAGAAATCTTTGCAACGGAAGCGCCATTGCCAAAAACTGACAACTTTATATGCTGGAACTCTGGAAGTACATTAGTGCTAGTATTTTGTTCAACCAGTTTTAGTCTTTTAGATATAGGTTCTTAGCAACCTCAGGCCGCTGAGCACGGCTCCATCTAGAATCATGTATATAAGTTACTTATCCATCTCAAATGGAAATATTTGCTCTGGAAGATGTATTCATGCTATCTTGCAACCAATCAGCAACTCATCCAAAAAAAAAGTCTACCTATGCAGCTCCATTGTTACTTTTGCATTGCAGTCTGAAATGGTGTAACATCTTTTTCAGACATGCCTGAATTCAGAGATGCATGTTTCAGAAACAAAATCACAGCAAACCCTTCAGCACACTATATAAAGTGCCTATTTGACTGACTGAGTCATGTTTTTAGGAAACCTGAAATTACTCCGCACTTTCCTAGCACTCTGATCATAATATAGCATCATCATAATGACATTGCACTCTACCGGATGACTCTTAGCCTGGCTGTCATTATCTTCATTCACCAATAATAGCACAACAACATGCTTTATGGTAAATTGCATTAGTGTCACAGCCAACTAGCCATTCGTTTAGAAACAGGTCACGACATAATAATCCCAAAAAAAAAGAGGTAAACAGAATCAGCTGATCACAAGATACAGTTTGAAGGTTATCCCAAAAAAAGGAGCGACGTGTATGGGTTGCTTTCTTAGCCACAAGGGTTTCCATGGAGAATGCACTACTACGGCCATATCTCAATTGCTAGCAAAAGCTAAAGCCCTCTTATATTCTTTAGCATGCTTAAAACAGAAAGGCTACTCACATATGTACCTTCACAACCTCCAAATCACTCATCTGCATAGTGCATACTACATTCTTTAGCTCCTCAGGCTCCCATTAGCATACACTAACTAGTTTATATAACTGGTCCTGATCATTGAAAGACTGCACTTTTTCCATGTAATTTTTTGTAATAATGATTAAAGAAAGTGAAACGACACAGGGCCAAGGATAGAGTCTCGCTTTCACAGGGCCAAAGGAAAGAATCGAAGTCCAACTCAGTCCAGTCACTAAATGTATCCTCCCCCCCCCCCCCGGTAAGTTCAGTCACTCGATTAACCCAAATGTGTCTCAACTTCAAATTCAGTCACCAGATTTACCTAAATGTATCCCCAATCCATGCTACGAGTTCAGTCACCAGACTTACCTAAATGTATCTCAACTTCGACAAATTACAATCGTAAAATTGCCTGGTCAATAAACTCATCATCATAATATCTCCCTAGCGCGTTCCATCCTAAAACCAACTGGCAATTGGAGTAGATTACTAAGTTAGAAGACAACTCACACTCGATTAAAATTAAACATTCAATTAAAATTAAACAATTATAGCAGAACCCAATATAGCAACTAAAACAAGTCTTTAAGTTTTAAAATGATTTGGGGTCGGCTAACATGAATCCACGTAAGTTGAAATTGAACATACCGAGGAGGTGATATCAGTAACATAAAGACCCTTTTTTCTCCGAAACCGGGTCAACAACGAATCAAGCACAACGGGCTTACTCTTCTTCTTGTTGGGGCTTTTGACCCGACCCAAATCCTCAAAATCAGCACCGGAAGAAGAGCAAACCGAAAACCGCCTAGGAGACCGAGAGCAAAGGAGAGAAAAAGGAGGAGATGCGGGTGGAGAAAGAAAAGGGCGGCGTGCTGCAGAAGCTAAGGAAAAGGCAGCTTCAATGAGTGTCATTTCTTCTTCACTCACAATTTCAACTGGGATTTCAATTTCAGATGATGCTTCTGCTTCTGCTTCTGCATTACTATTACTACTACTATTATTATTATTATTATTATTATTATTATTGATCTTATTATAAGGTGGGGAATCTGACATTAATCAAATTGATTTCGTGGATCCGAAGGAAGAGGCGTAGATTTGAAGCAAAGTCGCCCACGTTACACCACGACATATGTGTAAGAAAATTCCTAATTTTTGTGCTCAACAAAACTGCTTGAAATATGGAGGGAAAATGTTGTTGAATTGGTACAATCCGTATGTCGTGTGAGACTGACGGGTGGGTTTCATGTTCAGCTCTTATGAAAATTCGGGGATTCGGATTAAATGGCTATAGGTTGAGTCGGGTTAAGATTGGAATCGGACAAGTTATATTGAGGTATCAGGTATATTACGTCTTTCATGTGTTGAGATTGGAGCCGGGAAAGTTATATTGACTGAGGCGTGACCTCGTGAGTAATTAGTAATGTTTGGTACAAACGACAAGTTAGATTATGTGGTGCTGCCGATTTGTTAGCTTGATGAACTTCGAACTTGAAGCGTGAAGGAGAAGAGCCTGAGTCATAATGTTAGCTTAGACATGCTTTTCTAGGGAATGGCATCTCAAGTTTCTTCGCTGCTGAGCCTGCTGTAGAGATTTGGACACCCTGATTGAGTGGCTTGAGTAAAAACAGAGAGTAACATCATCAACCCTGAGCTCAAAGTAAGAGACATTCTATAGCTAATAATGCTTCTATTCCCAACGAAATAGTTCATACGAGATTTACATTGTGCACCCAGCACCATGTTCTGCATAGACTAAAATAGCGACTTCCTTGAAATTCTAAAGCTATCAAACAGATATGAAACGAACAATTTTTTTCCAGTCATGCTATCAGAAAAGTTCAGCTCAGACTCCTGCAATATGGTAAGACATGATTGGGGCAACAAAAGCTCATCTCCAATGTCTATGGAATTGTTGGTTTAGAACTTCTGGATTACGACAGAGTTTGCGAGTCCAGCCTGCTCTATAGTCTGGTCAAGGTCAGTCAGTGGCTTAGGAGGAAATCCCATCAGCTGCAAGGTATAAGCTCCTGCTCTGGTTGGCCTTGATGCATTAATGAAGGAATGAATATCCCTAATTGTATGCTGGTAGTTGAAGCGTGACACCATCCGAGTCCCGTCAGCCAATCGTAGCTGAATTGACGTTGAAGGTAATTGATCATCCACAGCCAGACCCATCAAAGGGGCCGGGGCAGTGTTCATAGCAGGGGCAGCAGCAGCAGACTCAGAAGGGCTAGCACTGCTGCTACCTAATGTCCTACCAACACCATGGAATGCCACTTGTTGCTTTTTTGGTTCCTGCACAAAATTTAAGAGTGAAAATCTATGCTGGTGACACAAAAAGTTTCTTAAGTCTAATATTAAGGGAAGGGAAGAGAGAGCATACGGAGTAATCCTCATCCTTCCTTGCAAAACTGACAACGACTTTAGTCCTCCTGTCTGATGGCTCTAGCTCTTTTGGACACTCTGACTTAGTAACGCTCTGCATAAGTATTTGAGCAATAGTCAGAATGTATAAATAAAACAGAGTACATTTATCGCCACATAAATATCATAAATTATCAAACCGTAATCAACAACCTCAACATTGAAAATTGGTTAGTCAATCAAGTGTCTTTGTACTTTAAAACTAGGTGCTATTGGTTACTCATGGGAAATTCACGTCCATCACTCCATCAGTACTTCCTAGGAATTCAGAAAGGAGGATACGCAGAAATGTTGTTTGGCTGAATAAAGGAATCAGAACATCCCCATTGGGACTCTCACTTACCTAAAGCCCCCTTCCTAGTGTTCCAAGCCCTACAACTTTGGTAACTAACAACTCATATTTCCACTACGAAATTTAAGTGCAACTGCTACATATTAGCTGAGTTGAGCAAGCGAGGGGTTAAAGAATTTGCACGGAAAGAGGAGTAACATGTGTTGCAACTTGCAAGTCTTGTTGAGGTTCCCATATTCCTAGAAAACCCAACAGTTGCTGTAAACAGATAAATGACAACTTATTACAGTTTACAGGTTGTATTTAAAAAGAGCCTTCATTTCAGAAACTCAATTGCAATCTAACATCCTAAGCCCTAGTTCCCCTACCCCCCCCCCCCCCCCACACATCCACTCATCATGATCGTCTACCTCATGCAAGAGCTGCGCATCAACAGTAGAATGCCAGCCCCACGACTCCCTACCCTGCTAGTAATACGCAAGGCTGAAGTATTGCCCAAATGATTCCCACGTCAAGACAATTTGATAATCGATCTCGGAAACTAAGACTAGGTCCAGACGTGTAGCAAATACATGGAGACCCAGGCCAAATGTATTTTCGACAAATCCTTTTTTTCCCTTTGTTTTCCTTTTGTCTTGCCAGAGTTCAGATTCCCCTTGATGATTGGTGATTTTCCTTTTCATGGTGATGAGTCTGATGACTTTGTTAAGGGTGGGGTAATTTGGGCATATAACAATGAAGAGGGGAAGACGCAAATGGGAGAGAGTTTCTCATATGATTAAATATAGGCCATTTGGACAGAGGGACTGAGGGAGCATACAACAACTACAACAAACAACTTTGGCAACGAAAAGATATAAAGGAAAGGGGAGGGTGAGAATTGAGACAAAGTCTATATTCTTCCTACCTTCCGGTATAACCTTTGTTTTGACCATGATTTTTTAAAATCTGAATGAAATTTCTTAAATCCAAGCCCCAAACCTCAAACCTTTAAATCCCGTCAGATCCCCAATATCAGTCTAATTTCAAGCATGTGCTGTGATTCCCCCCTTGCCCTTGTATCAAAATCAGTTAGTGCTTGCCTGAATTTGTCACGTGCATGTTGTTATCAAACATGCTGTTAAGCTGTCACTTCTCTGGCAATACTCCCTCTGTTTCTTTCAGTGCTTTAAATTTGGTCTGAATTCCTCTCACTTATTATTCCATACTCAAAGAATTCAACGAATGGGGGAAGTAAGTTATTTTGAATAACACACAAAACACCATACATAATGAAACAAATAAAACACCTGATTGACAGGTCCTCCATCCACTCAATTTGGGAAAAGAGAGTTTTGGAAACTTACCTCCAAAAATGGAGCATTTGCTTCATCATCAATCATCCTCAAAGGGCCATCATTGACAGTGAACCCATTACGCCAGAAAGTAATGGTATGATTAACCACTTCAGGAGGTGGCTGAGGTGTTGAAGATGAGACCATCTCTCCTGAAAGCAATCTGGCTGTTCCAGCAAAGCTTCTTGAGCTAGACGATGGAGCAGCAGCGGGTCCTTCCACACCTCCCACACGTCTAACTTGCTCGAATATTGCATCAACATTGTTCTCTTTTGGAGGACCTTGCACAACCATGCCACTGCAGGGTCAAAAAGTTAGCAAACTAGTAATACACTAAAACATCTCTAAGAGATCAATGAGCTAGCAGCTTTAATCAGTCTTCATTCTCATTAAGTTTTCTACAACTTCCATATTATGTTTCAACAAATATCCACAATTTTGTGGGTCATATAAACCCTAAATATTTTGAGTTAAAATACAATAACTATTGCAGCCAGGATGGAGTCCATAACCATTCATAAACAAAGGTTCCTTCAGTAGGCATGCTCGCTTGTTGAACTTATCAACAAAGGAGTTTAGCATGCATGAATGAGGACAAGCATCATCATAAGTCAAGAAATATTGAACCTTTAAATCTCAACCACGTGATAAGGAATTTATAGAAGGGTCATTAATCAAGACGTATGATAAATTACATTGATTTATTGACCCTTTAAATCCTCTACCACGTGATCCGTCTTTTCCGGCACAAACAAGCAATTCTTTTGAATATATTAAACTTCAGCTTCATTATGCCGTGATTGTAAAATGTGCTAGCAAGTGATATAGAACTTGTAGGAACAACTCATATCAAGCCTTATACAAGTATATATTTACTTCAGGGCATGTGCAATACAAGGTCAGTTTATCAAGTAACCAAAAACAAGAACAGCTACAACACAAGTGTAACCAAAGTCCCCAACAAGACTCCACAAGATATAAGAAATGCTTGTCCACCATCAGATCGAAAAGCCTCAGAAATGGACCATCAAAAATCACGAGAGATGTATGAAATATAACTCTTGTGACAATCTATCCCGCAAGATTCACAATCAGTTAAAATGCTTTGCATTCTTCCCTAAAAACAAACCGAAGGAATTCCAACATGTGGCAACTAACCAAAATAAACCCTTCCTTATTGTTATTATGCCAAGGAGGTTTCGCCTAGTGGTTAGGAAAAGCCTGAGATAGTCTTTTTCATTTCATTGATCCGTTGGTCCTAAGATCAACTTCGTATCCTTTTGCTCCTCTTTACAAGATACTGAACTTATTCTTAGACTTTGAAAGCAATATGATCTTGAGGTGGTGTACAGTTCACAATATATGAGTCTCAAGAATGCTTTGGTATATCTAATCAAAGTGAAAAGGAGCCAAAAAAGAAAACCTAAAAGCTCCTTGTTCGTACAACACCGCTCGAACCAGGTTCTGATATCTGAGCCCAACACACCCCAAGGGAAAATCTGATCATACCCCCTATCTCAAATCAAAACAGTGTCACTGTAGACAGGTTCAGATGAGACTAGGAAGAGAGCTATGCAACTGCGTTTTCTTTACAAGAATGGCCACCTTAAATTAAAAACTACTCCTAATCACAGACTATAAACTGCACTTAATAATGATAAGTGATCACTAACAGTCTTTGAGCGCTACCATAAATTCCTACACAATTCCTGTCTCCTATGTCCGATCCATACAACTCTGTGAAACAAACACGATTTTAGAGACTTCAACTTAGGTTTGATTACTCTATCTGTAATGCCTCAAGAATATAAACAGTATTGAACTATTATCCTAGAGATTAAAACTGACTTAGCTGGATACGAGTTCAAGTAAAGGTGTGCATCAGGTCATAAAAGCGAGGAAACTGACTGATGCAATACTGGATTCAGGCTCAACTACAATATCATCACTCACAATAAAGATCCCAAAACCTCAAGTGGCTGTAAAGCCACTGGCATGCGGCCCGTTTAAGAACCTTAGAAGAAGACAGGTTAATATGCATACAACACTAGACCTCGAATCCTCGTGCTAGCAGCCTTACAGTATCAACACGAGAAGGCAGAGGCCGATACTTTCAACTTCACAGCATAAAGCTACCAATGCTTAACACAAGGACTCTCCAAGAGATTCGCCCTCGGTTTAACTACACATCCTTAACAGTTGTGAAATGACATCACTGTGGTCATCCAACCAATGATTATATCAGCTGTAAACTAGCAACACCGACTGTTTCCGAAAATGATTATATGCAACATTGATCATCACGCTACTAATGCTACATTGATATCCTCAACTTTGACAAATTCACAGTTTCGCACTTACTAATATGCTACATTGATCATCACGCTACACAAAATCGACAATATAAATCAACCAAAATATGAACAAATCAATAAAATCAAACATCGAATTTTCGGATTCTTCAAAAACCTAATTCATAAACAACAACGAAACCAAAATTACAACAATACTATACTATATGTTACTTAATTCATAATCAAATCAATCAACACATTAATTAATTAGATTAATATCAAAATTGCGAAGATAAATTGCATCAATTTTTTTTAATTATAAAGTTAGATTACCTTTTCTCGCCACCAGTGAAGTACTCAGACGGCCGACGATCACCGTCGGAATCGCCGTCGGAATCAGAACCAGCGCGGTTAAGATCGGCGAGAGTACGGACGCCGCCGCGCGTCGTCGTCGTCCGTGAACGGAGATCGTACTGAGACCGTGTTACGGGAGCCGGAGGAGAGTGAGACCGAGAGCGCGAGGGTGAGGGAGACGGAGAGAGCGAAGCGGAAGGAGAAGATTCGGCGGCGACGGCTGGAGACGCGACGGCTGGAGACGCGACGGCGGGGGCGTGGTCAGGGGCCGCGGTGGTGGACTCGAAGAAGGTGGAGACAGCGGCGTCGAGGTCGAAGTTGTGGCTTTCGAGGAAGAATTGAGCTGCTTCGCGTGTTGAGGAAGTGATCTCCATGAAAGTGTTGAGCATCGGGTTTTGGGACGCCATTGCTGTGGATTCACTCTGGTTGTTGGGGTCCATATATCGTTCGCTTCTTGATTTGGTTTTTCTTTCTTTTGGATGGATTCTACAACACGATTCCTTCGACTAAGTTTTATACTCGTACTCATCTATCGAGCTTATTCAACCTTTTTTTTCCGTGGAAACACCCTTAGACAACAAAACAAATTACGCTTCGAAAGACGGTAATTTTAGGATCGTGTTCGTATCACACGAGAGCTAGTGAACTACACACTTGGATTACTCGATTTGCTTCTCCAACTCCTTAAACATGTTCTATCTCCAGCCTTCACTTGTCACCCGACTCAAGCCACAATTGTGCAGCGCGACAAAGCAAGACAATGGTGTTGAACCATTATGTGCAATGTGCACAAAATTTCTCGCATTTGAGAGTGAACTCGAAGAATCGGAAGTAAATGGTATAAAACGCAACTAATCATTATGGACATTGAGTTTCTGAACTCCACGTAATGCGGATCTAAAGGGTTTCTTAAGTTTCAACGACTCAGCCCCCTAATGCCTTACAAATAAGTTTTAAGTGAACTTAACTAATAGAATGGACTTGGAGTAGTGGTTATTTCGCATATCGTATGAAATGGGTTTGCAATTGCTATCGATTCGGCCTCAAACATTCTTCACAACCATTACAATAACACTCAAAATATGTCATGATAACTAATATTGAAAAATTAAATTACAAAATTAAATCATAAACACGGCTATAACACATAAATTAAACAAAGAATTATTTTTTAGCCACCAAAGTAGTAGGGGTAGGATTTAAAAGTCACCAATGTCAAAAATGGGATTTACTAAACATTAAACTAACTAAAATGTATTTATAAACCACTTTACCTAAATCTGGGATTTAAAAACCACCAAATATTATGAAATAAGTTTTAATAGCAATTATATAGTTTTTTAGATGAAAAACTTATTTATCAAATGTTATTCACCTCTATGCAAGAATCCATAAATTTACAGTCAAGGTTGTGCGGAATTTTTATCATCCCAGAAAATGAATAATTAAAAATTTTCTACTATGTCAACCCATAATAATTTAAGCTCATAGTCTTTATATGTAATACTGTCAAATTTCAAGATGAACAAATTTATTAGCATGCCTACGAAACTCTTATTATATTGACATTATTCTTGAGGTACGTAGATCACTAGACGGTAATTCAATCAATGGAAGAAAAAAAAGTTGTTCATCGTAGATGCATTCTTTCACTTTACGGAAAAGGTCGATCAATATTCAGACATTCACTCAATGATTTTTTAGGCCGCGTTCGATTTTTGAATAACATTACATAACATAATTTTTCAACTAAAACTTATATAATTGATTTTAAAATTATTTGACAATAATATTTGGTGGTTTTTAAATCCTAAAAGTAGATAAAGTGGTTTATAAACACATTTGAGTTACTTTAATGTTTAATAAATCTCAATTTTAACATTGGTGGTTTTTAAATTTCACCCCTACTAGTTTGGTGGCTAAAAAATATTCCTTTGTAAATTAAATCACAAGCAGTGAATAATTTTATATTAAATAGAGGTCTTTTCCTCGTCCATTATTATCTTCAATCTCACCTGTATAAGTTGAAGTTAATATGATTAGGACATGAATATATTTTGATGCGCCCTTAAAATTATTCATTAAGAAAGTTAACCCTAAGAAAAATATTTCATTGAGTAACACTAACAAACTGGGAGAAATATAATATATATGGAACAAAATTTTGTGATGATTTGTTCTAGTTTGAATTATTTACGTCCTTGGAAGTAGTAGTAGAAAATGAGAAATTGAAGTAGGATCAATAAAAGATTCATATGGCGAGATTTTTATTCTCGAGTTGTATGAGCGTAAATGATTTTAATTTACACATTGAAAATGTGCTACAAATTACTTTAATTTAGGTTGGTAATGATTTGTTACGTAGATGTTTTTATATCTCGCCAAGTGAATTGAGTTTGTATAGTAAGTAATCAAAACTAGAATAAATTTATAAGAGATAAATTTAAACATGAGTTGCGAGTTCATTTTTATCCATATGTCCTTCCCCATATAACTCAAACCATATGAAATACATATTCTTACATCATGACAACGCAAAACCGAGTCCTCTATAAAATCCAAGATGAAAAAGAAACCATCTCCACTTGAAATACCCAATTTTTTGTGAAAGAAAACTACTCTTATATAGATTGAGTTTTTATATTTTATTAGTGAACTTGTTTTATTATAATTTCAATGTGTAAGGTTGAAGTTGAAGATATTGAACTATGATAATCTGGGTATGCACCATGATAATCTAAATATGTGTGACGTTAAAATCTATGGTATACTGAGTATGTCATATGCTCATGTCAATATGTCTATGGCCACTTTATTATTTGGTCATATCAGATATTTAGTTTACGATATTGAACAAAGTTTTATGATAATTATTTGATTTTATTTTTAATTATTTGTTAAAATGCGTACCTAGACTTTGACATAACACGTTCAATCTTGCAGATTTCCAAAACAAAATAAAAAACATAGAAAGGCACTCACACAATCATTATACCTACTCAGACCACCCACTTAGGCCCTGTTTGATAGGACTTATTCTCAGATAAATTCAGATGAGTTCAGAATCATTCAAATCAGATCATATCAGATCAGAGTCCTTCAAATCAGATCGGGTCAGATCAGATCAGAAATGTTCAAATAACTATCTATGTATTTGATCCATAATTGATACTAATTCGTTGAAATTCAATCAATTTTTCAACCAATTCAGATCAGATCAGATGAGGTCAGAGTCATTCATATCATGTCTGAATAATTCAGATCAGATTAGTTCAGTTCAGAAAGATGCAGTCCTATCAAACAGGGCCTTAGAACTATTTGGTACAACCATATTAAACATACTCACACATTCAACATGCATACTCAGAGTGAACGACTACAGGGTCAGCAGTGCCCGACCGTCTTTGCAGGATGACTCGACCTAGGTTCGGCCGTCTTGATAGGACGGCTCGACCTAGGTCCGGTCGTCTTGACCATACGATTTGATGTGGGCCCCACCGTATTTTCAATCCACCCAAAAGTTTATTGGGTTAAAGTTTTCACAAAATCCATGAAAATGAGAAAGTTGACACCGGAGAATTTCGAATTGGGGAAATTAAATTGTAATTGGGGAAATCTTAGCCCAATACTAAACACTCAAACTCTCAAAAGATTGTAATCCAGATTTGAATAACACCCAAACTTTCAACAGATTGTAATCCAGTTTTGAATAACAGTATTTCCTTGGGAGGAGAGAGAAATTTCAATTGCATGTTCAATTATTGAGGATATGGAGAAGACAATTTGGAGAAAGATTAAAAGAGTGCCATGCTCAGGAGGAGAGAGAAAATTTTGTGATGCTCGGGCAAGGAGAGAGAAAATTTTGTTTGGGAATTTAATTAATGATTCTGGTTGTAGAGTAGGAGTATTGATGATGATGGAGAAGGAAGATAGAGTTCATGAGGATAGAGTCGACAAGGGTAGAAGGGGGAAAGCAGGAAATTTCAGATAAGCCAAAAAAAGGGGGCAAACTTGTAAACTGTCCCTTAGGGCGTTAAATAAGCCCGCCAATTTAGGGCGGGAGCTAGCAATCCGGTTTATTTAAGATTACTGTTGCCTCGACTTTTCTTTATTTTGAGATCAAACGAAAATGAATTTTATTAATTCAAATCAAGATAGTTAATCCCCTATTTGCCTATATGCCAACCTGTCCGTAGAATTCTAGGCGTCTAGATCTACGTACACATGGAACACTTGTTGTTGGATGACTTGACCTCGTGATCTGCTTGATAGTTTGTCGAATTGAACCCAAAATTTAGGGCAGAACAAGAAACCCATTATTATCGTGTTGATTTTTAAGGCACATAATGTTATTTAAAAAAAAAGAATATACTCCAAAAAAAAGATTGTTAGCCACAACTCATATAATTCTTATTTTTGCAAAATTGCACTTTTTATGGGTTTTCAATTGTAAAACCTAGAGCTGAGCATCAGTCTAGGATTGGATCGGACCGAGGACCGAGACTCAGAAAAATGTGGACCGAATGGACCGGACCGAATATGCCCAAAAAATATGGACTGAATTTTTGCTCTCCCCTAGTAAAATCGGACCTGCTCCGACCATTTTTGTCAACTTTCCGACATTGACTCACCTTTACCTTCAGTGTATTTTAATTTTTCCTTCCATAATTCTGGAATTTTTAAAGTCGATTTTTATTTGGACATCACATTTTTATAGATTTACACCTTTAACAAACAAGCCCAAAATGGAATATAGAGGATATGGACGAGTTACCCTAGCCTCTCTCCCTCTTCTCCTCCTCCTCCTCTCTAAAAAACCCTAGCTTCTAAAATCTAAATCTAGGGGCTATCGGCCATCAATTAGATGGTGGTAAGCCCCCAATTTCTTATGATTCGTGAGATTTTTACAACGATCTGATGTTCATTAATTTTGTTATGACGTTGTAATGGATGCTTATTTTAATTTGGTTTCCTTTTCTTCTCCGAGTTCCATAAATCTTCCATGCCGATTGTTGGGGTGGGTTTGATTTTGGGATATACCGGGGATCAATCTTGGTTTCTTGCACGCCCAAACACACGGTCAAGAGGGCCCGACTTTTGCCAGACGACGCCTCTCCAACGCTCAAGTCAGAGTATTAAGGTAGAGAGAGAATATATATTGTGTCCTTGATTATGTCAAACGAGGGGGTATTTATAGGGAATGTCAAGAGTCTAAGGAAATAAACTAAGGTACCCCTAATCAATCCTGACCCTTCATCCAACCAAGATGTGATGGCTAATACCTTTTGGGCATATCACATGGCCTTTTCCAAGGTACACTTTTCTAAGAGTTGTGGCCCATTTACAAAATGGGTACCAAGACTACCAACACTAATGAAAGAGGCAAATATGTAGACGTGCAAAAGATCAATTTTGTTAATTTGGGAAAAATTGTGTCAAATTGTCAATTAAATTTATTTGATGATACCTTTATCGTTATAATTCTTGATGTAACGGTCCGTTTGACAACAATATTAATGAACTAGGATGAAAGCCCGTGCGTTGCACGATTTCTTAATAATGATTTTTATTAGACTTGTTAAAACTGAAATTTGTAATTTATGTTTGGATATAGATATTGTGGGGTAGTATAAGGCTATAAATTATAGCTGGGTAAGTCTGATAAATTACGTTTTCATGCATAGTAATGATTAAGAAGATGTCTGGGAAAAAGATCCTGTTTTTTATTCTCATAATTTCTTTTCATTTGCGTTATTTTCTTCAAATTTGTATTCAATTTCCTTCAAAAGTTCTTTCCACATTCCTTGCGTCCACTAATCTCAAATATCGCAATAATTTCATTTATTTGTTGTTTCTTGTTCATAAATCGTAACAAAAATCTAGACTTGAAGCAACTTTCTTCAAAAATAATTGTTGGTTTGTCAAGGTTTAGGAAGAACTATGAGTGTGATAGTTTAAGCTCTTTTTTTTTTTAATAAATGAATGATAGTTTGAGTTTAGACAGACACTATAGGTTATATTACACAATTAAATTAAAATTATACAACCAACAGGTTGTTAATGGTTAGCTATACTTTTGTAAGTCTCTTCGAAATGTTCTTTCGGATGGTAAATATATCAACTAATTTTTTTTGAAAAAACAAATAAAGAAAGAGAAGAAGCAAAACTTATACAAGGGTTAATTCACGTGGTACCCCCGTGTTTTCCCGATTTGCACGTGGTACCCATTGTTTTGCAAATTTGTACAAAATACCCTCGAGATTTGACTGTTTGCACATGGTACCCTAAACTTAGCCCTCCTATTAACACCGTTAACTTTTTATTTTTAAAAGAGGGTTATTTCACGTGGTACCCTCGTGTTTTGCCGATTTGCACGTGGTACCCAGTAGTGCTACAAATTTGTATCAAATATCCCCAAGATTTGATTCTTTTTACATGGTACCGTTACCTTCAAAATTCTGTTAACGCCGTTTAAAAGTTGATTTCAATGGAGAATGAAAAAATGGTGATTATGGTGTTTATTATGGGTGGAAATGATGGTGGCGGTGGAAAATGATGAAGATGTTGATGACGGTGGTGGAGAAGAATGAATATGGTGATGATGAAAGTACTGGGGGAAAGATAAAGATGGTGGCGAAGGAGAAAATCAAAGGGTTTTTTTTTCCCAATTGATGGCGTTAACGGAATTTTAAAAGTAAAGTTACCATGCAAAAACAGTCAAATTTTGACGGTATTTGGTACAAATTTGCAAAACATTGGGTACCACGTGCAAATCGGCAAAACACGAGGGTACCACGTGAATTAACCCTTTTTTTTAAAAACAAAAGTTGACGGCGTTAATGAAAGGGTTAAGTTTTGGGTACCGTGTGCAAACAGTCAAATCTCAAGGGTATTTTGTACAAATTTGCAAAACATTGGGTACCACGTGCAAATCGGCAAAACACGAGGGTGCCGCGTGAATTAACCCCTTATACAATTATATTTATACAACCTATAGGCTAGATATTAGACACACTTATTAAAAACTCACGCACGAAGTACGTAGGATTATAACGTATTTCGTTTAGTTCTAGTATGCTGAGTTATATATGCACGTAGCTAGGATAAATACGTAGTGTATGTCTTGCGTTTAGTAGTGTAATTGTGAGTGGAAATACCTTTTACACTAACGCATATCGTACGTTAATCCTAACAAATGAAGAAGGCTAATTACAATCTAATACTACATATTAACTAACAATGTAAGTTATATAGGGGTTGTAAATACTTCTTGAGATGAAAGTTACATTGGAACCATTTATTATCAAGAGACATGAAATTTGACAAATTCAAGTTCATCACAAAGTTTCTAGATGAAAACCCACCAATCACATTTAGCAACCTTCACTTAGTGTTTAAATGAATATAGTTAACATTAACTCCTAATTAGGATGTGTATTATTGTACTACAACAATTCTATGACATAGGAATTTGAAAACTACGTATTAGTAGTATTATTAGTAGGATGGTATGATATAAATATTATTATTATTAGAAGATTGTCTAATTAAAAGAGTTTCACATAAAAGTAATAACTAAATAATATTATAAAATTGTCAAAACTCTTTAATAGCCTCCGATTATTATGAGATCTCTAAAAAATCCTCCTTTAAATAGTATAGAAGGATTTCAATTCATTTAAAACAAATGAAATATAATGAAGAGTGGATAATATGGTCTAGTCTAACCATGTCAACCCCCATCCCACAATTGATTTTACAGTGTCAAATGTTGATCATGATTTCACATGCTTCATGAAGTTGGTTGCCCATAATTTAAAGATATTTCCCATTTCCCAATAATCAAGTCGGTCTCACACTCACCCCTACAGTCTTACCCTTTCTCTTTAAGCTTTCTGCCCAAACCATGAAGAGACAATATTCTTAGCTCATTTTTTCTAAATAAATGGCTGATTATGATTTGATGCCCTTCAATCTAAACTCCAATGATGCCCACAAATTTAGCAGGTTTGCTCAACTGGATTTTTTTCACCCTCCTCTTTCTTTCTATTTTTTATCTTTTTTTTTTTGTTACTGTTGTTGTTTCTGGGTGTTCTGCTTTGTTTGATCAAGTGCTGTTATTATTGCTAGAACAAATACTTTCTCCGTTTTTTTCTTGGTTTGTTAAGTTCGGTTTTTATTTATCGCACATATTCAAATCAAACGTTTACAATCCACGAGAACGAAGCGAGTAACACTTGTAGGTGGTATCTTTAGTTTAAAATTTAGATCATATTGATCATTTGATGAGCTTTGATGTGCATGAATTTAATAATTCGTCTTTTTAATCCAGCTTTAAATTGAATGATAATATTTTCGTAATTAGATTACTTAGAAAGAAGTTATTTACTTGCTAAATGTGTGAGAGATCTTTCCCCAACTTGGAATTTCCCATAGCCAATTGCCTGAAGTCCCCAAGGAATGATGGTCCCAAGGTTATTCGATCCGATAACTGGATCGTAGCCCCCTAAAGGATAAATCACAAACAAAATGCTAACACGTGATTGAAGGGATACAGGGAATGGGACAAAAGGATCCGTACACGGGGATAGTGTACCCCCCTTCAATTATAGACTACTTATATGATTATTTGGTTGATGAGTGATGACCTCCATTACACTACCAATCCAATCCTCCAACTTTGCTTTAATGTCCATGAAGTTACGTGATGTTCTTCGGTCGATGAGAATATGAAGATCTGACAGCCCTGCCTGCGACCAAGAGCAGATGTTGGAATTATGGCCATTACCTGATTCCTTGTCATCAGTATGACTCCTTGGATTGATGGCCACCAGTTTGCAGATCCTGTCATCATGGTGATTACCTGCCCTTTTTCATGGCATGCTTCCTTCATAGACTTAAGTTTTCTCTTCTCTATCTCCTCAACTCCCATCAAATCCTGAGAAAACATAGAGGATACTAGGTTTCTCTGAGCTGGCATTCTTGTCTAGGAGTGAACTTTTCTGGACACTAATAGCACAGTCGATTGACCTTATGTATCTGAGAGAAGTGCGTGTAGGTGTTTTTTATTTATTTTTTATTTTTTTTGAGGTCAGTCATCACTCACAGTGTTAAGTATTTTAGGACAAGGCGTACTGTTGTGGTCGTGGTTGGCTGTGAAAACTGAAAAGATTGATAGGGGCTTATGTAAGTGAGTTGTGGGTGATAGAATATGAACATATTATCAGTGGGAAATGAATTTTGTGGCATAGGTAGAAGGGCGGTGTCTCAGGGTAATGCAGAGGATTCTCTTTACTTATGTTGATTATCATATATTGTCTTTGGGTCGAAAACTTGAAAAGAGAGATGGAATTATTCGATCTTGAAGTCATCAATGTTCATGCCCTCCCAAGTCAAGATTTTATCCATTTTATATGTATTCTTAGCAAACTTAAATGAAATTATATGTAAATTCAGATAATATAGCACAAGTCATTGCCATAGTGCTGTTGTTGAGAACCATTATCTCCACATTGGAGTCTGTTTTGTTTTGATCAAGAATAGCATTTGTGTCTACATGTGCTACAAGTTGAAACTTAAGGTTTACTCGAGAGTTCATTGTTATGGTAGGAAAATACGTTAGTTGGTTCATATATAAATAGAAATAGCCATGCCATTGTCATTCAATCAGTTTTGTGAAATTGTTCTTGTAAGTTTTGAGTTTGAGAGTTGAGCTTGCTCCTCCTCCTCTTATCCACCCTAAGTTTATTAACCTACTCCTTTGTTGGAATATCCGTGTAATCTGTTCTTTGATCATTCATCAATAAAATTCAATCTTTCATTCATCTTATTCTTTACTGTCTCACACCAATTCTATCCATAATTACAGGGGAATTCTTCCTAGTGTAACATTCTTCCATTCATACAGCTATTGAGCTCATTTTGTTTTGATTATTTGATATGTGGCTCGTTGAAGAATTTGACCCATTAATACGAAGTTTATGCTAGTATTGTGGATGGTCAGATGGTGTGTTCCTGTTTCATTCTCCATCTGGCTGCTGTAACAGTTATTCTGAAGCCGTCAGTGATCTGCGTGTTAAGACTTCAGAGTCCATAGGCTAATTGTTGACCTTCCAAAATATGCAAAGCATTAGCTTTTTAGCATTGTTTTTCAACATCTGCAGAAATTTGAGAGATTCTCTATAATATAAATCTAAGGCCAAAGTGAAATTTTGTATACCTATCCACATTTAACAGTTTATTTATATTGCGGTATTGCCGGTGTATTCAGTATTCAGAATTTCATGTTTATTCAACTTCCCGACTTGTAAGTTGCGCTTTAATTTATGTTGGGAGTTATCATCTCCTGGCCAAACCAAAAGTTGTGTTTCTACATTATGTTTGTAGGGGAGTGTTGTCTACTTGTGTTTACTAACTATTGAACATCTTCTCATTTATTAATGGCGATGATGAAACTTTCGTTAATCACCAGACTTCTTAGCCCCAGCCCCCTACCCTTTTAAAAGACTGTTGGAAGAATAATCCTGCACTCGATGGATTTTTGCTTTGAGGAATTTCTCTGAAATATTTCGTGACATGAGGGTATTGTGTTTGCCTCTGTTTTGTCAGGCATTACTTGCATTAGTTTGCTGCGTGCTTTCTGTGATTGAGACTTAAGTTGATTAATTATGGTTTGAAAATGTAGCCCCTTAATGAAGAAGAACATGAATCCCAATGTAGCCAACTTGAGAAAGAGGAAACTGTTTACTGGAGTTTCTGAAGACATGGGACTGCCTACACCAAAACATAAATGTTGCGAGGAAGATATCGGTTCTGAGTATGACTTATCAACCATGGATTCCTTGGTTACAGATGATGTCCATACATCGGTGGATAGTACACCATGTGTTACCAATGTGAGGGATGCACAATTAGAATCAGCTCAAGACAGCAATAGCTTTCATGGAGATGCGCAGTCAGCAAACAATGAAGGTTTCGGAAATTCAGATTCTTATGACGAGGCTTCTACTCCCTGGGATAATTCAGGATCAGTCAGTTCGAGAAATCGCTCCATCTATGCAGAAAGTAGTGTTATAACCAATAAGAAGCGTGATGTCAAAGAAGAAGAACAATGTCTTAACCAAGATACTGGTTGGCATGATATTGATGGTTTGGAGGAGTGCATAAGCATGCAGTATGGCCAAGATTGTAGTGAACAAGCAGCCGAAGAACTTCATGAGTTTCTTTCCTCTAACAAAGTGGATCCGAATATATTAGGGCTTTCAACAGATGGGTGGGGCAGTGAACAAGGTAATTGTAATCTGGCTGCAAATTTCTCTTTTTGTACATCTTATAAATCTTATGACATTTCTCAGATGTGTGTAACATATTCTCGACATTTGATCAAGACTTGTTTCCCGTCTTCTTTGATGCAGAGACACAAGCACAACCTGGAAGGCGCAAGCCGACAATTGATCAAGAATTTGAACAATACTTTTCAACGCTTATGTTGTGAGACTATTTGTATGCAAACCGAATTCGATGTTTAAGCGTCTGTTGTACTGCAAGTTTGCAACTGGTTCTCCTGTCCGTACTTGTAAATATCAATAAGTGCATTTTCAGGTTCATTCCTCCATTTTAGCTTTTTGACGATATACTAGTATGAGGATTCCTACTTCGGGCCTTTTTTCTCCCTGCGGAGTTCCTTCGACACGTTGGTCACTTTCTTGTGCTTGGAGTCTACTCCCTCCGTCCCAGTTCAAACGTTCCGGCCGTTTTTTGTAGTGGAATAAGAAAAATTGATACAAGGAGTAATAAGTTGAGTGAGTTAATATTAGGCAAAATGAGGAGAGAATGTGGGGAGTAATAAAAGTAGGAGAGATAGTGTGGGAGATTATATGATAATTTAATAAAAGTATAAGAGAGAAATATGTCCCAAAATAGATGGTGTGAAGTGGGACGTCCCAAATTGGAATATGGGGCGTTTGAACTGGGACGGAGGGAGTAGATAAAAACTGTTGTTTTCCTTGATCACTAAGCTAGTTACAAAATATCGTGAGATAAATCTCACACGATATTTTGTGATTCTAGCATGGTCTGAATTGTCTCAGCTATAGCTAGTGCCAAGTTTGTGTCTTTGGAAGTGTGAAGAAAAAAAAATTTATTTAAATATAAGCCAATTTTTTGGGGGAAATATGCGAATCTAACTCTTTTTTACGTATAATTTGGGGAGGTGATTTTTTTTTTTTTTTTTGTGCTTCAAAAGGTTGCAACTTTATTAAACGCAATTTGTTGAGACAGAACGTTTGATACGAGTTTTCACTATGAGAAAATGTGCATCAAGAATTTGGAAAGATTGATTATCATAATAATAATAAGGGTTTTTTGTCGAACCACACCTATTAAAATTAGAATTTTGTCAGAGCACACCTATTATAATTTTTTTTGTCTAACCACACCTAATAAAATCATTTTCTTTGTTAGACCACACCTTATATTAAAGTCCGCCTTTCATCCATCTACTGCCGCCACTTGCCCACCCACTGCCGCCGCTAGCCCCCGCCCCTAGTCACCTATTGCTGCCGCTAGCCTCCCCACTACCACCACCACGAATTTTTTCCCCTCAAATTCGATTTTCTTCCTCCTACATACAAAACATCGGTTTTGGGGAAATTTTTGGAGAAGAAAATCAAATTTGGGGGGAAAAAAATTTGTGGTGGTGGTAGTGGGGTGGCTAGCGGCGGTGGCTGGCGGCGGCGGTGCGTGGGTAAGTGGCGGCAGTGGATGGATGAAAGGCGGAAGTTAATATAAGGTGTGGTCTAACAAAGAAAATGATTTTATTAGGTGTGGTTAGACAAAAAAAATTATAATGGGTGTGGTCTGACAAAATTCTAGTTTTAATAGGTGTGGTTCGACCAAAAGCCCTAATAATAATACAAATATAATTTGGTCAAAAACTACGAATGTATATTATGGATATTAAAACATATCTACTGTACACGGGCATAAGTCTATAAGTATAATATAAAGGCAATACATATCCGACATGTGATAAACATTATCGGTTTATTACTATTGTATTATCGAACGAGTTTTCACATTATGGTGGTTGTGAACAAAATAATTAAATAAATATTCTTTTAATATCTTCATTTACATGAATTGAAAAAGAGTGGTGTTATTCGTCGCCCATAATTTACTAAAGAGTGGTGTTATTCGTCGCCCATAATTTACTTAAATCACCCATAATTTTGACAAAAGCAAAGAAGTCTTAATTGCATCTTCTACGCCTACTCTATTAGTAACACAAAGGTAAAGGTAGTTGTTTGCTATCATAGACGTGTTGGCAGTTGGGTGCACAGTGCACACTCTAATTCCTAAGCCGCCGTGTTCATCATACGTCTACCTTCTACAATGGATTGTAGACGTGCTCATCAGATGTGTTGATTTTTGAAGGTTGAACCGAGGTTGTTTCTAGCTAGGTGGGTCATCGGACTATAGTTGTGAGTCGAACTGGGAACGCAAGTGATAATGCGAAAACGTGGGTCGATTTCAGCAAACGATTAATCAACAAATTGATCGGGTGGCTCCGATGGTCAGTATTCACATGGCCGAGGGTCAATTTGGTGATGATTTAAGTGAACATGATGTCTGATGCAGTAGCGAAGGACCGAAGGAGATTGAGTTGGAAATTAAAAAAATAAGAAGGGTATTTTGGGAATATATAGGGCGACATAAGTAACTGACCGGGCGATAAATAGCTTTTCACTTACAGGAGATAGTTCCTAGTTTAATATAAAAATGTAAGACCAATGATAATGGTTTTGTTTAATTTCTTACATGTGATCTAATATTCTAGTTATTAAAAAGGTAAATACCATATAAATTCTAGAACTCCTTACCGTTCGACTCACTTGTTTGACCATTTACCAACTTATATAGTCTCCTACTCGACTTTTTAATGTACCACAAGTCGACTCTTGTACTCAAGAACCCTTATCCTCGAGAAAACATTCATAATCGACCCTTCTCCAATCAATTTACATGAGCAACCCCACAATCCGGAACAATTAATTTTTGAAATAATGCTTCCAAAAAAAATGTTAAACATAATGGGTGGGAAAAAAACTTGTTCAGCAAAATGCAATGTTTTAAAAACCGGACCAGATGTCAAACCGGTAGCCTTGGGGGTTCGATGGGTTAAGGAGTTCGACCGGTTCAACCGGATTAAAAAACTGGATGGCGCCATAGTAATAATAATATAAAATAATTAAAATTTTGCAAAAAAAATTAAAATACATAACAAAAATAACCCAAAACTGGACAAACCCGGTTTGAACCGGCCGGTTCTTGACCGGTTTTGTCAGTCCAACCGGGGTTTTCGTCCGGTCAACCCGGTTTTGACCGGGTTTGACCATCCCCGATTTTATAACCCAATCGGACCGATCCACTGACCGGTTCCCCGTTGAACTGGGTCAACCGGCCGATCCGGTCGGATTTTTAAAACACTGGCAAAATGAAGTGCACATCACCTATATATAAAGCTGTCCAGAACCATGGCGGTTTCATGACTTATGAACAGTAACAAAAAAAATCTTGTGCTCTGTAAAACCGCCAAGGTCTTTGGCAGTTTTACACGTTGAGATCCTTGGCGGTTAAATTGTACACAAAAAAAAAACAATTTTTTAGTCCTAAAACCGCCAAGAAACTCAACGTTTTTACATATGGGTGACATGCACCCAATATAATTGAACAAGTTTTTTTATCCCTCCTATTTTCCTTTTGTTTAACTTTTTTTTCTTCGAGCATTATTTCGTTTAATCGTTCCACAATCCGTTGTTAACTTGTTACACGAACTCCCGACCAACTACTCTCAGTCTCAGCCCACCATCCACTATCCTGGCCGCCATCCCCACCTCAACCACTTTCCTAGCCAACATCTCAACCACCTGATATAACATTTTAATTAGCTAAAACCCCACGCGCTAAATGAAATGTTTTAGCTGGCCCCCAATTCTTGTAAAGCATTTAATTTCCTTAAAGTCCTGATTCAATGAATATAGATTATTCTTGTTTAAACCTGGCAAAGGGGTCGGGTCGAGTCATCTTTCGGATCATGTATTTCGGGTTTATTTTGGGTCGCATCAAGTTCGGTTTGGGTCGGGTCTAGTTCGGGTGTGCCAATTACAGGTCAAATTCGAGTCGGTCAGATTCGAGTCGGGTCAAATTCAAATCGAGTCATTTCAAATTGTTCAAATGTGATCTAATTCTAAATTTTTTGTCTAATATTATCTTAATTGAAGTTTTATTGGTAATTTGAGTGATTGAACATGTAATATATCTAACCTAAGTCATTTTTGCTCAACTGAATTATTAAAACATCTGGTTACTCGGGTCTAAATCATTTTAGTTCGGGTCATGTTCGGGTCAGGTTAATTCGGGTAATTTTCGAGGTCGGGTTTCGAGTCAAGTTGAGATGTTCGGGTCAAGTAATTCGGATCCGATGTTCGGGTCTGTGTCAGTTTTGGCAGATCTACGCTTCTTGAATGTATCTATCAACATTAGGCCAACTCAATATTATATAGAGATATAGGATAAAGTTTGTGTATTTGCTTTTAATTCCCTTGTGCTATTATCTCAATAAAATTTGAATTGAGTTTAAATTCCTGAAGGTTCAGCAATATAATACGAAGTAAAGTATTATTTTGAGTTAACATTTGGAATTCTCGTGTATTTGCACGGTTAAAAAAAAAAGGAAAATTGGAACGATATATCCGCAATTAATTAAAAACCCTCCTCCTCCCTCATCTCCTCCTTCCCCTCCTCCTCTCTCAAATACCCTAGCCTCTAAATCTAAATTTAGGGGCTACCAGCCATCAATTAGCATAAATTATGGTACCTAGAGCTACGTACCCCCCCGTTAACTATTCACTCATTATACCACATTATAGTCATTATATATGTTCACTCATTATTTTACAATTTTCACTCACTATTTCTCAATTTCACTCATTATATACTTTCACTCATTATTTTACAATTTTTACTCATTATTTCTCAATTTTCACTCATTATATATAACATTATAGTCATTATTTATTTTCAGTCATTATTTCTGAATTTCTAATCATTATATACAACTTTATTCCAATAATTATTTCCCAACTTCCACTCATTATTTCCCGAATTCCACTCATTAGTTTTCAATTTTCACTCATTATATACCACTTCAACCGGGGGTACCTAGAGCTACGTACCCCCGGGGTACCATATACCGATTGATCAATTAGATGGTGGTAAGCCCCAAATCTCTTATCATTCACCATAATTAATCAATTATTACTAGTTATTATCAATAATAACTCGTTTCTACCTCCTCGAGAGGGTATCTTTACTACCATATAGGTGGGTTCATACCGAGATTCGCGAGATTTCTCCAAGAAATATCATCAACTACGTTGGTTGCCTTTTCTTCTTCGGGTTACATAGATCTCCGATGTCGATGAAAGACGCAAAGATGTCGACGTGCAAAGGATCAAATTTGTCAATTATTGTGTCAATTAGATTTATTTGATGATATTTGTATCTTCATCATTATTGATGTAAGTGCCGTTTAACGATAATATCAATGAATTTCCATTTATTTCAAAAAAAAAAGGAAAATTTCACAAAAATAATCCATGTTTGGTGGGCCTTCAGAAAATAATCCCACCTTTCGGATTCTACAAAAATAATCCCAAATTTATCTTTGTGTCAAAAAAATAATCTCAACTCATCATTATGCATTCCCAAACCTATTTTTATTTTCATTTTCATTTATTTATTATTACTCTCTAAAAATAATTAGTTCCAAAAAATAATTTATTTAACATAATGGATTTTATTGGTCTCAGATTTTGTGTCTGCAGTCACCTGAATTAATTTAAGTTACTTGATTTGTTTCCAAAAAAAAAAAGATTCGATAAAAAAAGGAAGGGAAATTTAACAAGAATAATCCCAACTTTGTTTCTTCTCCCAAAATAATCCCAACTTTCATTTATTCCAATATAATCCTAACTTTCAATTTTGTTTCTGAAGATGGTTTCCCGAACCTAGTTACATGTCATCATATTTTACTCCTAACCTAGATATTTTGCATTTTTTTTACCCGAATCTAGATAAAAAAAAACTCACTACCCCTACTATTTTCTTTCTCCTACCCACCCTTGCTATGCCCTTACCTTGATCACGAAACCATGGTGGCTTGGGTTTGGAATTGCTGTATAGAAGGTCGTTTTGGATGAGGATTGAGGAGAGATAGTGAAAATTTGGATTAAATTTTTAATTTTAAGTTTGACTCTTAAATCTTATTAGGATGAATGAATGACATGTGATTGGGTTGTGGCTAAATGTTGGGTCGTGTAGAACTATATAAATTCTAAAAAACTTATGAATTTGTAGGTTTGGAGTACATATCGGTAGGTTCGGATAAATTAGGACCATTTTCAAAAACAAAGTTAAAAGTTGAGATTATTTTGGGATAAATGAAAGTTTGGATTATTTTGGGATAACCAACCAAAGTTGGGATTATTCTTGTTAAATTTTCCAAAAAAGAAAAGAAAAGAAAATACAAGCCGCCCTTCCCCAACCCTCTCCCACCCACCGTCAAACCTGCCGCCAACCACCACCTCCCACCACCAACAACACAAATATGGCTGCGGACACCACCATTCCTACCGCGTTGCACCCACGACCACCACTGTGGTAGTCGTTTTTGACGTAAATGTGCAAAACATATGATTTAACAATATTGAACGTGGGTGCAGCTGATATGGGCATCACAACTCGTGTTTCACATAGTGAATCCGACGCGTTCTATACGCGGATGGTGTTGGTGCCAGGGAAAGGGGTGTCCTCATGGCTTTGGGGCGTGTGTTGGTGGAAGGTCTGTGTCGCGACGCCACTAGTGACACTTTATTGATGATGGCGTGGAGAGGGGAGGTGGCTGGTGTCTTTGGGTAGTGGTGGTGGTGGTGTTGTGGTGACTGGTCAGAGGATTGATTAAAAGTAGGTTTGTAAATATAAGGGACTTTTTTTGTGCCACAAACCTAAACTCGGGATTATTTTTGTCGAATCTTAAAGGTTGGATTATTTTGGAAGACCCGTTAAACGTGGGATTATTTCTAATTAATTTTCCAAAAAAAAAAAACTTAGGTCTATTATTTGTTTCCACTTGCTTCAATTTATATTGCGTACTACTTTTATCTCCATCTTTACTAAGAGAGGTGTTATTCGTCGCCCGCACTTTTACTTATGTCACTCACCGTCACCATATTCCCAAAACGCCCCTTTGATATTGAAATACCCTGTTTCCATAGCTCAATCAATCTGAATATCTGATTCCCATTGCTAGAAAAAACAAAAATTAATCATACCGCATCCCCGACGACCGGCCTGACCCCTAATCTTCTTCAATCACTCAATTGCCAACTTAACACCGTTGTTATTTCAACAACATTTTTATGAGTAATTGTTTTTCCGAGAATATCTTAGTTATGAATGTTGAATTGTACCATCAAATTCTCCATCCCTTCCCTCCTTGTTTACATTTGCAGTTTGTTTCAACAATGAAATATCCTCAATCAATTTGTACATTCAGCTTCTATTAAAACACAAATTGTGTGTATTAAGGAAGGAGAAAGGAAAATGGTCTTCAAATCATGGAAGAGTTTTTGCAGACCCCGTAAGGAGGGAGGCTTTGACATTCGAGAAGTGCTCAACTGGAACAAATCACTTCTAGTAAAATGGATTAAAAAGTTTGAGCATCAAACTACAAGCATATGGGTTCAGTGGGCTAAAGCTTACATAACAGGGGGCAAGGATCTGTGGAGAATGGAAAATGAAGCTACCTGGTCCTATAGTTGGAGAAATATCATCCACATTAGGGATAATCTCATTTCTGTAGCGGGAGGGATCGATAATGCTAAAAGTCTAATCTCCGAGGCAAAGAGTACCAATGACATTTATAATGTCTTCAGAGAAAAGGAGCAAGAAAAATTCTGGCACAGAACCATCTGTGACAGTGCTATAATTCCCAAGCATGCCTTCATATGCTCAATGGCACTGCAAAAAAGTCTAGCTACTGTGGATAATCTTTGCAAAAGAGGTTTTCAGCTAGCTAACAGATGTATCCTATTTTGTGGAAGTATAGAAACTACAAACCACCTGTTCTTTGGCTACAGGTTCTCTACGAGAGTTTGGGGTTCGATGATTGCCAAGTATCACTTCCCTCATGGCATCTCCAATCTTAAGCAGGAAATGAATTGGTTTAAGAGGCACAATAAAGGAAGAGGGTGGAAGCAAAGGAGAAATAGATGTGCTCTGATGTGTACAGTGTATGAGCTTTGGCAAGAAAGAAACAACCGGATCTTCAGGGAGAAAGAAAGAAGTGTTGAAGATTTAATTCATAAAATTAGCTACATAGTAGCAGTTAGGATAATGTACGTTAATTTAGGAATCCCGAGGAAACTCTTGCTACCATGCTTTGATTTTTTTTTTCTGGCAATTCAAGGTATATGCTAGCATTTTTGTAATTATTTGGGATTTCATCCCGGTTTTTATAAAATCTTGATCATTACAAAAAAAAAAAACACAAATTTTGTGTGTGATTGGCTAATTCTAGCAGACTCGCAGTTCTATGACTCCTCAATCAAAACCATATTATTACACTATAATCAACACCCCATACTTTTTCAATGAATGTTGTATTATAATTGATGGACTATATTAGTAGTGTATTAAAATTGATGGAATGTTGCGGATCTGATGAATGGTATTTGTTCATCACGAGAGTAGGATGTTGTAATTATAATGAATCTAGTAAAAGAATTGATTTCAAAATAATTTATTAGTTCAAATCTAGTAAGTTTAGTGCAAGTTTAATAAATTTAACTAAATCAAAATAACTTTATATCATAACCTCCGAAACCGAAGAAAAAAAATATATTATCTTAACTATATGTTGTTTTAAGTCATCTTATATTTTGTTATGTTGAATCAATGACTCAAATTAAAGATTATACATAAGTTATTTTAAATCTTATAATTGCAATAATGCTTGAACGTTGTATATTACAAATTCTTAAGATGGAAAGTTATGATTCGTACCAATGACTTTGCTTATGTGCCCATGTTTCAAATTACCTAACAATAAAAGGTAATTCTAGATTTGTGATAAATTGTTTTATGACTGTTGGAATATATATAAATGCACTTTGCAAATGATTGATAATCAAGAATTTACTTATAGTTATTATTCAATTAAAGATCTTATATTATCATTTTCAAAATTATGGCTCGAGGGCCTGTCTAGACCTCCATAAAAATATCTATAATCGTTTGTTTCTTCAATAGATAGACTATATTTATAAATAGCATATTATATTTTCAGAACTGCAGGGAGTATTAAATGTTTCAAAACTTTAAGTGTGCAAATATATATGATAGTTTTTTTTTGCGAAACCAACAGTTAATGCTCTAGCTCGTAAAATGAAATCGTCTTACATTTCTGAAAAGAGGCGGTATCTTATCTTTTTATGATTACAGTAAATTTAAATTTGGAATATAACGTAATCTTTCCATTACCCATGATAAAATTCTTTGTATTATTATACCATTTCATGACTACAATATACTTGCTTAGAATTATTATCTTCCATAACTTATAAATCGAATTTTTTTTCTTCACTTGAAAATGAAATAAAATTTCAATGTCTCTAGATGTATTAAAAGCTTATGGTTGAAAAGATCAAATTCATTAAAAAATATACACTACATTTATTCGTATTTTGTGGTCAATCTTTTATATATATACTAAAACATAGATTACAAAAAAAAAAGAATAATACTATAGAATAACACATATATTAAAGCGAGTAAATTATTGTCTTTACTCGTAGTTATTACTATTAGGGAGTTTACATGAATAAGTTAAAAATTCTTTTGTATTATCTTACCATTTCGTGATTAATTGTCATATACTCCCTTGGCGAACAAATGATTCCATGGTCATGATTGTTGAGGGATCTTTTTATGATTTTCTGTTTTGTTTGTTGCTTTTGACTATCCATGTTAAGAGTCATTTCTACACTAAATGAACTTATAACGGACTTTTATTTACCTAAAATTGTGTTAAAAATTCATTAATTGTAGACGCATATAAAAAAAAGACGATATTTGGTTCTTATATTTTACCAAAATGTAGAAAATCTCGTATAGTTTTCTCTTATGTTAAAATGTAGGTTTGACTTATTATCTTACCATAACTTAAAAATGAAACTTTTATATTGATGGTTTTTTCAAAATTACCATATAAACCTACATATGGTATTACAACGATTCCATAAGTAAATTATATGAATTTTATACCTGATTACCATAAACTCACATATGGTATAAAAACAATTCCATAACATAAATTGATATCTTATTTACCAGAAGCTCTAAGAAAATTCGAAAGGCTCTAAATTAAACCTCTTCAATGCCCACGAAAAAAGCTTCGTTTATAAATATATAAGATAGTAAGATAATATATACCATAAGTCAAACTTACATTTTAATACGTGTGAAAAAGTCTGCATGACATTTTATATATTTTGGTAAATATAAGAACCTAGCTAATATCATTTATAAGTAAGGGAAGATATATAGTAATTTTATATTTGCAAGTATATGGTAATCATGAAACGTTAAGGTAATACAAAATCATTTTCTTATAAGTTATGAAAATATTGTTTTCCAAATTTGAGTTTATTGTAACCATAAAAACAGATATTCTCTCATTTCCAAAACGTACCAACCAAATGAGTACACCGTATAACTTTAAGTACATAAATCTGATATTTTACTTTGATAATATTATAGTTTTACAATTTTTGGCTTTATATTATAAAATAAATTTTCGGTTTAATGTCTCACCTCCAAAAATGATATTGAAACATATTTTTGAATAGAGAATGTAATATATATAAAAAGGTGGGGAAACCTCTGTTTGCTGATCAAACTACGACCCTAAAGAGGAGATTATCTTTTGCTAGGGTAATGATTGAAGTAGATATCTCCAAAGATCTACCAAATCCAATTACCATAAACACACCTTATGGAGAGCAAATAGAGGAGATAGTGGAATATGAGTGGGTGCCCTATTACTGCCAATGATGTAAGAAAATGGGGCACACGGTCTCATCCTGTAAGCATGCTAAGCCAAAAGTTGTTGAAGCTACATAGATCTATAGAAAGGTAGAGGAGAAAGTTCAGGAGGCTGAGGAAGTTGTAGCTAAGGCTACAACGCAGGAGCAGGAGCATGAGAATGAGATAGTGGAAAGTAAGAAAAGTGAGCAACAACAAATAATAGAGGCAGAGTTTCAGAAGGAGGCAGACTCACCTTCTCCCCCGCATGGAATAGTTGATGAGTTGGGGTTTAAAACAGTGGTGAGAAAGAGCAAGAAGCAGATAAGGCTAAATAATCCAGCTGGTTTGATTACAAACAAATCTATTTGTGGGAGGGACCAGTGAAGGTGACAAAGAGGAAATAGCAGTGAGTAGGGAGGTTATGGTAGGAGTTGGGGAAGGGATCTCCCTGATCCCCCTAATTTCAAATGATTATCCTCTCATGGAATGTTAGAGGGTTGAATCAAACCCTCAAACAACAGGAGGTTAGGGACCTTTTGTTGAAGAATAAAGTAGCTATTGCAGGGCTTATAGAGACAAGGGTGAAAGAAAAGAATGATAATAAATTGTTTAAAGGTGTATTTAGAAGATATGCCCAAGTAAACAATTACAGCAAGCATTATAATGGAAGAATTTGGATTATTTGGGATCCACAACTGGTAAGATTTGAGGTCACTCATGTTGGAGATCAGATGATTCAGGGTAATGTCATAGACCTGTTAAAGCATGTTAACTATTGTCTAACAGTAGTATATGCAAAGAATGACAGTAAAGAGAGACAGGATTTATGGGAAAACTTGGAACTTAATAAACCAAGTATTCCATGGATAGTAATGGGTGACTTTAATGTGGTCAAGGATAATATTTTCTGCATTACACTTAATAAAAATATAAGAACCAAATATAGCAGTGTAATAGAAAGAATGACGACATTTTCTGCATTTTGGTAAAATATAAGAACCAAATATTTTTTTTTTAAAATGTGAAACATGCCTACTTAAAAACTATTTTCGAAAGGGGGAGATCATTATTGGTAGGAGGGAGTAAAGAATAAGTTTATTCTTTATGAATATATGCAGTTAATTACCTTATGTTATTTTATGATAATTTTGAAAAGATGAATCAATATAAAAAAAATTTAATTAAAATTCATATAATTTACTTATGGAAACGTAGTATACTATATGTAGGATTATGGTAATTTTGAAAAAATCCATCAGTATAAAAGTTTCGTTTTTAAGTTATGGTAAGATAATAAGTAAAACCTATATTTTAATATAAGAGAAAAGTATACGACATTTTATACATTTTGGCAAAATATAAGAACCAAATATTTTTTTTAAATGCGTCTACAATTAATGAATTTTTAATACAGTTTTAGGTGAATAAAAAGTCAGTTATAAGTCCATTTAGTGTAGAAGTGGCCCACAACATGGATAGTCAAAAGCAACAAACAAAACATAAAATTATAAACAGATCCCTCAACAATCATGGCCATGGGAACACTTGTTCGCCAAGCGAGTAGTATGTGGCAATTAATCACGAAGTGATAAGATAATACAAAACATTTTTTAACTTATTCATGTAAACTCCCCAATAGTAATAACTACGAGTAAAGACAAATATTTAATCACTTTAATATATGTGCTATTCTATAATACTATATTTTTTTTTGTAATTTATGTTTTAGTATATATATAAAAGCTTGACCACAAACTACGAATAAATGTATTGTTTATATTTTTTTAATGAATTTGATCTTTTCTGCATATAACCATAAGCTTTTAATACATCTAGAGACATTGAAATTTTATTTCATTTTCAAGTGAAGAAAAATTCGATTATTTTATAAAAAAAACATCATTTATAAGTTATGGAAGAAAATATTTCTAAGCAAGTATATTGTAGTCATGAAATGGTAAGATAATAAAAGAATTTTATCATGGGTAATGGAAAGATTACATTATATTCCAAATTTAAATTTACTGTAATCACAAAAAGATAGGATACCGCCTCCTTTCAGAAATGTAAGACGATTTTATTTTGCGAGATAGGGCATCAACTACTGGTTTCGGAAAAAATTATTATCAGATTTGCACACTTAAAGTTTTGAAAAATTTAATACATGGTCCTAGAAAATATAATATTCTATTTATAAATATAGTCTATCTATTGAAGAAACAAACAATTATAGATATTCTAATGGAGATCTAGACAGGCTTTCGAGGTCATCTTAATTATATTCAACATAACAAAATATAAGATGACTTAAAAGAAACATATAATTAAGATAATATTTTTTTTGCTTCGGTATCGTAATTTGTGATATAAAGTTATTTTGATTTATTTAAATTTATTAAACTTGCACTAAACTTACTAGATTTGAACTAATATAAATTCTTTTAGAATCAATTCTTTTACTAGATTCATTATAGTTACAACATCTTACTCTCGTGATACGAGTATGTTAAAAAGAATAAGTTAAATCATACAAAATCTTGCTAACATTAAGTGTAATAAGCTTAAAAATCGATATACAATATAGAGATCAAATTCGAAACGGAAATTTATTGTATTCGGTACCCTATCTTAACCACTATGGCACAACATATGTCAATTTGTTATTTAGGTTTGTTGATGTGAAATAAATGTATATATCTTGCACAGTTTGTGTTCAGTTTTGTTTAGTATTGACATCTTTATACTTTTGTCATAAGATATAAACACGTAAAACGATAAAGGTTGGTTAAAGTAAGTAATTGAAGTAAATGGTTTTATGATAAAATTTAATTAATTTGGTAGAACATTAATGTAATGTAAGTATATAGTGTGAGAACTTTAAAAAATGAATTACTCAATAATTCTAGATAAATGGTAAATTGATTTCGTTGTTACCTTAAAAAAATTATTTAACTTAATAATTATAATGATTTTGGCAATGAAAAATGTCTAAATAATATAAAATATTGTTAATGTCACCGCGCAACGCACGAGTTTTAAACCAGCATATCTATAAAAGAGAGTTTTTTTGATGAGCATATAGAGACTCCAATATATGAAAATGTTGAAAGAGGCCACCATTTGGTGAAAGAGTATCTATTGCAAACAAAATGATATAGTATGATATAGTTTTATCATTTTGCATCAATAAACGAGTATGTTGTGTATGACTTGTACTAAAAAAATATACAGTAGCGTATAGACATGATGAACATATTGGAAAGTTTTGTTCTTGTTTTTCGATTCATTAATACGAGGTTTGATAAACATGTTATTAATATCATTTAAGCGCTAACATAACCGATGAAAAATCTAAAATTATTAAGTACGATATAATATTTTAACCGTACAACGGACGAGTTTAAAACTAATTGTATCAAATGTGAAAGAGGTTTTAGGTGTCGTTGGTATAGCACAAGGGAAAGGAGAGCAATCGAGGAAGAGAAAGGTAAGGAAATAATTAAAACTGAATTAATTGATACTATTTTTTTTTTATTAAAATGTTGGGATTAAAGTGGTTTGGATGAGCATGGACGAGACGAGCATTCACACAGGGTCCCCACTCAAAATTTAGGGTTCCCTTTTAAAATGTTGCAAAAAACTGTTTGATTTTTAGAGCCTATACATATTAAATCCGATGTATTGGGGTCCAAATTTCGCCACAAATTATTAGGTACCCCAGGGGTACCTAGAGATACGTACCCCCGATTAACTATTCACTCATTATATACCACATTATAGTCATTATATAATTTCACTCATTATTTTACAATTTTCACTCATTATTTCTCAATTTCACTCATTATATATTTTCACTCATTATTTTACAATTTTTACTCATTATTTCTCAATTTTTACTCATTATTTTCCGATTTTCACTCATTATATATAACATTATAGTCATTATTTATTTTCAGTTATTAATTCTGAATTTCCAATCATTATATACAATTTTATTCCAATCATTATTTCCCAACTTTCACTCATTATTTCCCGAATTCCACTCATTAATTTTCAATTTTCACTCATTATATACCACTTGAATCGGGGGTACCTACGGGGTACCATATACCGATTGAAATTTCGCCCAGGGCCGCAAATCTTTTGAAGATTTCCCACACGGCCCTATATTACCTACCATAAAAAAGGAGTTGAAATGTCTTGATCCTTTCCCTGGATCCCTCTAACCAAACGGTTAATTAATGTAATAGGGCAAATTCATAAGAGATTTAATGTAGTATGCCATTTTTTAAATGCTATATATAAAGAGTAGTTGTATTGCAAGAATAATCAAATCAAGTTAATTAAAAACCTTTTAAATATACTTTTATTAGAATCAAAAGACAGCAAATATGGAAAGAGTCTCACCAAAGCTACTTGCCCCATCTCTTTTAGTGCTCCTCCTCCTGAGTTCCATGGGTACGTATACCATTTTAGATTTATTTGAAATCCAGTCAATTTTTCAACTTGATCTCATGAGGCTTTAGGTATCGCATATTCGTACATGATGGTTGGTTTTAGGGAACTTTACACTTTTAATAACTTTGTAGTATTAGAATGTCATCCTCGAATTAAGGTGTTGTCGAAATAATTTCACAATTAATTCTAGAACTGGTAGAGTTTAGTATAAATGAAATGGATTTTTGAAATAAAAGAATAATCCACGTGGTAGAGTTAATATTCCATTTTGAGTAAACACTAACATGTATAGTTATTATTCACTTTCAGGTTACCTCAATCATTCGTTCATCCCTTCCAAAATTTACAGAAACAATACATGGAATATTTGTAGATGATATTATAACAGTTTTCCTAACTATTGTCTTTAAAAGACATGTTAAGACATGAGGAAAACATCATTTTTTAAATATATAAGCAAAGATATGAGTCGTTATCATGCACCTTTAGAGGTAGCATTTGTTAGAAAAACCAATACTCCGTATAATATATAATTATGCATTTATGCTTACACATACGAAGATTCCTACTAATTAATAAAAAAATTAAAATGCAGGCGTGGTGCTAGGATCAAGGACCGGAACCTTTAACAAGATGACCGATGAAGAGAAATACTCAATCATCCAAACACAGGAAGTTTTGGCAGAAGTTGCGAAATTGGTGATGGCGAATAGTGGAAATGAGCCTAATGAGGACCTCAAGAAGGCCTTTCTCCAAGCAAAGTTGCAATGCGCGGCAGCAGGCAGCTATTGTAATTTATTGTTTGGACCACAATGTTGTAACTCAGGAGCATGCTTCTACGCGCCTGGCCCTACTGCCATAATAGGGGGTATCTGTACTTCTTAATACGGAGTATCTTCTAAATGACGATGACTGATGCATGTCTCAACTCTCAAGGCCCAAACACCTACGGACTACGGTGTGTACCATATCGTATTTATGTTTTGTGTATTAGTGTGCGCGGTTTATCACGTAAATAGTGATGGCCGCAAGAATAAATGCCACATTCTAATACCTAAGAATGTGATGGATGTATAATTGTATATATGTGCTTGTAATTTTCAATTTTCAAATTAATGATATCATGTCTTCTATTTGTTTTTAATATATGGATAGATGGCTCATGGCCAATGTTCTGGAAACCGATTAATCATATAATCGTATCGGCCGTCCTGAAGCGCTGTTGGTTCAAATGGTTCATGGTAAGTGTTAGGAAGGCAAAACTGAGTAAAAAAATCCATAATATCTTTACAACTTTATCGGAAAATTCACGTGTTACCCCTCGAACTTTGACTGATTACACATGGTATCCAAATTGGCAAGTTTGTGCACATCGTAGCCCCAAGGTTATCATTTTGTGCACATGGTACCCAAATAATAACTTCAGTTAGATTTATTTGTTAAATGATGATGTGTTAGTTAGTTGTTAAGTAAATTAGTTAATTAAAGTTAACAATCAGTGATGATATTCAATTTTAATAAAATAAAATTCAAAATTTTAGACTTTTTTTAAACAAATCCAAAAAATATTTTCATGAACAAAAAAATCCAAAAAACTTGTTATTTTTCTTAAAAAATATTCATAATGTTCCTGTGAAATTTGGACAATCAAGATTTGTTGAAGGAGGCGAAGACGCCCTGGCCTGTCTCGGGAGTGAGGCCCCTGATCTGACCCCTGCATGAGAAACGTGGCTAGCCTTGGGGGTGTGTCCGAGGAAGACCCCTCTGATGCCTAAGTTAGATGTAGTACTTTGTTGTAGAGAGAGAAGGTAGGTGATTTCTTCCCAAAGATGTGCTACCTCAACTTGTGCCCCAAAGGAGGTACTTATAATACTCCATGCATTGGCTCCATGACCCGTGTATGGCACGGACGGACTTTAGCCCTTTTGGACCCAAGTTGGGCCTTTTGGCTCTTAGTCTCATTTCGCCCCAATTAGTGTAATCGGACTTACACGCCCCAACACATAATATATGCGCATGCTACCTTCCCGTTACTAATTTTTTTAATGAATCATCTTCATTGTTACCAATTGCATTTTAGGCAGCTGCAATTGGTTCTCAAAAAGGCACCAATACAAATGAGCAACAATTAGAAAGAGTATCAATGTGAAACAGTATGCAATATGCTCAAGCTATGCAAAAATATCGATGGTTTGGAGGAGTGCATAGGCATGCAGTATTGCCAAGATACAAGTGAACAAACAACCAAAAAACTTGAGGAGTTTCGTTTTCCTCTAGCGAGATGGATCCAAATATATTCGGGCTACCATCAGATGGACGGGGCAGCGAACAAGGGAGAGCAAAAACTCGATCCAAGTGAACAAACAACCGAAAAACTTGAGGAGTTTCTTTTTCCTCTAGCGAGGTGGATCCAAATATATTCGGGCTACCATCAGATGGACGGGGCAGCGAACAAGGGAGAGCAAAAACTCGGTCTGGACTGAGTTAAATTCGGTCCGGTCCTCGGTACAGGTTTTTTGGGCAAATTCGGTTCGGTCCAATGGATCGGGTCCAGTTCGATCCTCGGTCCACATTTTTCTGAGTCTCGGTCCTCGGTCTGTTTCGATCCCGGACCGATCCTGAGCCCTAATTGGAGTTTGGTTGTTATTTTAGTTCCTCACTTTGGAAAATTTTCTCTAGCATTGCATTTTTACGAATCTATGTGTAAGACGGTTGTCCATTTTCTCGACACTTAAATAGTTAAATTTGGATGAGTCTTGCTTCCTTTGATGCAGAGACACAACCTGGAACACGCAAGCCACCAATTGATCAAGAATTTGAACAATAATAAAAGTCAAGCGTCTGTTGTATTGCAAATTTGCAACTACACTTTCCGAACTTTTAAATATCAATAATAAGTGCATCTTTAGGTACCTTCCTCCTCATCTTAACGATGTGTGATTGTGTTCACGTCGATTGCTTGGCTTGGATTCTGGAATTTTGGTGTTTTTGACTCCTTGATCACTTATTTTGCATAAAAATGTAAGACGTTTTTACACGAGATTTTGTGATTCCACTCTCATCTAAGTTAATAGAACTTGGGCCTTGTGTTGTATATCTTGGTGGTCTGCTGTATTGGGTTTGGGTTGGGCCTTTTCTCCAGTGTCTTGGGTCTTAGATGGGAGTTAGATTGGACCAGTTGCTTGCCCTTTCACCCTTCTTTGGGCTTGGCTGGTCATCCTCCTACTAGTAGTCCGAGTCATTGGTTCTGGCTCGACTTTTTTTTTCCCTTTCTCTTTTCGTCCCACCGGCATTGGGTGCTGCAGGCGGCCTGCAGTCTTGGCAGTAGGGCACCTATTTGCCTTTCCTTGTACTCGGCTTACCTTAAAAAAAAGAAGTTAATAGAACTTAGACCATAGCCGTCCAAAAAGTAACGCGGCCATGTAAATCGACACAAAGCCAATACAAGATCACTGGGTGTTAGCAATGAGCTAAGACCCTAAAAAAAGCAATGAGCTAAACAAAGTCATTTTGTATTACCTATGGAGTATGAACAATCGACTAATTGATACTTAAGAGTTAAGATATATATAAACCTTACAATTTCAAAACTTCGACTGACTTCGTCCGCAAGGGAGCCTTTCTTAATCACTTGGATGGCTCACATTCATGACTCATGAGCACCAAGCATAACAAAATCAAACCGAAGAGATCCAGAAGTAGTGATTTGTATAGAAAAGCAAATACTCCCTCTATCCCGACTTAAACACATGCACCGCGAGTACAATTTGGAAATAAGAAATACAAATCGAAAAACTGTAAAGTGGCCGTGTGGAAGAAAATTAGAAAAAAAAACATAATTTAGAATGTGAGTAATCGTATTAACAAAAATGTGGAGACCGGAGAGGATGTAAAGAATACAAATAACACCTTTCTTGTATAAATTCTGACATTCAACTAATGAAAACGGGGTAATCAAGTCGGGTCGGAGTGAGTGTACGAGTTAAATCCGATTGTAATAAACATTTTATTTTATACTACAGAATAAGGAAGAGAGAGAGAGAAATACATTTCCCAGCATTCTCCTCCCACTCACCGACGACACGAACGCACCTCCTTTCTCTCCCTCTCTCTTCTTCTCTGTCCATTAATTATTATTCTTCTCAGAAAAGAGAAGTGAAATCCCGACGACGACGAAAAAAGAAGCGTAAGGATGAAGATAACAGCGCTAGTAGTTCTAAAGATCAACCAGAACGATGAGAATCCAACAGTATTAGCAAACGCGTCGGATTTAAGCACCTTTGGATTCTTCCAGAGATCCAGCGTTCGCGAATTCATCGTCTTCGTCTCTCGTACCGTCGCCCGCCGCACTCCTCCCGGCCAACGCCAATCTGTTCAGCATGAAGGTCTCTCTCTCTCTCTTCATTGTTATACGCCCTAATTATTTTGATCCTAATCATCAATTTAGCTTTGATTTCAATCCTGTTTTTTTTTGCTTTTGATCCGTTGAAATTTGTGGGAATTGCTGGGTTTTTTTTAATTATTCGATCATTTATTTTGTGATTCATTTTGAAGTGTTTCGGTTTATAAACCTTGTTAGGATGATTTGAAATTATAATTGATTTAGCTCAATTAGTCGAAGAATTATGCGTAATTTGAGAGTCGAATCGTCGCGAATACGCTATATTTGATGTACAGTGATTGAAGTTGTTATAATTTGCCGTAATGTCTTAGTTTTAGCTTGTGTAACCGATCTTTTATTGCGAAAATTGTATATTTGGGGACGGTTTATAGCTTCTTTGTGGTTTAACTTATTATTCGGATTTGTACCTTTTGGTGCGTACTGTGTTCTCAATCATGTAAACATTGTATGCTCGGTGACTTGATTCGTAGTTTCTATCTACTCTTTTGAGTAAAAGTCGTCTTAGTTCTGTACGATTCTTGTGTATCTCACTATCTCGTTATTCTCGTATGTTCTATGCCATAAAATTCTGTGCTTTATGAAATGAAATGCAACGATAGGAAAAAAAAAACGTAAATCACTTGGCTCGCAACCATGAAACCTTTTGTAAGCCACGATTATTGTTGATAGTTTTCTTTTTCCGTACAACCTTTCTATTCCTAATTTAATATCTAGAGTTGCATTTTCTTTACTTGCGTTCCACAGCTAGAATATCTTTAGTACATGTGCCTTCTCCTCGGTATCTCAAACGACTCCCTTCAATGTTGATAATCTTGACCTAAACTAAGAGCCTCCACATCCTTCGAGAATCCTCCTCTGACCCGTCTACTATCTTTGTGCTGCCATGTCCTCACCAACGGTTTCGGGAAGGTTTTGAGCTCTATACTAGTGGTTGAATATATTAGTTGCTTATAAGTATGTTTCTTGCTACTACACAATCTGATTTCACTTCAGTATCAGCTAGCTTGTCTTACTATGCTCGTGTTCGTTTTTTTCTTCTCAGAATACAAAGTTCACGCTTACAATAGAGGAGGCCTGTGTGCATTGGGATTTATGGATGACCATTATCCAGTTCGAAGTTCATTTTCACTGTTAAATCAGGTACTTCACTTTAAATGTTGCTTATATATAAAAATCTCATGATGATGTTTGGTTGATGGATTGATAATTATTTGGAAGCACCCTATCATGTAGTGTCTTTTTGTTGTAATCGGTTTTCAACAAGGCTATGTTGAGGAATTGCGTGTTTGCCTGAAGTGTTATGTGACTTCTGTATTGAACTGCTGGACACGTTTAGGTTATTTCAGAGAATATCGTAGCTAGTGAGTCAATTTTTTTTTTGTTGTTAAACAGCCATGGTAGTCCTTGTTTACATACTCATCACTCTAATGCTTGTTACATAGAGGTTTATTATCAAAAGGACTGAAGCAAAAAGTTAGTAGGTTCTTTTGTTTATTCGAACACCTGTTGATGACTGAAGCATGGAGTCAAGACCTAATTTCTAGTGATTTGATAGGAATAACTGCTTCCTGTTATATATGATACCTTTTTCTTGCTAACCTTTCCCCTGATGAGGTTCTTGCCTGGTTTTTGTGTGGTATGTAGTAACTCTAGTCTACCATCTTGCCAATAAAGTAGGTGTGTCTGATATAGTTAGGGTTTGCAATTTTATTACGTCAAGAATCTATCTAGAGCACTTTACCGGGTAAGGCGATATATGGAAAGCTTTCAGATCACTTAAGTGATGATTTTTCTTCTTCTTTTTATTTTTTTTTGTTTTTAATTTTTATTTTATTTTAATAGAGCTGATATTTTCACGTTATTCCATCCTGTTTAATCACACTGGTTTCTCATTCTATTGTACGGTAAATATGTTATATTGCTATTTGAGCTCTGATAGTCTGATTGTGACAATTTCTAAAAAAAGTTCTCCGTGCTACTAAATTATCCCGTCACCTAAAAATTTGAGGTAAAGAGAGAGTGCTTAGCCGTGTTCCTATGAATTTATTAGCTTTAAGCAAAGGCTTTTGAATTTTCAAGGGCTGTAGCCTTTGGGAGATGTTGTTTTCTTGGTTAAGCTCAAGGTGTGTGGGGGACGGGGGGGGGGGGGGGGGGGAGGGGAGGAGCGAAGTCTATGTATATACTTGATCCAAATGACTTAAATCGTGAATGATGCTAGAAAATAAACTTGGAGGTTAAAAAGTTTCTAAGGGGACTCTCGTGGCAGTATGATGGATTAACTCAGTTTCGCAGATGATACTTACTTCTTTCAGAGTGGTAATACTCTTCTACTCACAGTGAATTAAGGATGATAAGCAACTGAAAATCACAGTTATTTGCAATTCATATTATCTCCTAGATGTGGAGGACTTGGTTTATGCATGCGCCTGCAGATATACAGTTTTAGAGGAGATGAGATATTAGAAGAATGTCTTCACCCTTTTGTGATTGTTGTTCAACAGCACTAGTGTCCCACTGTCCCATACTGTAACTTTTGGCATTAAGAAAATAAGAAGATAAATGAGGCAGTGGAAAGTTTTGGGGAATGTGGACTGTTCGTTGATCTCATGGTGAATGATGGAAAATATTTGGCTCTACTTCCACTCTTGGAGGAAGAATTAGTCATGTTTATGACGTTTTTAGTCACAAAATGGGTTTGTACGATTTGTTTTTCTTTTCTTGAGGTGTTCTATCCTGTAAGCACGCCCTTTTGGAGTTCCTCATTTGTAATACACAAGGGAGCTTTTTTGATCGGTTGTGTTGTTTATGACTTTGCCTAGGAGGATTTCATGGGTGTCTGTTTCTCTGCCGAAAGAATTTCTACTACTATTGGCTTCTGTAGTATCTATCATAAATTTGGTAGTCTTGGGATTTCTAGCAGTGCTAGTCTTTTCTTACTGTTGACAACATGTCTGCGTTTGTGGGACTTGCAAGCTTGTTATGGTACTGCGATTTCAGTTTAACGAGATCTTGAGTTGGTTTTTCTGTGTTGTTTGAGTGATGTCTTTTGTATAGGAGTGGTAAATAGTGCTTAGACTTTTGTTGGATTGAAGATTCAGACATGAAAAGTCTCAACTTGGAAGATATGTGGACACTGCTTGAAGCATCTAGGTTAGGAATTGATTTGGGCAACGACTTTTGCTAAAGAGGTCGATTTAAATAGGAAACCGTTAGTTTTTCTCTTGTCCTACAGTTGAAGTGTCTAGGAGTTGATACTCTTGCTTTTTCAAGTATTTGATATGCAGGGTCTGATTTGGCATGGAGAGTGCAAGCATACTGTCTATTCACCGCGGATCTGTTTATATGTCTCTCTGTAATTCATTGCGTGCTTCTGTAATCAATCAATTGTTGTGGACTACATGTTCCAAATTTCGAAACAATATTGTTTTAAATTGATTGCATCATGCATATTGCCTCATGAAGCAGTTTTTATACACAAAGTGATGCTTTTCAGGTTTTGGATGAATACCAAAAGAATTTTGGTGAATCATGGAGGTCTGCCACTGCAGACAGCACACAATCATGGCCGTATTTGGATGAAGCCTTGTCCAAGTACCAGGTTTGTCTTTATGTCAAGAAATAAGCAGCAAGTGATCATGAATTGCTAGTTTACTAATTCCCTAAATCGTTTTATTTTTATTTGTGTATTCTAATTTGATCTCACTTCTAAGTGTAGGAAACTTCTATACCAATCTGATCATTTTTCATTGAACAATACGCGCAGGACCCAGCTGAAGCTGATAAGCTGCTAAAAATACAAAGGGAACTGGATGAAACCAAGATTATCCTAGTAAGTAATATACACTTGCCAAGCCAATGATGTTATTGACTTAAGCTTTTTCTGGAAGTGTAAGTCTTCTGTGAGATGGTCTTATTTTATCGTTATGGACTTGTGGCTAGACCACATCACCATTAAAGCTACTTGGATTCTGGAGGTGGGAAAAGGGCCATTAAGGATTTGAAAATGGTCTAAATTGTGGCTAGTTTATTCTTACTATAAAGTGACTTCTTTGAAGTTCTAATTTAATGGTGTAACATAAGCTCAAATTATCTTTAAAAGTAGTAAACTGGTCAATTTATTTCTAAGTGGTCACTTTGTAAAGAAGTAGATTGGTTTCACCTCAAGTTATTGTAAGATCGTGTTATATGCGATTCTCTGTTTCTAGAAGGTATTTTATTTATTGGATCCGTCTTATGCCCACTTGTTTATGGTGATACATTTTCAGTTATGTTATTTTTAGTGTAACATCAATCTTCCAAAGTAGTTGTCATAGGCGGTGGGCTTTGAGACACAGGGCATTGTTGTAATCTGGAAAAGTATGTTGCTGTCATCGTCCAATTCCAATAGCTTAATACTTCAATAGATTTAGACATCAAATATAGCAGCCATGAGTATTAAGTTGCCTAAAAAGATTGAGAATCTGAAGAGCGCTCTACTTTGTGGTTGCCTATTCATGACATGTCCTAAAAGGGGCTTTGACCCCTAGCAGTCTTGATCTGACATCTCTGTCCAGACGTTACAACTGCATATATCCTTATTGGTGTAATATTACAGCATCATGGTATTGTGGGCCATTACAGTTTCTTCATGCTTCTTGCGTCTGTTACTTTGTTGTATGAGCAATATAGTGAACAGAAAAACTTTGATTCCTTAGAAAGTAAAAATTGAATGCGGGATATGATTTCAGCATGCTTGAAGATAAACTAGAACCAATGTAGATATTTAGATATTTTGGGCAATGGGGAAGAAATGCTAGCATGGTTTGTCATCGTTCTGTTTGCCTTTTGATTTGTTAGCTTTAATTCTTTTGTCGGTATTGTATTCTTTGAAATCTCTTTTATTTGCTTCTTTTGCTTATTTACTCCTCTTTTCTGTTGTTTTGTCCGTTATAGCATAAGACGATCGACAGTGTGCTTGAACGAGGTGAAAAGCTGGACAGCTTGGTTGAGAAGAGTGCAGATCTTAGTGCTCAGTCACAGGTAATTCACATGGTGGAAGACATTGCTTGCTGTTGTGCTTAATATTTCCAGATACAATGCAACAACAAAGCCTTATTCCCAAAACGATTTCATTTCAAAAATAATTTTTTTTTATAAAAAATAAAAAAATAAAGATGATTTGAGGTTGGCTAACATGAACAGTTGTATTGAACCGTCAATAAGTTGGAAAGTGGATCAAAAAAATTAGAAACGAAGGATAATATCAAGAAAACAAAGTGCGGAGAGAGCAGAAGTAGACACAAAATGACCTAATTATAAAACCGAGAAAAGCCTTTTGAATGAAAGCTATGAAGATATTATTCGGAGATTAAGTCCGAGGATAATATGAAGGGGAGAAACCTTGAGAGAAGATAACAGAGAGGTTCAGATAGAAGGAAGTTCTGGAAACAAACAAAAGGAAATCGGATACAATTAAAGATAATAATATCATAATGAAGTTAAACCCTATCATTATGGACAAGAAACATGGGCATATGATTTGATAGCTTATTGCGCTTGCTGTTCCCATATTAGTTGGTGTTTGAGATTGCAAATGGTGAGGGTATAACTACTGTATAAGGATAGATAGCCTCCTAATATATGCACTATGGAAAGTCCTAATATTTGTGTTGTGGTAATTTTGTTCAGATGAGATTAAAATTCTTTCACCACACGTTTGTAAAGGAAGTCAAAGTCTTTGCAATATCTACTTTCTGCCTCTATATTCACCTTTTGTTTTCAAGCCATCTTAGTAAATCTGATTTAACAAGGAAAAGACAGAACACTTTGACTCTTGTATGGTTTTATGACATTTTTCTTTTTGTATCTGGCTTAGTACCTGTGACTCTATGAGCATGGCAGTGGCTTTGTTTGTTAATTACTTATTTGTTCCCAGGTTGTGCTTATAGGAAGTTTATATTTTCATGAATTGGCAAGTAATTGCTATCTGACTGAACATCGTATTGTCTTTGGAACAGTTTTTCTATAAGCAGGCTAAGAAGACCAACTCATGCTGTACAATATTATAAGCGTTTGAAGAGAGCAACACTAATACTTCGCCGATAATACTGCCATTGACCTCTCCGAGTCTAAATGTGGAGTGTTATTTGTTAATATATGAAGCTACGTAGTATATGATCGCATACCCAGATTTATCTTTTTTCTTCCTTTTTCGAAGTCAATTTGTGTGGCAGTATAAATGAGCTCTCTTGCTCTTCATAGCCTAATGGTGTTAATTAACATGAGCGTCATGTTATGGCAAATATTATTGTGTTCGTTCGTTGGTTTATGTAGTAACGCAGTTCTTGTGTTACGTGTACTTGTGCAGTTCTGCTGCATCGACCTGTTGCTCGTGCTGACAGTGAACAACCTTGTTTCTCAAATTGCCTTTATTCGTAAAAACTTCATATCAACAATTTCTTTTCGCAGTATGTGCTTATGTCAAACGTATGTCAATTGACATCACCCGCAATTCTTATGGAACAATTCTCATTAGTTTTGTATGATTGAAATTTATTTGCTCAATCAAATTGGCGCCCTTTGTGGGGTCTCTTACGAGCTCTGTTGAAGTGTAAAGAGTTCATACAATTATACATATAAACAAGATAATTCGTGAGTATTCCCTTTTCTCACCAAGGTAATGTCGACAGAATTCATATGATCCAATTTAGTTTTTTGGTGGTTGACTCTCATCCCGTCTCTCTCTCCTCAATTTCCCTATCCTCTTGATTTTCTCCTTCCTCAATTCCCCCCCCTCTCTACTTGTAATTAGACAATGAAATTATACCCACAAATCCCCATTTCTCCAAATTTTCTCACAACAACCGCCAAAATCTCTATTTCCTCCCCACAAAAAAAAAAAACCCTCTTAATTATCGATGAAGACCACCAAGATCCGATTATCTTCAAATGTTAGTATAATCGATTTTTTTTTTGTCTTAAATCAATTTTTCGTTCAAGTATAATCGAATGCAATTGGGTTTGATTTGGGGACTTTTTCGGGTTTAATTTGGGGAATTTCCTGGGTTAATCATTTAATTAGAAGAACGCGAGTGTTTTTATTTTTTTTATTTTTTATTTTTTTATTTAGGTTGGAAGTTGGGACTTGCTGGGAGATGGAGGAGAGGGAGAAAGGATAGAGTAACAGAGGAGAGAGAAAAAAAGATGCATTGTTTTTTTGGGAAAGTTGAGACACCATTGGTGCTTAACTCCAAAAACATCAGTTACATCACACACTTTTGTTCTTTTTTTTTTGATAAAAATATTAATAAGAACTTAAGTGACCGCGGGAAATGAAGTTCGTGGCCACTAAATCAAGTGGAGTACATGTTTAGGACCACTCTCAACCCAAACTCTTGTCGAGTAAGCAAAAGGTTCTAAGTGGGCAACTAGATGAGCTACCTTATTGCCCGCTCTCTTAACATGACTAAAGATACAAGACTTAAATCTACGAGAAAAATTAATAACGTCTGAAGCTATAATACCAAAATAGCTAGAAGAAAAAGAATTTGAAACTAAAGCATTGACTAACTGAAGACAATCCGATTCCAGAATCACTCGGCTTGCTCCTTGTTGCCACGCTTGCTGTAGGCCTAGTAGTGTCGCCTTCGCCCGCACGATGTTTGGATCCTATCTATCCCTCACTTCACAACATACCACTCGCCCTACAACACCTTCCTCCCCCCTCGTCACAACTCCTATCCTCGAGCCCGCCTCACCAAGTACCGCACCATCGATATTAACCTTAACAAAACCCGACGGTGGCAGCCTCCAGTCCACCTCGAGTTCGTCGCCCAACTCAACCCTCTCCCTCACATCCCCTGCGTCCCACGCTTCCTCATAAGCGCGCAAGAAGCTCATCATCGAGTGAGCTACCTGCCCAGCCTCTGACACCCTACCCTCGTGGACCACCCTATTTCGGGCATTCCACACTGCCCACCCCAAAACGGAAAGGACCTCCGGCTTCGCGTCCTCACCCCACCAGTACTCCATCGAATCCCCACCCGATTTACACATTTCCCACTTGTCGACCTCCACTGACCCACTCCTCCACTGCCTCCGGACAAAAGACGAGGGCATGCACCTTCCACTGCCTCCGGACAAAAGACGAGGGCATGCACCTTATCTTCCACCGCAACCCCACGGACGGGTCAGATCCGTGTCCTTCATCCTCTTAGGATATTAGCCCTATTCAGAATTGCCCCTTTCCCCAACCTCCACTTAAATGATAGGATTTTTAGTGGTACCTCGAACCTCCAAATGTTCGACCACAGATTCACCTCACCCTTCTCTTCGTTACTCCCCTCTCCCCCTGCCGCCAACCTCAACCGATTATGAACAAAGTGATACCCTATTTTCACGGTATACTCCCCCTCGCTATAATGCCATACTAGCCGATCATGCCTCTCTACCTCCCCTATGGATATACTGAGAACCTCTTCCGCTTCGAACTTCGATAGGCGACTTCGAACCAACTCCCTCTTCCACATTCTCTGCTCCCTATCTATCCAACCCCCTACCCAACAGTTATCCACATCCCCTTTTGGTGATATCAACTTGAAAGAAGGCCCCTTGCACGTCCATCTATCTCCCCACGCGCAAACGCTCATCCCATCACCAATCAACCACCTGCACCCCTCCCAAAGCATTGTCTTTACCCCTACAACACTGCGACATGCATAACTGGGATGGTGCCCCATGCTAGCTTCAAAAATGTCATCATTAGGAAAATAATGTACCTTTAAAAGCATGCTGGCTAGAGCCTCCGGGTTTGTAAAAATAAGCCACGCTTGCTTCATCAACATAGCTTCATTAAAAGCTTCGATATGCCTGAAGCCCAACCTCCTCTCCTCCTTAGAACAACATATTCTCTCCCAAGCGACCCAATGAATCTTGCTCTCCCCCTCCTTCACGCTCCACCAGAAACGAGAAATAAGCGAATTGGTTTCATCGCAGAGCCTCGACGTAATTTTGAATAATTCCATGTGATAGGTAGGGATCGCGTGGGCCACAACCTTGATAAGGATCTGTCTACCTGCAAAGGACACCATCTTCCGCTTCCAACCTTTCAGTTTCTTCCAAATCCGCTCCTTAATCGTCATGAAAGCCACACACCTGTTCCTTCCCACCACCCCTGGCAGATATCGCTGGTGGACCTCGACCAATTCGGCGTCCAACATTCTAGCGAGCCGCACCCGCTCCCCCTCATCGCCCACATTAGCACTAAACGATACTTCCGACTTTTGCATATTCACCCGCTGCCCAGAAGCTCGCTCATATACCCCTAATAACTGTCGGATGCACTGATAATACTGGCGTCCGCAAAAAAACAGATGGGAAATCATCAGTGCTCTCCTACATATACGAACCCCGTAAAGTTCTTTCCTGCCAAAATGCAATAGCTTTCGCGATCAAGCCTGACAACGCCTCTGCACATAAAATGAAAAGATAAGGTGAAATTGAGTCCCCTTGTCGAAGACCACATCGAGGTATAAAAGGTTGTGTTGGCACGCCATTAATAAGTACCACTGACTCGACTGTCTGTAGCAATGCACCTCATCACCATAGAAATCCACTCCGCGTAGAACCCCATTTTCTCCATCCCGCGCACAAAAAGGACCACTCCACCTTGTCATATGCCTTACTCATATCCAGCTTGAAGCCCATATAACCATTACCTCCGCTATGAAGCGAGCGCATAAAACGAAAAACCTCAAAGGCGATCAAATAAAGCATTGTCAGGGTGTGAATGCACTCTGAGCTTCCGATACAACTTCGGGTAGAAAAGTCCTCAACCTATTAGCCAAAAATTTTGACACAAGTTTATAAAGTACATTACAAAGGCTAATTGGTCTAAACTCCGTTATCCTTGTCGGCTTGTTGACCTTGGGAATTAGAACAATATTCATTTTATTCACCGCGGCCATTGGAGAATTGCCCTCGATCAAGTGTGCCACATATCTCACAACGTCTCCCCCCCACTATATATATGCCAATGCTTCTGATAGAATTATATAAACTAAAGGTTACGACTTTGTTTAAAAAAAAACAAAAAAAAACTAAAGGTTACAACCAAAAATCTCATGGAGTTTACAAGAAGGTCACGTGACTCATTAGTAGATGAATTGCAAATTTTCAAACTTTATGGTCAATTGTGGCTAAATTTTGAGAATTATATAAACTTAAACAACTGGACCCTCTATGACTGTAATGAAAGCCTATTTTTTTATACTAAGTTGAAAATATGCTAATTCAAAAGGAATATGAAATAGACCGTTTTCACAATCTTTATCTAATCTAATACGGAAAATTCACGTGGTGACCCTGAGTTTTGCAAAATTGCACGTGGTGTCCCAAATTTTAAGTTTCTGCACACGGTAACCCTGAACTATGCATTTTGTGCACGCGATAACCCTATATTTTAACACCGTTGAAATTCCGTTAAGTTACGCCATAATTAAGTTCTAATCTACAATCTTTTAACAAAAAAGTTCAATTAATTGAAGTTAACTATATGTTTATACGATATTAAATTAATGTTGGATGAGGTGTAAATAACTAATTGCTACCTCCAAAAGAAGATATTGGAGCTTAATTTGACAAAAACTTAACGGACTTCTAACAACGTTAATATATAGGGCCACCACGTGCACAAAATGCATAGTTCAAGGTCACCGTGTGCAGAAACTTAAATTTTGGGTCACCACGTGCAATCTTGCAAAACTCAGGGTCACCACGTGAAATTTCCGAATCTAATACTATATATTAAAACCTGAAACCAAGTCTTTCGTAGGAGGACAGTTGACATTCATTAATTGGATATAACTAAGTCGGTGTCCTAGATTTTGAGATTAAGATGTCCCGGTGTCCGCGTCCTCCCGGTGTCCGTGTCGGTGTCCGTACTCGTGCAACATAGCTCTCTCCTCCGTACCGGGCTTTCATTTATCAGACTTTGCGGGTGAACCAATTTGAGATTTTGAATTAATTTCATTCATTGATGTTTAATTTTCGGATAATATTAATTTCACATTTCTTTTGTGCGGCCGTACGGATTGAATTAAGAGTAGGTTTCATAAGAGCGGCCATGGTTTGATTTTTGGCAATTGTTATCAAGTATTCCAGTGTGATGGTTAGGGATGAGTTTAGTTGTTTAGGCAGATCAAATGTCTCACTTTTGTGAGATGTGAAATTTAAGGTTTGTTACTAAAAGGCTATTACCTACTCCCTCCTAATTAAAGAGTTCTCCCCTTTTGTTTAGCTATTTGACTGAACATGTTGAGAGATACTTCTAAATCAAATGAAATGTCCGCTTGCATTAAAATTTAGTGGATTGGTAGGATGCATTACATAATAAAAGATGGACTACTTTTTTTTACAACAAGAGCGATTCATTTGATCCAAAAGTAGCCCCTGAAATGGTCCAACGAGTATTATCGAGCAATCGAGATCCTCTCCAACTGGATGGTCCTGTTCATATCAACGGCCAATAATTGTTGGTCTCTCAATTTCAACCGCAAAGATCGGACACACCCGTAAGGAGAAGAGATAGTCCACCTTAATAAAACCAATGAGGTTCCATCCTAAAATCAATTGGCAATAGCAGGAGTAACTACTTGGTTTACGGAGTATATGATAGAAGACTATTTTCTCTTTTTCCAATGTGGGACACGCATATGGGTAATATTTGGAGTCTCACTTCAACGCTCCCCTGTCACACATGAGTTCTCATTTTAAGGGCAGATTGACTTATCGTTAAGTCCAGTTGTTGTTTTGCACTAATTTATGAGTGACCAATTTATCGGCATTTTCAGTCCAGGTTAATTCATTGAGACCCAAGATTTTAACCATGGGCTTTGATAACATGTGAAAACACACGGGCATGGGTCACACTCCTAAGGAGAAGAGATAGTCCACCTTAATAAGATGATAGAATTGCTAATAAGATAGATGATGGAATGGTGTCTCAAAACCCCCCCTGTTGTAACTGTAACTAATGAAAATGGAGGAATAGAAGAGGCTGATAAGACTGAAAATCCCCCAATTTCCAAAACTAATGATGGATTACACAAACCATGGGCTAAAGTTGTTAAAACTAAATCCAAAATGGGGATGAATCTGCATCATTATGAGGAGAATTCCAATATTAAAGAAATATTATTGAGGAAGAGGATGTTAAAGAGGAACTGAACTACTGGGCAAATACCCTGGTTGGTAATGTCATTGGGATAAAACCAACACTAAAGGAAATCAAGGCTTTCATGGGGAAAAACTGGCAAAGCTATGAATTGCCTGATGTGAAATACTATAAGAGAGGGTGGTTCAGTTTCAGGTTTCAGAGAAAAGAGGATATGCAGGGGGTATCGAAAGGAGGACCCTGGAAATTGGGAGTGAACACATTAACCCTGAAGCAATGGGAACCAGGACTGGTGCAAGAGCTTGAAAAAGTATGTCACGTGCCAATCTGGGTGCTCTTCTCAGACCTGGAACCATGGTGTTGGTCGGAAAATAGGCTGAGTAAAATTGCCAGTAGAGTAGGAAGACCACTCTTTGCTGATTATATGACTTATAAGGAGAAGCTGGCATTTGCTCGGGTTCTGATTGAAGTTGATGTCTTATCTGATTTGCCAAAGGAAGTAGTAATTTGCACTCCTTTCTGTGGAAAGCAAATTCAGACCATAGAGTATGAATGGGTTCCATACTTCTGCAAAGAGTGTAAAAAACTAGGGCATGAGAGGAGTAATTGCAAGTTCAGAAAGACCAAGCAAGAAGCACAGGTAAATAAGAAGATAAAGCCCAATCTAAAGTATGTCCCTGTGCAAAAGAAGAAGGAAGAAACCCAAGAAGTTGAGGAGATTGAGAAGGAAGGCATAATATCAAAGGAACCCAAATCTCCACAAAAGGAAAAGAGGGCAGGAGATGCACTAGAGATCATAGATACTGAACTGAGAAATGAGGAAAATGTGAACCAATTAGGGCCAAAAGTAGCTGAATCTGAGCCTAATAAAACTCAAAGTAGTCAGGAGGTTGTTGAGGATCTGAATTACATTCAGATGTCCCCAGAAGGATTCTCAACACCTCTACCAGAGGATGATTTGGGATTCAAAATGATCAGTAGGAAATATCACTCCAGCAAGAGCAGAACAACCACACATATAGCCCCAATTCTCACAGGAAACAGATTTTCGAACCTGATGAGAAGAGGGATAACTGCTGCTTTTGATGGTACAGAGGATGGAGAAGTTGTTGAGGAGGGGAAGCCTCCTGATCCCCCAAATCAATGATAATAGCAACTTGGAACATAAGAGGGATGAATGATGCCCTCAAACAACAGGAAATTAAGGACCTCTTGTTGCACAAGAAAGTAGATCTCTTAGGTATTCTGGAAACTAGGGTCAAGGAGAAGAAAGCTCAAACAATAATAAAGAAGAAGTTTGGAGCTTATAAAATGATCACTACATACAATCATCATAGAAATGGCAGAATATGGGTTATCTGGAGGGAGTAGCAAATAAAAGTGGATATCCTAAAGACTCATGCTCAGTATGTTCACTGTAGAGTTTTTCATATTGCATCTAATAAGGAGTTCTATACTACAATAATATATTCAAGTAATGACTCCCTGGGTAGGAAAGAATTATGGGATGAATTAGTGGGAATAAATCCTGGAAACAAGCCTTGGGTGGTGCTCAGAGATTTTAATGTCACCATGAATAGCAATGAGAAGCAGAGCTCAATACCACCCACAATAACAGATATGATGGACTTCAACAGATGTCTAGCTCAGTGTGCTCTGGATGATATAAAAGGGCAAGAGTGTTTCTTAACCTGGACTAACAATCATGACAATGACACCAGGAATTGGAGCAAACAAGATCGAGCACTAGTTAATTCAGATTGGATCGCTGCAGCTCCAAATTCATATGCTGATTTTCTCCCTTCTGGAGTTTCAGAACACTCTCCCGTAGTGGTAAGAGTTCTAGAGGAAAAGAAAATAAAGAAGAATTTCAAATACCTGAAATGTTGGTCATCCCATCCTGATTTTCACCAGATAGTTCGACAAGCATGGGATAAAGAAGTTAGTGGAGGGAAAATGCAAAAGTTTATTCATAAACTCAGGGGAATGTGAAGCATGCTTTGACTGAGCTAAATAAAAACCATTTCTCTCAACTCTCTGAGAGAGTGAAAGCTGCTAAGGATACCCTGTTGGAAAAGCAAGAACAGCTTCAAAAGAATAATACTCATACACTGTTCAAGGAAACTGAGGATGCTAAAGAGAAGTACGAGAAGCTTAAATTAGCAGAGATGAGTATGCTAAGTCAGAGGTCAAAGGTGCAATACTTGAAGGAGGCTGACTGTAGCACAAGATACTTTTATGCAAGGATAGCTGAGAGAAAGCATCATAGCAACATAGGGAAGGTAGCAGATATGAAGGGAATTGAGCACACAGATCAAAGGGGGATATCTAATGCATTTATTGAACACTATGTTAACTTATTGGGAATTGAGCATCAAGTGAGGCCTGTGGATACTAAGGATATTGAGGTGGGGGGAAGAATCACTAAGGAAGGGGCAGAAGATCTGATGAAGCCCATCTCGAAGGTGGAAATAAAGAAGGCTCTTTTCAGCATTGATGCTAATAAGAGCCCTGGCCAATATGGTTTCTCAGCAGGATTTTTTAAGGACTCATGGGATATTATCCAAACTGATTTCACCCAAGCAATCATGGAGTTTTTCAAAACAAAGAGGCTAACCAGGCAAGCAAATAGTACCATGATCACGTTGATCCCAAAAAAGGAAAATGTAACAAATGTATCTGAATTCAGACGCATTTCATGTTGCACTACAGTTTATAAAACTGTAACCAAAATCCTAGCAAGCAGGATGCAAGATGTGCTCCCAAGCTTAGTTGGAGAGGAGCAAGCAACTTTTGTTAAGGGTAGAGCTATCTTTGACAACATTATGGTATCTCAAGCCCTCGTCAAGGGATATAGCAAGAAATTCATCTCTCCTAGATGCCTCATTAAAGTGGACAAAAGGAAAGCATTTAATTCCCTGAATTGGAGCTTCATTAGGAGTATGCTCAGTACAATGGGGTTCCAGGATAAGTTTGTGGATTGGATAATGAGCTGTATTTCAACACCATGGTATTCACTGAAAATAAATGGGGATTATGAGGGGTTTTTTCCAGGCAAAATGTGGGATCAGGCAGGGGGATCCACTCTCCCCATATATATTTGTCCTGAGTATGGAGGTGCTTTCAAGACTGCTTAGGAAAATGCCCACAAAAAATCAGTTCTCCCTACATCCTAAATGTGCCAAGCTGAAGATCACTCATCTAACTTTTGCTGATGATCTCATGATCTATACTAGAGGACACACTCCATCAGTAAGAGCAATAATGAGATGTCTAGATGAATTTGCTGAAATGTCAGGTCTTGAGGCGAACCCAGCGAAAACTGACATCTACTTTGGAGGGGTTTCAGAGGAAGTAAAGGAGATTCTGAAGGAAACAAGATTTACAGAGGGCAGCTTTTCGTTTAGATATTTAGGGATCCCTCTGCACATCAGAAAATTGAGGGCTGACATGTACCAACTGCTGCTTAACAAGCTCAACAATGCCATAAATCATTGGTCATCTCAATTCCTGTCTCATGTTGGGAAAATCCAATTGATCAACTCGGTTATTTTCGGGCTTGATAACTTCTGGAGTGCAAGTCTACTTCTCCCAAAGAGCATTCTTAAGAAGATAAATAAGATGTGTAAGGATTTCTTGTGGAGCATTACAAGTGGTCAGAGGAAAATGACTTACAAAAGCTGATAGAGTATGTGTGCACCAAGGGAAGAAGCATGGATGAATATAAAAGAAGTTCTAGCCTGAAATAAAGCAATGATGGATAAACTGGTTTGGAAAATGATGGAGAATCAAGGAGGAATATGGGGAAAATGGGTACTAAGCTATGTGCTAAAAAAGCAAAGCTGTTGGGAAGTAAATGTCAAACCTGCAGACTCAGAAAACTGGAGAGGAATAATAATACAAGAGAATCAGGTAGCGCGGAGGAAGCTGAAAAGCTGGGCTAAAGGAGGAAAATTTCAGGTTACACCAACATATAATCATTTCAAGAGAAAATATAATAGAGTGTCATGGTGGAAAACAGTATGGGATGGAGTAGTTATCCCTAAACACAGCTTTACTGTGGCATTAGCTGTGCAGGAAGGGCTTGCTACAATTGATAACATTAGAAGGAGAGGACTTCCCATCACAAACAGATGCTCGTTGTGCATAAAAGCTGAGGAGAATCACGAGCATCTGTACTTCAAGTATGAAGTTTCAAAGGAAATTTGGCATAACATCTTGAAATGGTTAGGCATTGAGAAAAGGAACTGGGATGTACATAGAGAGTTAGCCTGGTTCGGGAAGAAGAAGAGAAAAAATCACTGGACAACAAAGTGGGCAAAAAGCTGTATCAATGCCACTGTCTATGAGATATGGATTGAGAGAAACAATAGAATCTTCAATGAAAGTGAGCATAGTGTGGACCAAATAGTTAGGAGAATTCAATTTAATGTGTGTGTTAGATTGTATGCTTGGCATGGAGAGCCAATTTTCTCGAGAAATGATCGAGGAACTAGCAACAGAGTAAAATTCATAGTGGTTATTTTGTAAGATCACATTTTATTTCCTTTATGGATGAATAAAATAACAAATTCTTAAAAAAAAGAAAAAAAACCAACTGGCATTAGGAGAAGTAACTGCTTGATTTATATGGTAGATACATCTCTTATCTTTTTATAATGTGTGAGACTCCTATGAGGAGTATTTTGAGTGTAACTTCCAAGAAAAAAAAAAAAACAATTTCCCCACGCAAGAGTTTCAATGGTTGTAGGGAAAGTTTAGAAGAAGAGGGTATTTAGTAAAGTGGGGCAACATTTAACATACCCAGTTACCCATGCATGGGGGCAAATTTAAAAGAGATTTAATGTTGTAGGACAGAGTTAAATACTATATAAAGACTAGTTGTGTTGTAAGAATCGTATAACAAGTTAAATTAAGTTAAAATCCTTCAAAAAATACTTTTAAGTGAATCGAAAGCAAAATGGCGCGAGTCTCACCAAAGCTGCTTGCCCCATCTCTTTTAGTGCTACTCCTCTTGAGTTCCATGGGTATGCAGTCACGCACTTTTGCTACTCAACTATTGTTTTTTTTATTATCAATTTTTCTCTTTCTACAATTGGCCAGAAACATCAACCTCGATAATATGCATGTGATGTGTTAGGTTTTGATTGCTATAATTTACGCTATTTGAGCGTCTTTTGTTTGTATTTTCGAGTCAATTATGCAGAATACAAGTTTAATGCCAATGTGTGGTAAATGTGGGTGAATGTTGGCTCTTTTGTACAATTTGGGATGCAACTCATCGTATGGAGAACTAATCCTTCCGTTTTTGGTTGATTTAATCTAAGTTGCGATTCGAACCAATTGTGAGTTCTTGATTCCTTTATTTACTCTTAATTATTGTTAATCCTCTCGTTTTTAAAAGATCAATACCACCAAGAGGAAACAAAAACTGAAAACTAAGAGGAAAGTTCATGTTAGTGAGCAAGTGTCTACTATATTCCAGAGTAGACTTCCTAAGAAGTGCAGTGATCCTGAAATGTTCACTATACCTTGTACCATAGGGGACACCACTTTTCCCAAAGCCATGTTAGACTTAGGAGCATCTATAAGTGTTTTGCCATATTCATGCTATGCTTCTTTGAATCTTGGACCTCTACTTGAAACTGGGGTGGTGATTGAATTGGCGGATCACTCTAACCCGTGTACCCTAAGGGTGTTGTAGAGGATGTGCTTGTGAAAATTGATAACCTTGTTTTCCCCACTGATTTTTATGTGCTAGAGATGGAACATAGTAAGCATGACCCCCCTATTCTATTAGGGAGGCTGTCACGCCCCAAAACGAATATTGGAACATAACAGACGGCTACCCACAAGAGTAGGCTAAGCCTTTCTCATCCATCTATCGTTGATGGGCCAAAACAAATGTTACAAAGTATTGTACATCCGACAATCAAAATACAGGCAGCTATAATCGCCATCTAGCAGAATTACAAGGTTAAACTAGTACGGGTAATCTCACTCAAATCCCCACTCCAAGCTAGTGACGGTCACCTGAAAATAGTTTATTATTGAAAGGGTGAGCTCGACAGCTCAGTAAAAGACAATCTCTAATTTAACCGGATCAAGAAATGCTAAAAGAGTAAAACAGATAATAATAATAATATCATAAAAGTATGATAGTTCTCAATAGAGGGTAGTAATAGTTCTGGTTAGTTCAGAAGTTCTTAGTTAGTGCCAGTTTAATCCCTTGGCAGGGCCAGACGGATATCCTCATTTCACAGTTAGGCAAAACATATAACTATCCACAATTCAAAAGTAGTTTAGAAAATATTCATATTTCACAGTACTTGTTCCTCTTTCAAAAATAAGCATTTATAGAGTAGAAAAATAATACTATAAGCTAAATCAGAAAAAGTCCCTTACCTGATATTCGAACCGCCGCAATGTTTATTCTGCGTGTTCTCTCCTTCTAAGTAATAAGTGCAGCGTAAGTTATTTATTTAAGATCACTTGTTATTCTAATTATGTTGTCGACTAAGTTTAAGAGTTAACTGTCCAATAGTCCAAATGATGTCCAATGTCCAAGTGATACCTAAAATGGGTCTATGTCTCTTATTTGATCGAGTTATTATTTTGATCAGAGTAGTATATCTAGTGGTAGGTATTCACTCTATGGTTATTTCACCGATGGGGTATTTCCGCCTGGTTACTTCTTACCATCGAGTTACTATCTCCACCACATATACCTCAACAATTAATCTTGAGTTAGTTGTTACCAACGGTGGTTCACAACTGGGGTATCTCCGCCGAGTTACTTACACCGTATATAACTACTCGCCACAAGATTAATTATTGGAAAACGTGTATAATGATAACGGCGTTATTTAAATATATTAATTCAAAAAAAAAAAAATAGTTTAAGTAACATACCTTACTCGAGTTAAGTTGTAGTAACTAATTTGGCAGAACCTTGATAATAATGACTAATCCTCTTGCAGGAATACGATTAATTATTTCGTAGGTTATATTTGTGAAACTTTACAAAACTCTTAACTCATTTAAACTTCTCATTATCTTCCACTTGAGTAATTGTTGCTTTGTCAATTTTTGATGAAAAAGCTTGCTATTTATAGAGAGAATTGTCCATGAAAGAACCTCAATTCAAGGGATTTCAAGAAGATAAAATAAAACTAAATAGTGCAAGGATAAGTAAAATACTATTTGTTTCCTATAATTACATATTAATCCAAACTTAACCCTATGCAAATCTTGAGACAAAAGCAAACATGCAAAGATCCCTGAATTGTCCAAATCGAACTCATAATCTTGCATAGTTCCATCTTGTTTTTCTATATCGATAATTATTGACATTACTATTAGTGGTGATAGTAATACTATTGACATTAATACTATCGAAGGGAATATTAATACTATTGGTAATAATACTATTTAAGGAAATAGTAATACTATTGGTAATAATACTATTTAAGGAAATAGTAATACTATTGGCAATCATACAATTTAAGGAAATAGTAACACTATTGCCAATAATACCATTTAAGGAAATATTAATGCTTTTGGCAATAACATTAAAGCTTTTTTTTGTAATAATAGTGTACTATTAGAAATAGTATTAAGACTAACCTCAAAAAAAAAAAAAAAACGGGTCATTACATCGACCTCTCCTAATGAAAAGTTTCGTCCTAAAACTTTCCAAAATTAAGATTCGAATGATTTCGGGTCATTCCTTTCGATAACTGTCTCCTTCTTCCCTGTGTCTCCCTTCCATCCTCAATGTCCCAAAAGATTGGTGATATACTACAACTTAATAAACACCACAAGTTAAAATCCGATGTCATTGTATAATTCACGTTTGTTGAAGGCTCCAAAGTTCCATAAGTCATTCATCGTTTCAACCATTAAAGATTTCACCTGTGGCAACAAATCTTTGACTAAGTTTCATAAGAAGTCCAAATTTGTAAACTCAATTCTAAGATAGTCACTGTCTTGATCTTCTAACTCGATATCTCGTATTATCGGCATAACTCTTTTGTCTAACTGAGTGGTTCTATACTACTCACAAGATCGATCAACAAGAAAACTAAAATAATTCCTTGCTTTCACCAACGATATCCCGACACCAAAGTGTCACAACCCTTTTTCATTCAATCGATCAAAAGGAGGGTATCACTGACGCTTCTATGTTACTCTTGATAAAATCTTACTGGATCTGACTACTCTTCCCTCATTACTTTAGTACACATGTCCTAAACATGTTTTCTTGTTTCTGGGTGGTCTTATGTGACTATTCCTTAATCTTCGGTGAGCGATAATTCCAAAATTAGAGTTGTACATATTCCGTCATGAACACGAGTTTTACCCAAAATGTCTCGCATTCTTGGCGACACGGACGCAAAATCCCTTGTCTTTTAAAAGGGGATCTTTACTATCTATGCTTTATAGATATGTTGCCCAACTACTAGTCCCTCGTTTGTATCGCCATAAACACCTTACAACTACATGTTATAAACCAACCTATGTACTAACGTCACTATATGTTTGGTCTAATGCCCGAGTTGTGCATATCCATCCATGTGTCTTTTATACTCTACCTTATGGAGTTTTGTTTTTGTCTTCCGTAAAGTACGCCGAATTTGTTTGTGTGCTCTACAAGTTTCCCTTATCGCCTATTTAAGAGGAATACGGTCCTACCAATTACGCAAATTAACCCAGTTCTAAATTCAAACTTTCCTCTAAACATGAATGTCGGTAACCAAAGCCAAAGCTTAAATGAGCAAGAATTTTCGAGAGAACTCGATTTCATTCGGTATATACCAGAAGATCTCATTGATCTTTCTCCAAACGCTCAGTTGAATGAACTTCAACACACGTCCCTCATCACCAATTGATCTCGAATTATCTCTCCAGGTTTCTAAAGCTCATGAGCGGACACATCAATCACCTCCTCAACATGCAATACCTATTTTAGTCGGTGATTGCCCTCAAAATTACTCTTTCCAAGACCCTTATTCTCCAGCATATCTATTCGTTGCAGATGATAAGGTCTTTTCTTTATCTATGCACCTAACGTTTCCTGTTATTTCTGCTCCGTCTATCTCTGTATCTCAACACCATTCACCTTTGTCTAGAATTCTATCTGCAAATCCTAGTACTTATCATGCATGTGTACTCAGACTTTTAGTTTGCAATGAACGATTCTGGTCCGAAGAGTTTCTTATTCTCCAACTAAAGGTGATGACTAGGGTTTATTATCCTTCAGCTATTTTGGTAGTGTTACCAAAAAATGAAATCGCTCAAAGGGTATCATCCCAAATTACTTTCATTGAATATAGTCTATTTCCTCAAAAAGAGAATATTCCGCCTTTGATACTCATGTGGAGTAATCATTGTTTTTGTGCCAATACTCATCTTGGTAATGGCATGCTAAACTTGGTTGTCTATGCCCGTCCCACTTGTCTACTAGCCGGTACTGTACCTCGTAAGGGTAAAGGTCCTAATCTTAGCTCGGCAAATTTCCAATGGCCCAATCTAATAGACTTAACCTCGATAGGTCGTCTAAGGGTAACAATTGGTGGTAGTTATCAACTTGAATAGTCGCTCAAAGATTTTATCTATTGGGTACCTCCAACGGGCTTCTCTTTGTACAATTTACATGTGTCCGTTTGGTCATTGGGCCAAAAAGTTTTATTTGTTATTGTTGATAGATTCACAAGATCAATTTCATCTGCCCCTTGGATATCAGAAGATTCGTCACCACATACTCTTTCTATCGCTATTCTATTTGACAGCCCCCAAAGTTTCAAAGGTGGTTTGACCTTACGGTCTTCTGATGGTGCATGGAATGCAGGAATTAGTGCAAGAGGAAAGAATCAATCATTCTCTTTCTTTGTTTTGTCATTATTTCAAAAGGGGTTACGGTTGGCACACAAGTTAGAGATAAAAGAGTTGGAAATTCTATTGGATATTCCTCAATTCAAGTCTTACTTAGCAAGTTTGGAGATGTTTCGTTCAGAAGTGGAATCACAGTTATGGGATATTATTTATCTCATGTGCTTACCTTGCTGGGAAGTTTGTTTTCGTCATCTCCTTCAAAATGGTTTAAAGGGTGCTACACTAATGGCAGAACTTAGCTCTCTCTTTCCTTGGGATCACTTCGAGGAGTTAGATTCTCCCCCATAGCAACGGTGCCATTTTGATGCTTATCTGACACGACGAAAAATGTCCTCCCCTTTCTTCTTTTTTTTTTTCCGCTTCCCACGCTCCATTCCCTGAAAAACTTTTGCTCCCTCTTTTCTATAAAATCCTCGATCGACACTCCACCATCCAACCCAACTCTTATCCCTAATTCCCTCTTTCATTTCCTTCCCTTCAGCCCCTCTGTCAATCACCAACATCAACGTCATTGTTGCCATCCTCGTCATTCGCAGTCTCCCGCCTTTCTTTTTGCCAAGTCACCCGTACGACATTTGAAGCATTACCCCTATTTATCTTCTGCGCAACATGGGTGTTAAGCTAACGGATGACGAAGTGTTGTGGGCTTTGAACATGGCTGGTCTCCTTATGATAATATTTCTAATAATGTTTATTTGTTGTACGAAGTTCTAGTTGGTTGTTTCCTCTGGATAAAAGTGTAGTACTTCGTTTTTCAATCTTTTGATTCTCTTGTAAGCGCCCGTTTAGCACCTAAGCTATACTTTGGAATAAATGTTCCTTATTTCGATGCTCGATTCAATTTTCTATACTTCAAACTTTTTCTCTTAGATTCAAATAATCCTTCCCTGTTTAATAAGCAGATAAAATTAACCCCACGACTAAGTTACCGACGATTAGTTCTATTTAATGCAAACTATAACTTTTCCAGTCATAGGTTGGCCATTATCCTAATCCACCCATCTCTCTGGTCTTTGTTCAATTCCTAGGGTCGAACTATTGCTCTGATACCACTTAATCTGTCACGCCCCAAAACGAATATTGGAACATAACAGACGGCTACCCACAAGAGTAGGCTAAGCCTTTCTCATCCATCTATCGTTGATAGGCCAAAACAAATGCTACAAAGTATTGTACATCCAACAATCAAAATACAGGCAGCTATAATCGCCATCTAGCAGAATTACAAGGTTAAACTGGTACGGGTAATCTCACTCAAATTCCCACTCCAAGCTAGTGACGATCACCTGAAAAGAGTTTATTATTGAAAGGGTGAGCTCGACAGCTCAGTAAAAGACAATCTCTAATTTAACCGGATCAAGAAATGCTAAAAGAGTAAAACAGATAATAATAATAATATCATAAAAGTATGATAGTTCTCAATAGAGGGTAGTAATAGTTCTGGTTAGTTCAAATGTTCTTAGTTAGTGCCAGTTTAATCCCTTGGCAGGGCCAGACGGATATCCTCATTTCACAGTTAGACAGAACATATAACTAGCCACAATTCAAAAGTAGTTTAGAAAATATGAACCTTCCAAATTGAGCATATAACTAGCCACGTTGCACAATGCTCTTCCAAATTGAGCTAACCGGCTTTAGGAACATAATTACGCAAATTCATCGAATATGAACCTGTCCTACCCAACCTAATATTAACAAGCCACAACAACACACAGCACATTCAACACAGATCAATCACAGATAACAAGTAATAACATAACACATTGAGTCAGAAAAAGAGAGAACGAGGCGCGCGAGGCTCTCGTCCCCCTTAAAACAAAGGTTCGTCCCGAACCGAGGGTACCTTAGTCGAAAAGATGAGGGCACTTCTCACGCATCCCTGATTCCACTTCCCATGTTGCTTCCTCAACATTGTTATTGCACCACAACACTTTGACCATGTTAGTTTCAACACGCCTAGTTTTTCGCACCTTGGTGTCTAAGATTCTCAACGGTGCTTCTTCATAAGTCATAGTTTCATCCAACTCGATGGTCTCTGGATTCAAAACATGGAACGGGTCACTGACATATCGTCTGAGTAGTGACACATGAAACACATTGTGGACTTTATCCAGATTTGCGGGTAAGTCTAGCTCGTAAGCTACTTCTCCGACTCGTTTAGTCACCTTATAGGGTCCAATGAATTTGGGACTCAGTTTCCCTTTCTTCCCGAACCTCATTACGCCTCTGGTGGGTGACACTCGCAAGAGAACCATATCGCCTACGCTAAACTCGATGTGACTGCGTGTCTTGTCAGCATAGCTCTTTTGTCTGTCTTGCGCAGCCTTAAGCCTTTCCTGAATTAGCTTGACCTGATCCGTCATTTCCAGAATATAGTCTAGACCCAAGACCATTGTTTCGCATATGTCATTCCAGCAGATTGGACTCCTGCACTTTCTGCCATAAAGCCTCATATGGTGCCATTTTTATGGAGGCTTGATAGCTGTTGTTGTAGGAAAATTCGATCAAATCCAGTTTATCCTCCCATCCGCCTTGGTACTGCAAGGAACATGCTCTCAACATGTCCTCTAGAGTCTGATTTGTTCTCTCAGTTTGGCCATCAGTGGCCGGGTGGAACGCGGTACTCATGAGAAGTTTCGTTCCCAAGGCCTCTTGTAACTTCTTCCAGAAACGGGAAACGAAGCGCGCATCACGATCAGACACAATCTCCCGTGGTGTACCGTGGAGTCGTAACACATGGTGTATGTAAGCGTCGGCTAACTGTTTCTTTTTCCAAGTGTCCTTCATAGGTAAAAAATGTGCGCACTTTGTCAATCTATCTACGATCACCCAAATCATATTGTTCCCCTTCTGTATCCTAGGTAACCCTGCAATGAAATCCATGGATATGGAACTCCATTTCCATTCCGGTACCGACAAAGGTTGTAATTTGCCTTGAGGTCTCTTGTGTTCACTCTTAACATTCGATAACCAAACACACCTAGATGCAAAGTTAGTCATATCCTTCTTCATTCCAGACCACCGGAACACCTTTCTCCAATCTTGGTACATCTTATGTTCTCCTGGGTGTATTGAACGTTTTCTGGCGCGGCTTCGGCTAGAGGTTTGTTGCTTAGCGTAGTAACAATGGTATGCATACTCGGCCTTGAAATCGTATGATACAATCTCCGCACTTTGAAGCACTTCAAGCTCCTTTGTCAGTTTGTCCAAAGGTGTTTTATCAGTCGATTGCAACTCCTTTATTTCACCCGAGATGTCATCCCCAATTGCTGTCGTTCCAGAAGTCGCTCCTGGTTTAGTCAACTGGACTCCAATATTAAGAATTCGTCTCTTAGTTTCTCCCTGTGATCAACTAATTCGATCGAATGGAGACTTTCGGCTCAGTGCGTCAGCTACGACATTGGCATTTACTCTATGATACCGTATCTCCATGTCGTAATCTTTGATCAACTCTAACTATCTCCTCTTGCGCATATACAGCTCCTTTTGTGTGAATATTATAGTTTAGACTATCATAGTCGGAAAAACCCTTGAACGCAACCTCCATTAGGTAGTGTCTTCTTGCCTTTTAATTAACTAGTATGATCTCAATCCCAGTTTCACTTATCTGCAAAATCTGTGTTTGATTGTCCAACATTGTCGAATTCCTTTACGACAACTTCGACCCATGATTCTGCACCTTTTAATTTGACCTCATTCTCTTCATACACATTTAAGCGAGATCGTTACAAGAACCATATCTTAAGTTGATGGGAAAAAAAATCAAATTTCCAACTATTAAAACCCCAAGATACGACAGTCCCAACAGTGACATTACAGAACTACTACATACCATGATGCGTTCACATTCGACAATCTTGCTCATAAAATAAACTTTATTAACCCAAGCCAGCGTTCCATTGCGTTCGTATAAAGCCACTCACCAAATGATCATCCCCTATAATTTGAGCTTCTTAACAACTTTAACCCAACAATATTTGCTACCAAAATAAATTGGTATATGGTAGTATTTCCAAAACTAAAATTCCATTGTTGCAGCATAGTGGATACTTATTTTCTCCTTACTCTTGCACCTTTGTGCCATGAATCCCCAAAACAATTCTTATTTCGATCCCTAATTATTCAAATTGTACCACAATTTCAGCGTATAGACACCCCAACTGGTGTGGAAACAGTTGGCATAACGATTTAACTCCATAGTGATGCCAAAATCATGACCATTTATCATACAATCGAGTCATATCCATAAGTGAGTAAGTTTCCCTAACAACTTATATGACCGAGAAATCCTTAAATCCATCTTTCTTACCTTCTTCACATTACAAACCAGACCAAGTACTTACGAGAAAATGCATATATATATATATATATATATATATATATATATATATATATATATATATATATATATAGAGTGAGGATCATAAGAGTACCCATCCTTAGGTGAGTACTGCGCACCAAATCTCAGCCATACGATCTAACAATTTCGACGCCCCAGATTATGCCACCTGTCTTCCATTTGAAAAAGAAACTGATTTCTAATTTTCCCCCAATTCCCATCATTTCAATTTTCTCGTTTCTCTCTCTTCCAATTCTCCCTCTCCTCGATATTTTCTCTCTCCTGCGCTCTCCTCGACATTTCCACCTTCGCCGCTGTCTCCATCGCCGCCATGTTTGTCGCGTCTGGTACACGTCGTTCCGGTCTCTTTCCTCGCCGTTTGCCCTCTCGTTCGGCGGCGCTTCGCCACCTTCCTCAGATCTATTCAACATTTTCTACCTAAATCTTCGCCGCCTCGATTGTCTCGTCGTCTCCGATGTCGTCGCCTCCATCGCGTCTTCTCTCATCTACGCCGCCGCATTCTCTCTCCTCCTTGCCGTCAATCTCTGGTAACAGTTATTTTTAACAAATTTTGATTGATTTCATGCTCTCTTCGCTTTCGCCGCGTTGTTGTCTTTTGGTGACCTCTTTCATTCGATCTGATTATTTTAGGTTTATTTTTTTTTTGTTTGATGTTGAATCTTTTTCATCGCAAGTCTGATTATTTTAGGTTCAATCAGTAACTTAAATAATTTGATTTTTCAGCAATTTTCTGCATTTAGTTTTTGTAATTTGATTTTGATTCGCTGCAATTGTTGTTCTTTGAGAAAAATGCTGATTTTTTTGACGAATTGATGACTTCGACGGCGCTATGGCTTTCGATTGAGAAGTCCGACGACGTTTGAGTTAATTGTACGTTTCAATTCAGTCGCATTCTTGTTAGTGTTGATCGAATCTAGCTTAATTTTTATGATTTAGTTGTTAATTTTTGTATTATGTTATGATGTGATTTTATGTGATGTTTCTGCTACTTTCATCATCTCGCTTTCGCCGATGTATTACTCACCGCCGCCAATGATATTTAGGTTGTTATTTGTTGATTGCGATTCTTGTTATTTGTGGCGGCGGCGGTGGTGGTTGTGGTCACTGGTAGTTATTGTATGGATAATCTTTTAGGCAAAATCTGTCATTCTATGGGATGTGTTTGTTATTGTTTGGATAATCGGTGGCATTGGATGGACACTAGGTGTCATTGTATGGATAGTTGGTGTCATTATATGGACATTCTTGTGTCATTGTATGGACAATAGGCATCATTGGATGGAGGTGTCATTGTATGGACGCTCTTGTGTCATTGTATGGACAATGGGCGTCATTGCAGGGAGTTGTCATTGTATGGACAATGGGCGTCATTGCAAAGAGGTGCCATTGTATGGACATGGGGTGTCATTGTATGCACAATGGGTGTCATTGTATGGAGGTTTCATTCTATGGGCACTTTGTGTCGTGTGGTTGTGGTAGTGGTGGTGGTGGTAGTGGTGGTGGTGGTTGTTGTTTTGGTTGTGGTTGTTGTGTTGTGGTGTGGTCGTAGTTGGAGATATAGAAAATGGAACATGTGTGTCGTTTTATTATTTTTCTATGACAGTCGCGTTGCGGAGGGGCTGCCTCAATTGCAAAACTGAGTTTGCACTATGTGGTATAGTTTAGAGAAGTCAGGAGTGTTCCTTAGGTGTGTATGGGCCGGGTGAACTTCATAATTTGTCGATTCGTGCTTGCACATTTTAGTGTGTTTGGTTTTTGTTCTTTTATCACGATAATGTTTTTTCAAGACCTTCTATTGTTGTATCTTAAACTCAAAAGTCTACTAGCTCAATTGGTAGAGCACCGTCTTATAGGCGGAAGATGTAGGTTTGATTCCTACGTAGACTAGATGCTTAGCTCGTCTAGAAAAATCGGATAATGGATGACATCTTTTGCATTTTCCTACTCCGCTTATGTCTACTTTCTCTTATATTGCAGCATACTATAAAATTGAACAAGGTTTTTTTTATAGACCAATCTTATTTTATTTCATAGCCGATATGGGACTCGAACCCACATCTTGTGCGTTGCACAATGCTCTTCCAAATTGAGCTAACCGGCTTTAGGAACATAATTACGCAAATTCATCGAATATGAACCTGTCCTACCCAGCCTAATATTAACAAGCCACATAAAACTAAGCATCCTATCATAGAACAAGCCATTGTGGAGTCTCTAAAAAAATGTTGAAAGGTGAATGGTGGTTCAAATTTCCAGGTAACACAACAAAGAAGTTGAGAAAACATTTCTAAACATGGTGATGGCATCCAACAAGCTACCATACCTAAAACCATTCCATAATTACAAAGTCGTAGCAGGTAAGTTTTCCGATAATAAGTGACAGTACCATGCTTGACAGTAGAGTCAAACCACATAAGTAAGGGAAAGGGGCAGGCGGATGAACAGTAGACAAAGGAAATGAAAGCAAGCAAGATTGAACATACCCAGCAAGAGCACGACAGACTCCGGCCTGGTCATGGGAGCACCATATGTCTGCAAGGACAAACGCAGCATCTGATTCTCACTGTAAACAGCGTCGAGAAACCTCCTAAGCTTCCAACATTCATCTTCGTAATATCTACTCTTCATTTCCAACTCCTTTACATGCATCTTTTTCCTCTCTCTCGATCTCATTGCAGCATCTCTATTTCTCAATTGTCTGAACAACAATCATCTTACATTAGAGTCTAGATATGACCTCTTTCCTTTGCCCAATCTAGACAACATAACAACAGAAGATGAAACAATACACAAGCAAAAGCATCGAAAATGCTTCTATAAGCAGCCTGATCACCAATTTGGGTGACATGTTTATACCACCAAATTAAGCTAACCCACAGTAGAGGAAAATAAGGCTCATATGATCAGTTTATAATAGATTCCTACCATCTTACTAACTACAAGGCCTTCACCTTTTAGAGCCCACGAGAGGATATTCGGGCCTAAAGGGTGACTACCCATCTTATTGGGCAGTGTTGCGATGGACGGTAGTTCGGGCTGTTACAGATGGTATCAGAGCAACCCTGCGACCGCGTGCTGGGTGCTGGGGCCAGGCCCAGACCAGCCGTCTAGCGGGGGAGATTTTGGACCTGTGTTGATGTTGGTATGGTTTGGCCGAGCTGCAACGGGGATGTCGCGTTCTCTAAGTGGGGGAGTTTGTAACACTACGGAATATGCAAAGTGGATTATGGAGTTGGTTTGTCCCACATTGGGAAAATAAGGCTCATATGATCAGGTTATAATAGATTCCTATCATCTTACTAACAACAAGGCCTTCACCTTTTAGAGCCCACGAGAGGATATTCGGGCCTAAAGGGTGACTACCCATCTTATTGGGTTGTGTTGCGACGGACGGTGGTTCGGGTTGTTACATAGCTGGTGAACCACGTTAAATCAGATGTCTATTTCTTTACGTTTATTGCTTGTGTTATTATTGACACCACGTTCGTTACTACATCTATTCACGCCCAATCACACTCAAATCGTTCGTTGTTGGGACTGGACGCCTCTGTCACAACAATTGGTATCAGAGCGGGTTAGATCCGCAAAGCTTCCGCGTTTGTTTAGGCGTATTATTTGAATTGGGGTTTTATGCTGTGATTTTTGTTTTCAGGTGGAAAGATGTATTTGTTGAACATATTGAATGTTGACATGTTGTTCACTGGAGAGAATAGTCGTTTGCTACGTCAGTTAATTGTTTTGGCTTATTGATAAATTCATTAGTAACAAAAGGTGCAGCTGAGGAGATCTTGGAGAAGAATTTTCTTTTGCTGATCTTTGTGCGTTTTACTAGTGATGTTTGTACTGTTGTCGCTGATTTTGTAACTGATGTAGATTTGTAGGATGTCCGGCTTGGGACGTTATTCTTTTAGTCGAATATCTTTTGGTTGTGGAGTTCTAAGGTTGAGGATGATAGTGTTGATGGCGAGCTGGAGTTATCCTTCTGCGCAGGTCAAGCTTCAAGGTCTACTAGAAGAGCTACCAACGTTTAATTTTGGTTATGCGCCTCAATGAGGCGATTGGCGCCCCAATAGGGCGATTTGGGCTTTGCTAGAGTCGTTGTATTTGAGCTTTGATAAATATGTTGTTTTGGTGCTTCAGATAGAGCCGCTTGTTTTGAGTTCCGTGAACCTGCTGTTTCGGATTTTATGAAGCTATTAATTTAGGATTCGTGGAATCAATTTGGGCATTGTGGAGCTATTGGTTTGGGTTCTAGGTGGAGCTGCTGTTATGAGTTTTATGTGAAGCTGTTCGCTTTGGGCTCTAGTTGAAGCGTTGGTGCCTTGAAAAGGGCAATTTGGATCGTTGAAGGGTCATTCGTATTTGTGCTGCGAAAAATTTGGAGCTCTATGTGGAGCTCGCTTGTTCCTCGTAAGGGGCAATTTGGGACTCTAACGAGTCTATTGCATTTGGACTTCGAAAGAGGTCGTTTGGATTCCTTTAGGAGTCATTTGTTTTGATTTTTTTTTGTGTTCCTTGGGGCAATTTGGTTAGATTTAGTGTAGCATTTGTACCTCTCACTCAGTGGGGTAGTTTGGCTCTTTGGGATGTTTGGTTCGGTCTTGAGTGTTTGGCTTGGTATAAGCAATTTGGTGTCTGCAGCACATTCGTTTACTCAAGAGGGGCAATTTGTATTTGTTTGGCCATTTGTGTCTTTAATTAGACTATTGAGTACTTTGGTACAATCGGCCGTTTAGGAGGAGAAATATTTTGGTGTTTGGTAGCTTGTGCATATTTGGTTATACCGTTTGGTTTTGTGGCATTTGGTATTCCATTAACTGGGTTTTTGATGATGTTGGCGTTCTACTATTTGGTGTTGTGGTGCGACGGCATTACGATACATTTGGTACCTTAGGGTACGTCTGGGTAGGTGCTACATTCATCAATTTGGTGATGAGGTACGTTTGGCCACGTTTGGTGCACTTGGTACATTTGTATTTGTTTTTGACTTTGGGTGTAAGAGTGTTCAAGTCAAGGTGGAGACTGTTAGAAAAACGCCTTGAACGACTCATAACATTTGGGTAAGTCGTAGTAGATAACTCAGGAGGGAGCTCGGGGCATGGTGAGCTACGGTGTACGGGTGTTGGGCGAGAATCGGAAATAAGGAAGATCGACAGAGAATTCGCGCGCTCCGCGGAGGTGAAGCCGCGGAGCGCGACTAAATTCAAGATTGGGGATGCAGAGAATCTTGGCGGCCCGCCAAGGGAGGTGGCGCGGGTCGTGATGGGACGCCGTTGGGCCGTATGTCGGTTGTTTTTTACGTCACGCGTTTTATTGTTTCCTTATTTCGTTTCTTCGGCCTATTAGGTTTATTTGTATGAGGTGTGCTATATAAACACCCTAACCCCCTCATAAATCTCAAAATACACAATTGAGTGATTCTCTTGTAATTGTGAGTACCTAGAGTCATAGTTGCGGGTCTTCTGAAGGTGTGGCTTCTTTGTCAATTACAAGAGAATCACTCAATTGTGTCTTTTGAGATGTTATGAGGGGGTTAGGGTGTTTATATAGCACACTTCATACAAATAAACCTAATAGGCCGAAGAAACGAAATAAGGAAACAATAAAACGCGTGACGCAAAAAAACAACCGACATACGGCCCAGCGGCGTCCCATCGCGACCCGCGCCACCTCCCTTGGCGGGCTGCCAAGATTCTCTGCATCCCCAATCTTGAATTTAGTCGCGCTCCGCGGCTTCACCTCCGCGGACCGCGCGAATTCTCTGTCGATCTTCCATATTTCCGATTCTCACCCAACACCCGTACACCGTAGCTCAGCATACCCCGAGCTCCCTCCTCGGTCATCCACTACGACATACCCAAATGTTATGAGTCGTTCAAGGCATTTTCCTAACAACATTGATGTTTATAATTTCATACTCTGGTGCGCTACTTTAGGTTATGCTATGGCTTTCTCCCTTTCTCGTGAATCAGGGACACCATTTGCACTATATTAAAAAAAAAACTCAGGGACACTACATACACAACATGGTAAAACTAGGGGGACACCATGCATGTATACAATAGTGTAAAACTCAGGGACACCTTATTCACAGTGTTTTTCTTCAATAACATAATTTTGGGGGAAAAATTTAGAAAAATCAATTTTCGGATTTTTTATGTGGAAAAATCAATATTTAAATTTTTTTGGAATTGTTTGGAATATTTAGAATTTTTTTTTATGTTTTTTTGTTGAAATATAATTAACAACAATAATTATTATCTTCCCGTCAACCACTAATGACGTCCAGATCATCGGCTTACAAAACTCTCTTTAAAGGAGTTAGACCCAGGAATACCATGTGGCAGGTTGTGTAGAAATGGGGGACACCAGAGGGTAATAGTTTCAAAAGTAAGGACACCATGTGCAAAAAGTCAAAACCCAGGGAGACCAAGTGCATTTGCCGATCAATTTTTAATTTGTTCCAAAACATCCTCAAACAAACTCATCATTCTCGGGAAAAAAAAACCCTTGTGAACCCACCAATGTCGATGGATCGCTCATCGACGACAACAATCTAGACAGAAATGGCCATGCAAAGACGGTAAATTTAGACAACTTTTTTGGGTTTATTCGGGAAAATATATGAAGCTTTTTCTGGGTTTATATGGCAAAATATGGAGCGATTTTTATCTGGGTTTATTGGGTAGTGTTTGGACGATTTTTCTGGTGTCAGTGGTCAAAATTTTTGGCACAAAAACTGTTTGGGAAGAGATAGATTTGGAGGAATGACTGGCATGAAAATTTGCTACACCAATATTGTTTAGACAAAAGGGGATGAAGATGGAGTGGGATGGTGTTGGTGATGGTGAAGATGCAGAGGATAGTTCACGATGCCACTATTCAATGCATCAACAACATCGCCATACTAACGTCCGTTTAGCTTAGGTCCATAACCGATAAAAAAAGACGTTGAGGTCCTCAACCAAAAAAAATCATGAAACGTTAGACCCTGAACTTCTAGTTAACTCAAAACCTCAAAGTAACTAGTGTAAGACTATCTTACACTGAGACTTGGAGGCATTTATTTGCCTACGATTTTCAAGCAAATTCCTACTCAAAACCCGAAACATAAAACGCTTATTGCCAAATCACAAAACATCACCGTGTCTTCTCACTCAAATTTGTCTAAACTTATAGAATTTGCACTAATTTACCCGACATTTGTATACTTTATTACTCCGTAATTGACTAGAATGAAAGTTGGGGCTTTAACCCAATAAACATGACTTAAATTCGAACAACACAACCGAATTAGTTGACCCGGACAACTGGATTGGACCGAAATCGAAAAACTAAATATAACCAGAAACCAATGTGATACCAAATAGGCTTCAGATATACTTTACACTCTAATAAGATTAATTTCTCTTGTGAGAAACTAAATAAATAAATGAGTTCACATTCAATCTTAGATGTATATCTCAATATTTTTTCATTTTGTTAAATTATTAAATTATCACATCATCTCTCACATTATCTCTACTACTTATATTAAATATTAATGAAACGAGTAGGCAGCAAGTTTAAACTGGCTATAGAGCAGATAGGTATTATATAGTACTGTGGGACCTTTTTGGTGGGTTTTTGGATTTATTTGGAAAGAAAAATAAACTATGAAACAACCGGGGGCCTATGATCAAATCTAGACGCCGATCTAAGTAATGACTCACTACTTACTAATAACGCGATTATATTAGCAAATAATGTTGAACTAAGAATAACACTAGTTAGCTCAATTTGTGCTCAAAGTCTGAACCCATTGAAAAATATTAGATTTTATGAGTTGTAATATAGATCTACCCAAAATCAAAATAAGGTAGAGATCTTCTACAATAAGAAAAAAAAATGAGATTTTGTAGTTTATTACTATTTTATGATGGGACAAGATTTCGTTGCAATTAATAAAAGTGATTTAATATAGTCTATCTTACCAGAAATGTGAAAGATATATGTGGTATAAGAAATTGATATATAAATATATTTGTTTGTTTGGTAAGGAAAAAATGGAACAAAAGAGAAACGAAAGTAGATGATTTTCCATGTTTGATTTAAAATTTATAGTTTGGTGTGAGCTTGTTTATCGTATCTTATTTACTTCTCTTTCAAAAAAAAAGATTATCTTGTTGTTAAATTGTACTTTATCAACTAATTAATTATATCTAGCTGGTTATCATATGATAATCAGCTCCAGTTAGCAATATTGCCAGCCTAATAACGTGTTATATATAGAAAAATGATCTTGTAGTATAGAAACGCAAGTAGTAACAATTACTTACAATAAACAATAAAAAAATAGCGTGTTCTCTTCCTTAGAGAAATTGTTTTAACTAAGAAAAAGTGAGAGTTAAACTCATCTTAAGTCTTAACCAAACATGCCAAGGGGAAGGAGATCAACAAATTTGTCCTACATTGTTAATGATGCTACTAGGAGAGCAACTCTTAAGAAAAGAAAATCCAGTCTTCTAAAATTGCTAGAAGATCTCACTATTTTATGTGATATTAAGGCATGTGCTATTTTATATAATAGTGATTACAGTACAGAAATACCAGAGATTTTCCCTGGTGATCCATCCCAAGTGGCTGAATTATCTCTAAGTTCAAAGGATTGGGTACTGTTGATCAGAGCAAAAAATCGTTCAATAAAAAAACATATGTATGGGAAAGGATCACCAAAGGTTGCCGACAACTATGTAGGTTATGAGATGAAAACCAAGAGAATATGCTTATTAAGCTTAGGCACCAATTCTTTGTGGAAAAAACTTTGAGTTTTAATGATCGTTCAATATGGGATCTTGTAGATTTCTTCAAATTGATAGAGCACCAATTTCAAGAGATTACTAATTTTTAACAGTAAAAGAGGCAAATAATCGTCCTCTTTCTTTGCCTATCACCACAAATATTTCAGATCAACCCCGAGTGATAGGACCCAATCATGGTTTTATGATGCCAAATGCTCAAGAACATTTCTCTTTTGGAGTTACAGGCAATAATCCTATTTCTGAGCCCGTTACTACCAATATTTCAACTCAAACGCCCAATATGAGATCTAACCAGGGGTATGTGATGGAAAATGCCCAAGTTTCTTTTGAAGGCATTATTAGCACTCAACCCTTTGCTTCCCCTGGTACTACAAATCTTCCAAATCAACCATAATCGATTGGATCTACCCAGGGTTTTGTGGTGCCAAATATCCAAGAACAATTTCCGTATGGAGCCTCAAGCAATCATCATCTTTCTTTGCCTGTTGCTTTCAATGTCTTAAATCAACCTCAAGAGATCCGATCCAACCAGAGTTTTATGATGACAAATGCCCAAGACTTACTTTCTTTCGGATTCGTAAACAATAATTTTGTCAATGAAGAAATTTTCAATTTTCATAATGACGGTGAGAGCCACAACATTAGCAACAGTGATGATGACCAATGGTTTATTGATATGATGAGCAAGTCAAGTGATGCTGGGGTTGGTACCAGTAACATTTTTCATAATGACGGCGAGAGCCACAACATTAGCAGCAGTGATGATGACCAATGGTTTATTGATATGATGAGCAAGTCAAGCGATGCTGGGGTTGGTAGCAGTAACATGTCATATGCCAACAACAAACTTCTCTAAAGTTTTAAAAATTATCTCGTGATGTCATGAAAGGTAATGTTTTCAAAAATATACTTTGTCGATCTCAATATTATGAATCAAAATTATATGAAGTTTTTTTTTGTTTGGTATACAATGTGATAGTCATGTGGTTGAAATACTTGATTTTGTTTTAAAGTTATAAATTACTTCTAGAATAATACCATTGTCTAAAAACAATTCATTGTTTATTATATCATATTAAATTATTTACATTGTCAAGCATATTGTTTAAGTTTACATGTATGCATTTTATTTCCCCATGTTGTCCCATGGATTCTTCAATTAGTTGGTAAAACCTTATGAGATGGGTAAATTTTAGGGAGGAATAGTGTCAAGGCCAGGCCTGTCATAAAATGAGTCAAGTTCCGACTGTTATGGTTTCACAAATAAAATAGTCTTATTAGGTATCATTTTATAATAATAAAAAGGAAGACTTATTTACTCCCTTTTATAAACAAATTTTGTGAAACACTTCCTTTTAATTTATTATTTTTTTGTCTAACGATACCTTTTATAACAATTTTTTTTGTAAAACACTACCCAAATCAATTTTCCGGCAAAAGGTTTATTTTTCGACCGTTGACCATTGGAATAAACAATGTATTTTTTTCCATTTTGTTTGGTTGTTTACCATTTTCAAAAAATTTCCTTCATTATTTACATGGAATCCTCTGATTCCCCTCTAATTTTGTCTCTTTTCCTTCATTTGGCTACATGTGTACATTATTCTCAAACGAATCTTAAATCTAAGATAAAAGGAAAGGAAGGCGGGGAGATATGAAGAGTAGAAACGAAAATTGGGGGAAAAACATAAAAAAAATGGAAGGAAATCGGGGAAAAGTCATGTTCTCCGGTGGTAAATGCCAGGAACTTGGCTTTTTTTCGAAAAATGAAATTGGGTAGTTAACCAAAGCCGTTATGAAAGGTGGGGTTCGACAACTTTTAAACATTAAAAGCAGTGTTTCACAATAAGCTGCTATAACTATAAAAAGTAGTGTACTAGTGTTTACCAAATAATCCAAAAAGGGATTTCCAAAAATAATTATAAGCTTTTGTTTTCTCAAAATAATCTCAAGCTTTAATCGTTTCAAAATAATCTTAAACCGCTTTTTTCTTCTCATTTTGCACCCTACTTTCCTTAAAAAATATAACACACCATTTCACCACCACCAACCACTTTTAGTACCGCCAAAATCATACTAAAAAATAAAAATAAGAACAGAAATTTCAAATAAAAATTTAATCAGCCCCACCACCACCAAATTGACAATTCTTAGACCGTATGTACGCCCGGGGGTATATATGCAGTTTTCGTATCCCCCAGGCATTTTAATGAGTAACTGATCTAATTTTTTGAGCACAAGCTAATAGTTTGATGAGCAAGCATAACTACCCAATAACATAATCTAAATAAATAAATAAAATAAAAAATTCTCTCACCTCCCTACCCAACCCCGCCACCCACCAAACACAACCCCTTTCATCAAACTCCACATTTACTAGTCTCTTGACCGTTTTCCTTCCATCCTCATCAAATCACAAGATTATGAATACCATCGATGGTGGCTTAGATTTATTGATTCCGCTGTATTCCACAAGTTTGAAACCTCACGCATTTGCCCTCCTACACTCTCACCACCGCCGCTTCCTATAGAATATAAAGAGGAGAACCTTACTATAGAATGTTTCTGCAATGGCCTACTTTTTCTTTCTTCATCCTGCGTTACAAAGGTTAGTTTTACCCAATAATACCAAGAAATCGAACAAAATTATTTATTGTAGTCCTTTAAGTTTTGCTTATGATGAGGCCAATGACGAGTACATGGTTTTATTTTT